>QXTE01000054.1:7926621-8254327 GCA_003942145.1 Platysternon megacephalum | reverse complement strand
CTCTCCTCCCGTTGGTCCCTCATGTCCTCACGTTGGTCCCTCTTGTCCTCACGGTCACTGGCATCTTTCCGGAACTTTGAGACAGTGTCCTTCCAGTCATTGAAATTAGCTCTCTCATCGCGGGTAGATTGCATTATCTCCGAGAACATGTCGTCTCGCGTGCGTCTCTTTCGCCGCCTTATCTGTGAGAGCCTTCGGGAGGGAGGAGGGAGAATTGAAAAACTTGCAGCTGCAGGAGGAGGGAAAAAAAGGGAGAGAAGTATGTAAAAAGATACATTTTATAGAACAATGCTTATACTCTTTCACGGTGAACAACACTATTCACATTACATAGCACATGTGATTTCACTACAAGGTCGCATTTTGCATCTTATATTGAGTGCCTGCGGCTTTGGTGTTAGAGATCACAGACGCAGGGCCGGGCAACAGAATTCGGCTTGTATGCAGCCATGGTAAGCCATTGTCTTGCAGCTTCTGCATTAAATCAGTCATAGAAGGGGGGAGGGATAGTTCAGTGGTTTGAGCATTGGCCTGCTAAACCCAGGGTTGTGAGTTCAATCCTTGAGGGGGCCACTTAGGGATCTGGGGCAAAATTGGTCCTGCTAGTGAAGGCAGGGGGCTGGACTTGATGACCCTTCGGGGTCTCTTCCAGCTCTATGAGATAGGTATATCTCCATATATTATAGAAGGTGTAGAGCAGGCCCATTTCCATTTTGCAGCCTGTCCCTACTGGAACTCTCCTGCAAATATTCTTTGGCCACACAAGAGTAAAGATTTGGCCCAGTGGGCAAAACATTCTATTTATCAAATGTAGGAAATATATTTCTGGCCACCATTAACAAATGTAACTCTTCAGGATATATATCTAAAATAGAAATTAACTGGGGGTTTTTTCATTAAATTTATCCAAATAGAATCCAGAATCATGGGCCTTTTTCTGTATTATTTTTGTTTACCTTTTTAATAAGGGAAAAATAGAGTGGATTTAACTTGACTTCAGCAAGGAAAAGATAAAAACTTCCTACTGTTGATAGGAAATGAGTGATTTGAATAAAATGAAGAAATGCTGGCTGATCAGCACAGTAGCTCACTGATTATTTATCAGGCTACACATCTCTTTCAGCTTGTTGTAGGAATTTATCTTCAAGGCAAAATGTATCATCGGGCAGAAATGCTGATCACAGTAGATATTAAAGATTTTGCTTACTTAGCAAACTATCAACCTATTGCTAGATATGTTGTTTTGGAAAACTATTTAGAGTTAGGATGCCATTAAATTATTCCTATTTAATTATAGTAAGGGTGGTGTTTAAACTGGCAAATAAACTATAAGCCACATTCGCAATATGTCCATATCTTCTCCTTACTTTCCCCTTTCCTTTCTCTGTGGATGCCATTATGAGAGTGGTTCCCTAATTCTTTCATAGCATGGAACACATCTCAACAGAGAGATCATCATGAGGACCATATCTCCTTCCATTTATGATTGCATAGGCCAACTCCACTCCCACAGGCAACTAACTACCATCCCTCTGGCAACTAAAGCAATAGTTTACATGAGAAAAGTATTATTAGGAAGACATCTAAGGTATTTTTAGATCCTTTTAGTGCAGTTTATCAGCTGAAAACAAGGGGAGTTGCCAGTGCCATGTGAACAGCCAGCTCTGAGGACCATGAGAAAGTGCTACACGGACCAGCGTTTGGGAACTACTGCGTTATGACAACTATTTCCTTGAAACCAAAGCCAGTGGAAGGCAAGATGGCACCTGTTTCAAGTGTATATATTTTAAGACATCTTTAGAATCAAAAGTTTGCAAGTTTGAGGGGGAAGGGGACAAATGGGGTCTCATCTGCCCTAAATTGCAAGGACTTAAATTGTCCAAAATGCTATGTGTGATATTCTGGCTCCACTGAAGTCAATGGGAGTTTTGCTATTGGCTTCAGTGGAGCCAGAATTTCACTGTACCTAAGCAATTTCTTGTTTGATTACTTATTAAAGTTAATGAGTACTATAAGCAAGTGAGGGGTCAGGGCCCCATTTCAGAGGCAATGGTGGAAATGCCATTATGGGGGAAAGGGGTGTCACTATGCTCTGTATGTCATGCATCCCAAAGAAAATTCAGCTAGTCTCAGGACAAATCTACTTACCACTTTGGGGTTAATATGTTACACGCTATAGGGGTTTATATTGATAATTATAGTTTTGCTACAATTATTTCCTATTTTTTAAATTTCCCTTGACAGTTTTTTCTTCTTTTTTTGACCTTCTCAGTAGTAACGTATGGAGAAGTGATATTAGTATTTAGGGGAGGGTATGATGAACATATTGTTCTCGATCAAGAAATAAATTATGCATTTTCTTGTAAAATATTATAGATTAATTTTGCTTAGGGATGGATAATTGACCCATATTTGTTATAATAAAACTTTGACTTATATGGCACTGATGATGCTCAGCTCCATAATACCTGATCTAGTCCAATTGACTGATTGCCCAAGCTGTGTTTGGATTGCAGTTGCCCAGGAATATGAGGGTTGTTTTCCAAGAGTCAAGAGGGGAAGTTGGAGAAAGCAGGCTGGGCTGCTACATTTTTCATGAGAGGGAAAGGAAGAGAAGGGAGTGGAACCTTCCAATTTGTGAAGAGCCGAGCTGCTCCGGCCTGTTCCATTTCCTTCCCCACCTCTCCATTCTCCTTCCCTCCCCGGTTATGAAAAAGTAGCAGTCCATTCTGCTTCCTTCCTCCTAATTGCTCACTAGTGGTAAGATCATGGTAGTTGGTCCATGCATAATGTAGATCCACTGGTCCAAAATTCTGGATTGAGGAGAGCAGTGGGCCAAGTCCACTAATCCCTTCCTTCAACCGTAGTACCTGTAGTATCAAATCAGGTGTCTGCAGGCTCGGACTAAGGATTCTGTACTTCAGCACTAGTGTTTTGGCCTCAATAATCAGCCATGGGGCCGATCCCATCACACAATTCACTCTACCTCAGGATTTGGCCCTAAAATTACCAGCACATTTGTAATAGTTGAGGTGACCTTGCCTAGAGGGCAAGTGTGTCCCAGAATTATTATCTCATTTTGCTAATGCCTGAAGCCACTTTTGAATTTTAATTACAATTCTGACCTCTAATTAAAGGAAATCACACTGAGCTGAATCCAAGACAGTCTCAGTGGGGACAACTTTAGAGCTTCCTGTCCTTGAAAACTATGGTTTATTTCCCGGCATCAGACTTGGAACTGCAGTTCATAACAGTAAGCAGCAAATTCCAGATCTTAATGTGCTAAGCATATTTTGGCACATTCCCAACTGGTAGTGTGATTAGGTCAAGAATCCTGAATTCTACCTGCTTAGTTGTAAGGATTTTCACATTTAAGTACACTATTTTCCACCACCTTTAAATTTTAAAAATATTCTGATGTAATTTCACATTTTTTTGCTATATAGAATGTAGAAAATTTTGCAACTGTAATTTACACAGTTTTGGTAGAGACCAAAGGCTGAAGGAGGAAGGAGCCTGAACAATCCTATCATTCAGGGCTGCTGGAACAATTTTTATAGTGTGGGTGCTGAGAGCCATTGAACCAAACTGTAAACCCTGTATATAATGGAAACCACTTCAAGCCAGGGACAGCACCCCCACCCCTAGTTCTAGCACCTATGCTATAATTAGGCTTGGAAGGATTAGATTTTCATTGGTGTAAATGTTGGGTTCATCATACATAAACAAACCAACACAATGTTTCCATTGCTAATTGAAATTTACTTCTTTTTGAGAACTTATTAGAGTTTGATATAAGGATATTTACTTCATATATTTTGACATGTGATGTTGCCAATTTGTGTGTTTTTAAAGCATTATAAAGCTTTAAATTTTTTTGAATCTCAGCATCTATTGCCATTAAATAATTGTTTGACCTTCCCCAATAATTACTCACAATTGTGAAAATTTAAATAGATAAACATTGAAAAAAAGCTTAAAAATTAACTTCAATATTATCTGTCAAAATTATCAAAAAAATTAAATCTAAGTCTGCCAAGCCTACCTATCATCTCTAATACGTCAGGTCAGAGGCATTTTGGCCATGTGGGGAAACTGGACCACCTATAGGATAAAGATCTTCAGTCTCCAATGAGGTCAGGCTAGCATTTTTCTTGAGCAACACAATACATCGTAGGATGGTAGAGAGTCCCTGTCATGCACCTAGCTGATGGAGTGCTGTACAGGGGAGAATAATTCCTTCCTGACCACCACAGTTGACCATCTTTTATCCTGAAGCATGATTTCTGATCACCCATTTACTTTTATCAGTATCTTAGCTCGCATTTTACAACTACATTCTGCAATTACAAATGTTATCACAAAGTTAACCAGTTTTTAAAATATCCAGTTACAGCATTTGACTGAATGATGCCCTGTAGCAGCGATTTTTCACAGACCAAGAATAAATGGCATAAAGATGAGATATCTATAATTTGTTCAAAATGTAAATATTCCTTTGTTTTTTTGGTAAGGGACTAGGTAAAGAAGAGTGACTGACCAATACTTTTCAGAAGATTGAATACCTTACTCAAATCCCCTCTAAGTCTTTTCCTTACCAGTCTAAATAATACTAAATTGTGTAGTCTCTTATCAAGGACAACCATATTCCTAGCCATCTGTGTTGCCCTTCTCAGCACCTTTGTCTTCTCTGCTATATATCTCTTAATGTGCAGTGACCTACAAGCTCATACATGCAACTGAAGATCTCTGTGCCCATACAGAACCTCTTTAAAGTCAATCAGGGCATAAAAAAGTGGACACACTGGCAGAATATCATTGTTCAATATAGTGTCATTTTAATATTTTATGCACTACTTTTCTATCCTTTTTCATGCCCTTAGAACTAATTTCATGTTTTAACTGCTACTGTGTTCTGGGCAGGAAAGTACATGCACATTAAAATATCTTATTGTATTTAAAATATTAAAACATCATGTATTGGTCAACAAGTTTGGGGAAATGTTTCTGCCTATTTACATAAGCCTGAAAACTGCAGGTATTTTGAAGCATTTACAGCAGCACTGTGCTACCTGTCATAGTGTAACTGCTGATGAGTCATAAGTGATTGGCAGATATGGGAATACACCATTTTGGTGAAATCAACATCTAAGTAATCTCCAAGTTTTCCCCTTGGAGGCCATTAGCTGAAAATATAAACTGAAAAGTGGAACCTTTATTTGTGAAGAAAAATAGATAGGGGAAAAATAACCTAAGCACCCTATTTCAACTAGAATTGGGTTTGGTTTGACCTCTGATTCGCTTTATTCCCACTAATAGTTGTAATCAGTTTACATTTCATCTGATTCTAGGGAGGAACTCTCCCCCCCCCCCCAACTTTTGGGGTAAACTTTTAGCTTATCAATATATCTTCCTTTTAGGTATTCGGACAATACGCTGCTCACTTAGCTCTTCTAAATCAGTTAAATCTCAATCCTACAAATATTTACACACGTGCTTGATTTATGCACAAAACTAGTCCCACTGAAGTCAATCCTCAATGCTGAGCCTTAAACCTGCGAGCAGTTGAGTTCAATGGGATTGCTGAGGTGCATAAAGCTGAGCAGATGCCTCAGTGTCTGCAGAACCGGGGCCGTAGATTTCCAGGGCTCAGGTACTACGGTGACGAATGCAAAACAAGGCGGCGAGTTGAGCGAGAGAGCCGGGGGTGAGATGTAAAGGGGGAGTCCTTGCACAACGCATGAATGCACTATAGCCAGGGATGTTTTTAAAGGAGTCACTAGGGCTGCGTTAGTCACCTGCGGGCCCCGGCAGTTCAGTCCCCCCTGGACTTTCCCTGTGTGCGGCTGCACCGAGCCAGAGGCGATAGGTGTGTCTGCGCGGCCCAGCCGGGGGGGGCTTTCTAAATGATTGGGCGAGAGGAGCGCGAGCGACTCCCCTGCTGGGCTCTGCTGCAGCCTGCTCGCGCGCGCGCTCGCCTCGCTCCCACAGTAGCCGCGCTCTCCCCGCTCGCGCCGGACCGCCCCGCTCCGCTCCTCCTGCTCCCGCCGCCGGTCGCAGCAGGGCACAGCCGCAGCATGCCGCAGCCCGCGGCCGCCCTCGGGGCTGCCCTCCTGCTAGTCCTGCTGGCTACAGACTCCTCGCCGAGTGAGTGCCTCGGGGGCCTCCGTCCAACCCAGGGGGGAGAACAACGCCCCCCGCCGGGACCCCCTCCCCCGCAGTCATGCACCAGCCCAGCCTCTGCGACGGTGTGCAGGGGAAAGCAGCAGCAGCTCCCCCCTTTTCTCCCAAGGACACCCAGAGAGCGTTTGGCGGGACGGGGGAGGGGATGATGGTGGGGGGTGGGACACTGGCATTGTTGCGTGGGCAGAAGGAGTAGTGGGGGCATGGCTGGGGCATTCCTCTGGGGGTGTCCGTGGGGTGCACGCGTGTGGCATTGTTCTAGGGGGCTGGAGGGGCAGGCAGGGTGTGAGCGCACCCCTGTGGCATTGCATGGCTAGGGGGCACGGGGGGGGGGCGTGTGGTGCAATGCTGTGTCTGCCCAGTGTTTGGGGAGGGGGGCTGCGGGGCGGGGGAGAGTACGTGCTAGTGGCAGTACTTTGTGCGGGGTGACTTCGTGTCTGTGCAGCGGGGGGTCCGTGTCGCAAGGTGTCTGGAGTGGGGCCGGGCTGTTGTGACACGGGCTCGCCTCTGTGCCGGGCCCCTCTGTGAGGGGGTGCCCGCTCGTGGCATTGTTCTCCTGCTCTGTGCAATGCCCAGCCGGCGGGTCGGATTTGATTCCTGTAGTTACCGCTGCTTTCCCCCTCCCTGGTGTTTGTCTGCGGCCGCAGCCGTGCTGCTGAGAGCCCCGGAGGCTGCCCAGTTCTTGCGGCAGAGGCAGCGCCGAGCCTACCAGATCTTCGAGGAGACCAAGCAAGGCCATCTGGAGCGGGAGTGCGTAGAGGAGCTGTGCAACAAGGAAGAAGCCAGGGAAGTGTTTGAAAACGACCCTGAGACGGTAAGAGTGATGAGCGGAGCTGCCGATATATTGGGGTTTTACTGACAAGCTCTCGCTCCCCGGCAACAGCTGGAATGAGGGCGCCAGCTGTCTGCACAGCTGGGGAAGTTGTTTGGGGGAGGAGGCGAACCATTAGATAAATAACTGAAACCACAGCATAACCAGCGCTTCCCTCAGTAGGGTTGTGTGAGTGTTGTCAGGCCAAGCCAAAACAGTTTAAAAAAAAAAAAAGTCTGGATACATTTACTGGGCTGACATAATGTTACATGAGATTCCTATGTAAAATATCCGTATTCTGCGTTCAAATTTAAAGGGCTAAATTCACCCCTGTGTAACTCCAGCAAGTCAAGGGAGTTACACCAAGGTGACAGTGTTATAGCATTTTTGTCTGGACACCTTTGTCTCCCTCTTCCCCCCCCCCCCCCCCCCCCCCCCCCCCATCCCTTGAAACCCAGGACATTTAAAATCGTTTTAGCTATGTCCCAAAACAATGTCATCAAAGAAATGTCATGAAGAAATACGTCATAAACACGCTTTAAAACTTTCAAGCCTTTTTTAGTGAGTATTTTGAGTTTGTGGTTTAGGTTTGGGATTGCTCTAAATAAGAAGAGGGGAGGCCAGAAATAATGACTTTTATAGCATTTTTAATAACATGGCATTGCTGTAAATCTGCACGGCATCTAGCTTCACACTCAGTCACAACCTACAAAAACAACTTAAAGTCCTCATGAATCTTGAGTATTCTGTTTTTGTGGCACTTTGTATGGCTATAGTTGTCTTGTTTTACTAAAGTTTGCTTATTTTCTTTTCCAGTTAGCTTGCACCTTCTGGGTGTGCTGTTTTGAATAGGCTGTCCCCTTTCAGGGATTATCAGGGATTAGTTTAGTGGTGGGGAGTGAATTTCTTGGAGATCACATTGAGGCTTGATATTGCACAATGTGTTCATGTTAATGGTTTGATGCTTTTTGAGTGGGAGGAGATACATAGTTCAGGAGTGGGGGTGGGGAGAGAGGGCAGGACTTGGCTTTTCCTCTTGACTTTAATGTTTTATATTTAAGTGAAAACATGTCTTGACATGTATACCTTAATAGGCTAACAGTGCATTGAATGCCCTACATCACAGTGCAATGGATAGTTACAAAGCGAAAGTAAAAAGGACAGCAATTTGCAAACACATTCTAATGCTGTTTTTTCTTCTATCTGCAGTTCACAGTTTAAGATCAAACTCCTCTTTAGTTAGGTCCAATAAGTGTCTGTTGCACTACTGCCTGCGTACATACTTTTGCACCTAGATACAATACTGTTTGGTGCTCTGTAAAATACATAGATTGAATGCAATATAAACACTTATAATGGGGTGTCAGACTAGCTGACACAATTATTTTCCATATTCCCATTAAGCTAAAATGTTTTAGTAGAATCTTGCACTCATTCAGTGTAGGTGTGCAGAAAAAATATATCCAAAATGTGAACTTTGACCTTCCATAAATAAAGTTAATCTGAGTTCACCACTTGTATTGGATTTTAGCCAAGAAAATTGGCAAGGGTGAGCAAGTGTATGACGTACTCACAGACTTGTTCACTGGAAGGGTAGGCTGCTGTAAACATATGTAATGATTATGAAGAATAATACTTGGCACTTATTTCACACTTTTGAAAATTGTAAAGCTTTATTCCTATTATGAAGGCCTTGAAGTCATTTGGGTTTTACGTCTTATCTATAGCTATAAGTAAATTCCCTGAGACCTAGCCATATTATTTAAGCACCTTTGAATAACAAATATTTTGCAGTTGATAATGCTTTGTTTTATATTTGTGGATTTATTTTATTTTATTGCAGCTGTTTGGTCTTTCTAATTTTGAAAAAAAAACTATAAGGGAATATTGTCAAGGTTACAGGCCTCTAATATTTGTGTCCACTTGCATATTCTACATGCACCCAAAATGTTATATTTTAAAATGCCCCAAGCTCTGCAGGTCCTCTCCTGAGACAGCCACCAGCCCACCCAGAATGCTGAATTTGTTAGCAATTTGCACATGTGGTTCTTGCCTAAGACAAATCTTATGCCCCGTCCAGTCTAGTTGCAGATCAATATGTGGCATGGAGACAGCACTTGTTGTGCTGCTGGACAGTCAACTAAGGATTATGGACAGAGGTAAAATACCTATGCTATTATTACTACATCTATTGGGAGCCTACAGTGCTATTAATCAAAAAGTAGCAGGGATGGATGAAGTCCCATTCAGGGAACACTGTTGCTTCTTTGACAGAGCCTAGAAGATTTTGATGGCCAGTTGTTCCTCATCATTTAGTGCTCTCATCTGTAGAACCACACATGGCTTAATCTTGTCACCTCTCCTTTTTTACTTTTATATGAGGCAACTGAGGGGATTTGCTAGATGCTATGATCTGTGATGCTATTCATACACAGATGATAGTCTTATCCTGTTGACAGAGAGAATCAGGGACCTCTGAGAAACAGCTGTCTCAGACTCCATCTTTCCTGAATTGAAATAAAGTTAGATAGCAGTGCATTGCAGTTTGAGTAGTAGCACTAGCTGTGACCTCATCTCTCAGCAGAGGAAGTCTGTCCTCGAGTTGTTCAGGATGGCTGGAGATTGCATCTTTACTTCTTGGATGTGGGCCTAACCACAGTGATCTATGCTTTGGTCATATCAAGAAGAGACTACTTTAGTGCATTCTAGGGCTGATCCTGAAGGCTAACCAGTAAGTGTAACTGGTTCAACAGACCCATCTATAAATTGTCAGGACTACATCATTCCAACACTCTGATTTATGCACTGGGGCTTATCCAGCCCCAGATCTGTTCCAAGCTCCTGATCCTTATATTTAAAGCGCTAGATGAGCATGGGCATAGTCACATGAATGACTGCTTCTCATTACACTTTTTGGCGTCTAAGGTCTGGTCTACACTACAGAGTTAGGTCAACGCAAGACAGTTTACGTTGACCTAACTATGGAAGTGTCTACACTTACATTTTGCTCCTGCAGACATAACTGCCCTGCTATGCCAACTTAATAACTCCACTTCTATGAGTGGTGTAGAGTCAAGGTCGATGTAGTTAGGTTGACACAGTGTCAGTATAGACACCACGTTGCTTATGTCAACTATTACTGGCTTTCAATGCCCCACGCTGACAATACAATTGATGCAAGCACTCCTGATGAGGGGACACACTGCTGACATAAGGAGCAAAATGCAGACACGCACAAGCAATGTAATTACTGCAGCGGCTGTATGCTGATATAAGTTAGGTTGTCTTAATTTTGTAGTGTAGACACAGCCTAAGGTTTAGTCTAAACTAAGGGCTTGTCTACACAAGGTAGCTAGAGCATAGTAAACAAGGGTGTGAATTTAGTGCTGTCAGGGTTCCTTCCCCACTCTGAACTCTAGGGTACAGATGTGGGGACCCGCATGAAAGCCCCCTAAGCTTATTTCTACCAGCTTAGGTTAAAACCTGGTACGCTGCCACCACCAAGTGATTTAACAAGAAACAGGGAAAGGACCACTTGGAGTTCCTCTTCCCCCAAAATATCCCCCCCAAGCCCTTACACCCCCTTTCCTGGGGAGGCTTGAGAATAGTATCCTAACCAATTGGTTACAAAGTGATCAAAGACCCAAACCCCTGGGTCTTTGGACAATGGAAAAATCAGTCAGGTTCTTAAAAGAAGGATTTTATTAAAAAGAAAATGTAAAAATCATCTCTGTAAAATCAGGATGGAAAATAACTTTACAGGGTAATTAGATTCAAAGATCCCAGAGGAACCCCCTCTAGCCTTAGTTTCAAAGTTACAACAAAACAGGGATAAACTTCCCTCTTGCAAAGGTAAAATTCACAAGTTGAGAAAACAAAGATTAAACTAATACGCCTTGCCTGGCTGTTAGTTACAAGTTTGAAATATGAGAGACTTGTTCAGAAAGATTTGGAGAACATGAGTTGATGTNCCCCCCCCCCCCCGATTTGAAAATATCTTGTCCCCTTATTGGTCCTTTGGGTCAGGTGTCAGCCAGGTTACCTGAGCTTCTTAACCCTTTACAGGTAAAAGGCTTTTGGTGCCTCTGGCCAGGAGGGATTTTATAATATTGTATACAGGAGGGTTGTTACCCTTCCCTTTATAGTTATGACAAGTGCAGAGTAGCTAGTATGCTTTAACTCCCCATGTGGACATTCTTATTGCACACTAAACCTTGGGCAGTTTAGTTTAATTCATTTCCAAAGTGTAAGCTAAAGCGCACAAAGGCACTCTTAGCACTCGGTAAGAGAGACCGCAGGGGGAGTTGGTGCAGAATAGCTAACTACTGCAGGCTTTTTCCTTATGTAGACAAACCCTTAGATTTAAAGAAATGATATGAAATCATATTAGCTCGTTCAGTTTAACTAATGCCTTCAAAAACCTCTAGTCAAGACAAGGCAAGTTGTACTTTAGTATGTGCTAAGCTGGTCAAGTAAAAAGCCTAGATTTCCTCCTAATCCTATAAAGTTTACTCCAGAGCCAATTTTGGATTTTTTCCTTGTGGAAAGATAGCTCTGTTGACCCAATAAACAGAAATGAAACATTTTGACTTGCACCTACAGTAGGTAGGATGACTACACGGTTGTCATTTTGGTGTCTTGCACGCATTGTTTTATTGACCAACTCTTCAGAAACACGCCTGCAAACAGATATTAGCAAAGACGTAAACTCTCTTAAACCTGAATGATGATGTTGCCACATTTGTGATTACTTGTATCAACTGCTAGTCATATTATACCAGGTAGGGTTAAATAACCATTTATTTGCAAGTAAATACAGCTTTTTGTTTTATGTTCGAGAGAATAGTGACTAGTCCAAGACTGGGGGAGGGAAGATCATTTGTTACATTTCTAGTCTGAAATTTTTTCCTACCCTTAAAAGAAAACAAGGTTGTAGTATCTGTATGACTATAAATGGTAAAAACAAATACATGCTACATTGGGATAGTCTTGCAGCCTATCTTTTCGATGAAGCCTATTGCAGCATCTTTATATATTGCTACAGAACTCCTGGATAGGCTGAAATCTTTTGACAGGTAAAAGAGGCCAGTAAAATAATCAGAGAGAATTTCAACAGATAATATTGATGGAGAAAAATAAGAAAGGGAGCATGTTAATGGAGGAGGATTGCTTCCTAGCGCAACATTTTAAATAAATGAGCTAGGTGTGATAAATAAGGTTGAAGTTGCAAAACATCTTGGATATAGAGATAAGAATGTTATCTTAGTTAACATGTTGATGAGGGCCTTTATGAAAGGCAGTAATACACAAATATTTGCCTGTAGTATTCCGTCAGCTACTATTAGCTTGTTAGCTTGCTGATAAACTGCTCTGGAATTTGGCTGACCTATTCCTAAAATGGAATTTGCACAACTGTATGAGTAGAATGAAGGGTGCAAGGGAAAGTAACTAGCAATTTTTTAGTGAGCATGGATTTCACTTTTTAAAAAGTGTGGTAGGTCAGCTTGGTATGAGGGGGGTTAGGATGTAGTCTCTTTTTTTCATCAATTGTTGCTGCTACTGAGCTGCCACAATAGTCATTTGTTTTCAGTTGTTGTTACTACCAAGAAATTACTAGTATTTTTGCTGTATACATTTGAAATGTCATTACAGTAGATCTTTTAAGGATTCTGGCCAGATCCTCAGCTGGGGTAAATCACTTCAGCTCTATTGAAATCAATGGAGCTATGTCAGTTTACACCAGCTAAGGATCTAGCCCTCTGTGTTTACTGTGCACATTTAATGTAACATGGAAAATCAGTTAATATTCATTTGTGTGCAGGGTGGGCAGCTGACTTCCCAAGATACGTATGGATAAGTCCCACTGTGTAGCAAAGGGTTCACATCTTTACAGCCTTTGGCACTTGTGTTTTGGCAGAGATGTAGACAAGAGAACTGGTATAGTTACACAAACTATGTAGCATAATTCACTGATTGCCTAATGGTTACTTCTAGTGATCGAAAACATAAAATGGTATCTGAGATAAGAAAGCATGAATTGTCTTTTGTCTTCTAATTTTTTCTCCATGCAGAATTTTTTGACATGGATGCAAATTTGGCATTGTTGTTCTAAATTTCTGTCTTCAGGATAGATGTCTGGCATCAGAGAGCACTAGATATAGTACCAGACAGACTGGATTAGAAGCATGGTTTCAGTTATGAATTTAGCTATAGAGTGGACACATGAAGGCTTGCGAGGAAATAGACAATTTAACTCTTCTAGGAAAAGTATGAATCACAGTGGGTGCCTCTTACCATATTTTTAAAAAACCCTCAACATTCTTTGTGCTCAGCTGAGCTTACCAAGAATTTGTATTTATGAAGCAGGAGCAATGGCCAGTGTATAGTAAAGGTCAAATGAATAGTTCAATTGATCGGTCTTGTTAAGTATGAATGTTTGTTATTGTCCCATCACATGATGTGTACAATACAACACAGTTAAGTTACAAACATAGACTACAGTTTCTGAAACTTTACTCCCCTCTTCTAGGAAGGATGTTGGCAGCTGAAATATTTAGGTCACACTTCTAATAATAGAGATGTAAATATAGATATCTAAATATTAATATCACATTAGAAAAGTAGGAAGAAATGTAGTGGTGGAAGGAGGGAAGGGAAGCTAAGTGGAGGGATGAGAGGTGTAAAATGTCTTCAGGTTGTGTTAGTGGATATATATAGTCTAGACATGAATAATATTTATATTATCTTTCAGCCTAGAAGTCCTCATCCTTGTATAGAATATTACTATCTCAATCAAGGCAAAATCTTGCAAGATCTGTTCTAGAAAATCTTTTTTAACATTTTATATTCTTATAGTATTTTGCTACATTGTAAATCAGGGGTAGGCAACCTATGGCACGGGTGCCGAAGCCGGCACATAAGCTGATTTTCAGCGGCACTCACACTGCCCGGGTCCTGGCCACTGGTCCGGGGGGCTCTGCATTTTAATTTAATTTTAAATGAAGCTTCTTAAACATTTTTAAAACCGTATTTACTTTACATACAACAATAGTTTAGTTATATATTATAGACTTATAGAAAGAGACCTTCTAAAAACGTTAAAATGTATTACTGGCACGCGAAACCTTAAATTAGAGTGAATAAATGAAGACTCGGCACACCACTTCTGAAAGGTTGCCGACCCCTGTTGTAAATGAAGGGCCAAATTTACTGCTGGCATAAAGGGGGCCAGCTCAGTTAAAGTCATTAGAGTGGTATTAGTTTATGCTAATACTAAATTTATCCAAGAGTGAGAGTTAGAGGAGAGTTTTGTTCTAATGACCTAAGCTAAGTATACTACAAAATGGAATCCCAGACACAACTGTATGAGATTTATAGATTTCAAGAAAGGAAATTTTGGGGAAATTAAATGTTGTGAACCCAGTGCAGCAGGAAACTGTATTGGAAGAGATGAGCCAAATTTGCCACTGACTCTACTGGAGTTGTGCCCATTTGAGCTGCGTCCACTTTCACAAGTGTGGAAGAAAGCTGGGAATCCTGAAACACATCATAACTAACACACAATGGACCACAGTTCCTCTGCGAGGAAAAACACGAGAAACTAGAAGCGCCTAGTATGGTGTTATGAGAGACTGTTCAAATATATGATGGAAAAAGGAAACTTAAAATGGAGAATTGTGAGGGAGTGGGATTATACAGGGTTGGAGCAAAGGAAAAAGCACAGGAAAGTTAGTGTGATGGTGTGAGCCAAAGAACTCTAAGGATACAATCAACTTTTATAACTATATTGGGGAGTGGAGGGGAGAGTAGGGAATAAATACCAGAGAGAAAACAGGCCCATTAATAAGTCAGGGGAAACAAAATCAATTATGATTCTAAAATGGCAGAACAGCTTTCTTTTTAAATAAAGAAAAGGGGAATTGGACTATTGGGAATTAAGGCAGACACTTAGTACATCTGTTTGATGAAAATCAGGTAAAGGATTACACTGGAAACATTGAATATGTACAAATTGGCAGTTACAGTTTATGTGCTTTCCAGGGTCTTAAATGAACGTAATGAACCATTGACAGTTACTTTTAAATAGTTATGAAGAACCTGCGAAGCACCAGAGGATTGGAAGGAAACCAGAAAATGTGATACTGTTCTCCTTTTAAAATGGAAAAATGTAATCCTGGTAACTATCATCCAACACACCCAACTTCAAACCCTAGTAAGATAATTGAACAAATATTAAATGACAATATTCCAAGCCACTTGAAACCAGGATTCATCATCTCCTTACATCACTCTTTTTCTCTCATATCTGGTGGAAGTTATTGAACAGATCTCTCCTCCTCCCTGTCTGCTCCCTTCATGGCTGTTTTACTGTGGCAGTCTGTTCCCTAGATCTCTGCTTCAGCAACATCCCTGTTCTTGAGGTTCCTTTTTTCTGTTCCCTTGATTATAAACAGTGAAACCCAAAGAGGGAGAGGCTTGTGAAGCTGAGGAAAAAGAGCAAGTCTTGGTGTCCTGCCCACACTAAGGCGCCTTGTGCTGCCTGCCAGTGTGGGACAAAGGGAACCTAGCTGAAGAGAAGGAGGGAGAAATGAATGGGAGGCTGCAACTGGGCTGACCATCATTGTTCTGAATGACACCTGGTGGTGGCGCTTTTCAGGACAGCACGCATCGGATTTACTCCTGGAAGAGTGTTCCAGTGAGTTCCAGAACAGTTCATCAGCATTGAACGGGGAAGGAAGGATGGCTTTGTCATTGAGAGGCTGGACTGGGACCCAGGAGATCTAGGTTTATTTCTTGGCTCCACCACAGACTTCCAGTGTGACCTTGGGCATGTTGCTGAATGTCCCTATTCCTCAGTTGTCTGTCTGCTCTGAGACTAAGGGTATGTCTACATTAGTACTTCTGTTGGTAAAACTTTTGTTGGTCGGGGTGTGAAAAACACACCCCTGACTGACATAAGTTTCACCAACAGAAGCACCGGTGTGGGCACTGCTATGTCGACGGGAGATGCTTTTCTGCTGGCATAGCTACTGCCACTCGGTGGTGGATTAATGATGCCAACAGGAGAGCTCTCTCCTGTCGGCAAAGAGCGGCTATATGGGAGACCTTACAGCAGTGCAGCTGCGCCACTGTAAGGCCCAGTGTAGACATAGCCTAAGTCTATTCATGTGGTGAAGTGCTCAGGTTCTGCAGTAATGAAGGTTTAAATTAAAAAAAACCTGTGTGTAAATAATTGAAATAAGAGCAAAACAATAAAAGATATTAAGTCACCTTCCTTATCTTTCGAATATTTTGGGACCCACACAGCTACAACAACACTGTATACAACAATGGAATAAAATCAATAGACTAAGGGAATGTGATAGATGTAGTGTACTGTATCTGTATTTCAGTAAAAGATTTAATACTGTGTTCTCTGAGACCTGACTTGAACATTTAATTCCGAATGGATGGGATATGTGCCTTGTCATTCTGTTTGAAGTATGACTGGATGATCCCAAAGAGTAACGATAAATGGTAATGTATCAAGTTGAGGGGAAATGTCCTTTTTGATTACACCAGGGATAGTTATGTCCATTTTTTTTTAACGTCATTATTCATGATCCAAAGAGGGGTAAACAATAGATTAGTTAAATTTACAAATAATACACTTTGGGATGTATTGCAACTAGAGAGGATGCAACGCAGTACTAGGGATGATTTGTAAAGAGGTTAGGTAAATAGAGACTGGAGAACAAATTAAATTCATCCTTTTAAAATTACAGGTTATTATAGCTGAGGAAAAATATGGTACCAGTGGAAGATAGGTGGACTCCACATGGAAGTGATAGAGGAATCCTCATGGCATGAGTAATTTAAAAAGTGGACTGGATTAACATAGTTTATAACCAACCCAGTGGAGACAGACTGCAATCCAAAATCATTTGGACAGGAGGATCATTCTAATCCATTTCAAATAATTATTGCCCCATCAAGAATGGTCTCAGACTGCCAGTAGAAACCCTCATTGTTTGCTGTTTGCCTTCTGTTCAACAATGAGCCATGTGGCTGTTTCTTTCTTTTCTTTCCGTTTGTTGCTGTCTTGATATTATTTTCTTTAATTCATGCAAACTTGGTTTTATGGTTTTATTTTTTATTTTAATTTTAAACCACAAAAATCCTTGACTGGCGCTCAAGAATATGCTGTTTGGAAACAGTCCTGTGTCTCAGTGAGAGAAAAGATGTTTTAAACTTTGGCTTCCAGCTTCTCTGGTTCTATAGCGACACCTTGTATTCCCTTAGAATAGAAACACAACTGCTGGTGCTAGAAATCCTTTTCTTAAATGTATGTTCTAGTAAAGGTGAGTGGTTTATTGGGCAAAATCAGCAACTCAGTGGAAGGGACAGTCATACTATTTGTGCTATGGGATAGTTGTGCAGTGTGGAATGGACATTTAACAAACAGGTGCCCAAGTGCCACCCAAAGAAGATATAGGTTTGTGTTGTGGTGGCAGTACTGAAGACGGATCGAAACTCTAGTTGGGTGCTGAGCTGACTTGCTAGGTCCTGTAAAGTGTTGTTTGGTCAAAAATTACACACACAAATTCTGTGAACTATTTTTGGGCCTGATTCTGCAATATGCAGAATACCTCACGAATTTCTGAATATCCTCAACTCCTACTGAAGTTAATAGGAGTTGTTAAGGCTCAGTAGCTTGCTGTAGAGGCTCAACACTTTCCGGGGCTGAGCCCTTTGTGACCATAATCCATGACTGGGCTGACAAGCCATTTATGAGAAAGAAGGCTTGGGCACGCAACAAGGTATTAGCTCAAGCTGAATTTACATATTTGATTGGAAATTATTAATTATAGCACAGTGCTATTTAATTATGTTAGATTTCAAGCAAACCTCCTCCTTTTCCCTTTATGCACGGGAATTTTAGGGCTATAGTGCTGAAGTTGTACCCTTAAAATTTGTGCAATAATTTGCTGACACAAATCTCAGTAGTTAAATGATTACTGTTATTGCAGGCAAAAGTCAGCCAGTTGGACTTGTAGCTAGACATAATGACTTACATTTGCATTGGCTAGTCATTTGCAAGCGTAAAACAAAAAAATGCAAGCACAAAGTTTGGAGGCGCAAATTACATTTGTAAACTAGGGGGCTGTGCCACGTGGATGTTTTTCTAAAATATATGTTGCGGAAATTATTTTGGGGGAAGTTCTATGGCCTGTGTTATACAGGAAGTCGGATTAGATTATCACAATGATCCCTTTTGGTTTTGGAATCTATGAATCCTAGATGAAAACCTACTCGATAAAGAGAAAGTGGAAGGCAAGATCCATGTAAGGTTTTGAATAACAGTAAATGGTGCAGGGGTTGTCACTTAATTGTAAAATGTTGCAAGTAGACCAGAAAACCAAATGAATTCAATTTCAAGTTATTGTGCTGATTCCATGGGTTTACAGAGTACCTATCCTGATGAAGGTAGATAAGGTGGTTTCCTTCTTCTGCTAGGGAAAGCATAGTATTCTGATGTATTTTGTTGCGCTGCATTTTGTTTCCTGAGGGTAAAAAAAAAAGCTAGGCTATTAAAGCGGAGCTGCAAAGAAAAAGTAAATTGGCTTTTATGTCCTTTTATGCTTTGTTTGTGAAGTCTAAAGAAGGCCTGAGAAGATTCTTTCTCCCCTCCCCTGCTTTTTGTTGTTGTTGTTTAACATTAGAAATTCAGATGTTGTCTCGCTTGAAGGACTGTGTCCCTGTCTACGTTGGGAAAATGTTCATAAAACGGCCCACTTTTGCTAACACTGTTTAGTAGACCCGCTGGTGTTAACAACATTGGAAGCCCTAGTGTAGATGAACTCTCACCAGCTGCCACCAGTGTTTAAGCACTGTGTTGATTAGACCCGGCTCTGATAAGGGTTACATGATATGACATTAAAACAAAACAGAGGCAATTGATAGACAATCTACTCTAGGGCTCCCAATATTGCTGACTTAGTTTTAGCCACAGTGGGAAAATTTCCCTCTTGTAGGCAAGGTCTTGGTTTTGCTTTCAGAAGAGCTATTTATATACTGTGACTTACCTAAGGACTGCTTTCTGAGTTGATGTTCTTCCATCTTCTCTAAAAATGTGGTGGGACAAATATGACGCTGGTGTAACTTCACTAGCTTTGGGGTGGTAATGCCAGAGGTGAGTTTCATGCAGTGGATTTAAAATAAACTGAAGTAAAAGTACCAAATACCTATAAAAATTCTTCTACCGTGGAATGATGGAAACAGAAAGTGGAAAAGAAATTGTATTCATCACATTGAAAGACTCATTTTTTAAAAAGTATTTAAATCTCCTGAGTTAAAAATGAGTCTGTATCTCCTAGACCGTGAAGAAAAGGTCTCTTTCTCTTGAACTCAATGGAAGAAGGCAAGCAAGAGCCTGTCTGGAGAGACTTGGCCCGATGCCATAGTTTCCACTTCAGTGGAGGGGAGGGGACTTGGATCATGTGAGACCTCTCCTGGACCTTCTCCTCTCCTCCTTTTTCCGTTCCTACCTGAGATCTGCGCTGAATCAGTGCGGGGGCACATGTCACATTGTAAACTGCTTATTTACAGATGACATAGGCAACACTAGATGCTGCAGGTTATGCAACGCCATCCTTGGAAGTTGAGGCTTCCCTAGGTACAAAAGTAGGTTGATTGACAAGTAGGATCCAGATAAAATGAGACGTTGTATTGAGCCACAAGTAAGAGGCATTAACATTTTGTCTGTTTTGATGGGAGCACACAGAGTTTGGAATTGTTCATACCTGCACTGATGGAGGCCATTCTCTGATGGAGGTTAACAGTTCCGTCATGTAGGGCTGGAGTGTGCTTGCCTTGCCCTCATTTGGAGTGGGATATTATTGGCGGATGGGATAGTTATGCTGACTGGTGAGGTTGACAGTATAACTATACGCGTTATGGTCTGGAAGATGTTTGTGTATAATTTTAGGTAAATAAAGCATGTGCCTCGTATCTTTTTTGTTCCAACAGTTACTGTAAAAACAAATCCAAGGGAAAGGGGTGACAATATGTCAGTGTTAATTCCATTCTTTAGAGTCCTAGCTGGAAACTAACATTGACTGTAATTACGTGGTTAGTTTTGCCACTGGAGTGGCCACAAAAGGATCAGCTAATAAATTGTTGCCTTTTGATGCTATAGATACTACGTGGCTTTCTGGATCGTGGGATGTCAATAGACTAATGTTTAAGTCAGCTAGTTCAAAACTAAACAATGCATTGAGTGCATCTCTCACCACACTTTTTAATATTATGGATATATTAGCAAGCCACAAAATATTTCTTTGTATTATTTTTGGTTCTTAGAAGATCCTGAAAATGGAATGGAAGACTCTCTTATTTTGCATACTTTTTGAGGTGTGTGTGACTATTTAGTAGGGGCTTGATCCTGCAAGGAGCTCAGGGACCTCAACTCCCACTGAAATCCATGGGAGTTGAGGGTTCAGAGCACTTTTCAGGTTTGGGCCATTGGAATCTATGAAATGGGGATATATTGCTCAGTGCTCATGCTAGAAAACAGGTAAGTTTCACTGTATTATTCTACAGACTAGAAACATTTCAAAGCTTTAATAATACAAAGTGCTAACCAGTGCTCCTGCAAAACAATACCACCTTGATGTTAAGTCATTTTCTGTTCTAACAATTGGAAATACACCTCTACCCCGATATAACATGAATTCGGATATAACACGGTAAAGCAGTGCTCCGGGGGGGCGGGGCTGCGCACTCCGGCGGATCAAAGCAAGTTCGATATAACGCGGTTTCACCTATAACGCAATAAGATTTTTTTGGCTCCTGAGGACAGCGTTATATTGAGGTAGAGGTGTAATTCAGCATTCCTTTTGGGTTAATCCTTTGGTTTTAGCCAACCAAAAACACAGAACCACTAGCTCTTTGGAAACTTGCAACAGTGGAAATTCACCCGGGCGTGGTGGATGGGGAAGTAATTTTCAGCTCCGCTCTTATTACTTTAATTCATTGTTCTTACAGCTTAGAACTAAGCCCATTAAATAAAAAGTTAAACCATCATGAGCAAATGATATTAAAACCCATAGTCAGTCTCATTTTTATTTAAAATGTGTGACAGAGTGAACCATTCAAAGAGGTCCTCTACAGTCTGAGAGGTAATATTGATCTTTATTATTGATAAGGGAGGAGTTTGGTGTAAAATAAATAAATGGACCATTGGAGGAAGGGAGAAAAGAGTTTAAAATTATATTGTAGACTTCAGTTGAAATTAGTTACTTAACCTGTATGTCTCTGGACCACAGCTTATAGTGGACAAACATCTGATCAGTTTCATTTTGTTGCTGTTTGGAAAGCCCTGAGCAGTAGCAGAGGCACAGTTTTGTCCACAGACTCAGTAAACTAGCATTGCATTAGTTTACGCTGAATTTGTGTTTAGAAGGTTATGTTTGCAACCAAAACAGCTAATAATTTTTAAATGGAAGTTTGGATTCTGAACAAGTTGATGGTACTTTCCCAATATTCTTCTTACTCATCACAAGTAAGTAGGTTGGTGGATTTTTCTGCCCTGCTTCTTCTTGTAATAGAGCTCCAACAATCGTAATAGCAGCCAGCTTAGATGAATGTACATGAAACATGCCACTTCTGTCCCTTCTGATTCACTTCAAATATTTGTTTTTGCCAGTAAATTGATTGGGCTGGTGTCTGTGGTTGTGCTATATCCCCATTTTTCACAGCTGTAGGTTAACAAAGGGAATGATCTGAAATTTTCTTAAATCTTTCCCATCACATACATACATCTTTTACAATTCAAGTACTGACTGTGGCTCAGTATGTTGTTAGGTGCACATCCTGGTGCTCTTTGACGTACTTAAACTGTTAGTGTGAAAATAAAAATAAATATAATTTTTGCTCCATGTTTTTCAAAGCTTTGATTTCTTACTGTGGCTGAAAAACAGTAAAAGTAGCCGAAAACCAAAGAAACCTGGTCTAAATGTTATGCTAAGGACAAGATTCTGAGGTCCTCACTGAGTCCTTAGTGACCCAAATTTTTAGTGATTCCATTGAGAGTGCATGTGCTCAGCAATTCTTGGCCCTGTATGTCATTTTAATCTAAATGTGCTGCAGCTTTAACTAGTCTTTACTGAAGCTTCTTTGATTTTAGGTTACGAGATCATGTGGCTGTGTTTCAGCAAATGGAGCTTGTTCACCAAAAGCTTTTGATCGTCTAGAGGAAGACAGTAATGCAAAATTATTCTAGATTTCATGACCTAGTTGGTCAATTGGATTGCAGCTGTGACAGTCCATGGGTGTCATATCAGTGAGTGTATAATGCATGTGTGCTTGTGTGGTAATGCGCGCACACGTGTAATATGAGTTTAGAGTAGTTTCAGAATCTTGTGGTACACAAGATAATTACAAAACATGTCGTCAAACCCATCTCAACCTCACTGTAGATACTGGAATTGTACTGAAATCTTTCAAGTGGCCTCACAAAGGCCGACAGTTATGTAGGATATCGTGATCATTGGGGGAAGAGTATGCTTAACTCAAGCAACAAAATTTAAATCTCTGAAATTGTCAGTACTTTATCCTGAGTCATCCGACTCCCGTTAACCTTAGTTTTAACAATATTTTAAACTAGCAATTTAAAGTAAAAGTATTAAGGGCGATGTAACATTGGAAAGAGATCTTTTCCATAGCTACAAGTTTTGTCCATTTTTTTCAAAGACCTCTGAAGGCAATTTGTGGCCTATATAAAAAATGCATTGTAAAAATATATTGACCCTTCTGAACCAGGGTTTCTCAATAACTGGTCCATGGACTGGCGCCGGTCCCTGAGATCTCCCTGACACAGTTTAGGAAGGCAGCAACCTGGTCCCTGGTATCAAAAGGGTTGAGAAACACAGTGTTCTAAACCATGCTGCTGTGTTGCATTCCCATATTTGCATGCTCAGAGTGTTCTTTTCTTTCAACAGATATTGTTAGTTGTATACGTTACTGGGCAGTTTTATAAGGGAAGCTCTTCAGAGTAATAGTGTACTCCTCGTTCTAGACACAAAGGCGAAATTTAGGCTTTTACTCTAATGGTTAAGGTGATGTCAGAGTTCTGCTGTTGCAGAGCGACTCCAAAGAGGGGGCAGTGGGTGACTAAATGATTCTGTACTTTTCCCTCTGGTTTTTATCCCCAGATACCTCTTACTTCCTCTACCTCATGCCATGATCAGCATCTTTACTTCTTGGATAGTGGGTAAGTGGCTTCCTGTTCAGTCACTGCCAGTGCCACTTCATAGGTCAGCTGTCAAAAAAATTCTTTGAGACAAACCATTTTTTCCCCTTCCCTCTTCAGATCAAAGTAATCAGTTCCATTATCTTCTGTCTCCATTGGCCCAGGGCAAAAGAAGTTAAGAGTCCTACGTTTGGACCCCGTTGTGCCGCCACCAGGCTAGACCATCAAACTAGCAGCAGCAGTTAAAGATGAATAAAATTGATAATAAAAACTAATATTGTTCCAATAAATCTTTGCTTTTTTTCTTTCTCCCACAGGACTATTTTTACCCGAAATACTTGGGTGAGTTACAGTTATTACTTTCACTTTTTGGCAGTGCTGGTATGTGTGCCTAACATTGGAACGTGGGACAGCCAGTCTGTCCAAAAGAATGTAATAGAGATCCTCTATTCCATCCTGAAATAGAACCGATTGCTCCTCATATGATTTTAAAGTGGGTATATTTTATTTATATCTATAGAATGACATACACAAACACTTTACATTATATATATATATATATATATATATATATTTAAAGTGTATGTTTAATGTTGCATTTATTTCTGTAGCTTACATCAAGAGTAAACAGTTTGCAGTCTTCTACAGTGCATACACTTTTTAATAGTTTAGTTTTGAAAGTATTTTTTAAATAAGAGGATTAGCTTGCAGACCTATTGCTTTTTACATTCTGTGTATCATTGTCATACCACCACATTGCTTTACATTTGCATTGAACATTTAGTATTTAACATTACATATATCAACAGTTTTAGAAAACTCTATATGCTTTTTAGATTTAAGAAAAATCTTTTCTATTTAGTAGGTCAGCCTTTAGTAGCTGCTAATATCCTTTTAGCACAATAGTAGCATCTGGTAGAATAATCATATTGTACAGTAGAATTATAAACTGTTCAACTGAAGATCAGAGCTAAAATGTTTATATGAACTGAGAAGAATTTTTAAGGCATCTGAAGGGCTGCAGTTTAACATGGATTTTGTACCTACCCTCCAGAACCTTGCTTAACGAAACATCAGCAGGCCAGATATCAATTTACACACTGTGACAGCTGGCACATAATAACAATTTCATTTTCTGTTCTTCAGCTTGTATTGAGAAATTTGGGTCACCGTATACAAGAAGTCCAGATTTCCTTACATGCGTTCATAGTAAGCATTTTTCATATTGTATATTACAACTAAACATAACAGTCATTTGGTTTGAGGTGGGGAGGCACCTCAGTCATCTCCATTCTGATAGAACTTTAGCACCCCTCCTACCCATTTGCTTTCTTGAGGACCTTTATGTCATGTGTGGCACCCTTCTAGCTGAAGGACCAGTTGAGACTCTATTCCTTTCAGAATCCATTAATGCTGCTCCTTCGTCTTCCAAAGGGTTCGTGTTTAGTGATGCAGGGCATTCTTTCTCCCCCACTTTCTGAAGGGCTGAGCAATCTGGGAAGCAAGAGACAAGAACTAGGATTTACAATTAGGTCTTTCACTGGGCTTGGCTCTTCACTTTAACTTATTTTTCTACGGAAAGAAAAAGAAAGTTTGGTTCTTCTCTGTTAAGCCTGAATTTCACCTTAAGTCATTTTAAATCTGTTAGTCTTTAAGGTGCTACTGGACTCCTTGTTGTTTTTGTGGATACAGACTAACATGGCTACCCTCTGATACTTAAGAGGGACTTTGGTGACTTTCTGCACAGGGTGAATTTCATCCATCACATGACAAATTTCTGTGTTGTATGAAAAGCTGCCAAATCACGTTTCTTCAGGTCATAAGTAAAAAGATGGGTTTGTCAACCTGCAAACTCAACTTGGAATCATGTTGAAAGTCAAACTGCGTTCTTTCTGGCCTGTGAATTTATTAACAATAAAGATTCTACAGTTGGAATTTAGTTAACCATTATGTTAACTATCCAGTTTCCTCTCCCATAGCTATGTTGGCGCCATAGTGCTAAGAATATAAAGTAGCAAAAAAAAAATTTCACTCATGTAAGCAGATACAATTCTAAATATACCCGGGAAGCAAATCAACTGAGTAAACAGGCATTATTTATAGCTAATCACTTTAATTTTTCCTCTGTATTTCAGTGTCTTATCATGGTCCAGTTTGATTGATAGGATTTCATGACCAATGTTAGGGAGTTATTCACAAAAGAGGGATACAATTACCACTTCAATAAGTTTCAAGGTTAAAATCCATTGTGGCCAGCCATTGCTTTGGGTACACAGGGGTAGGGGAAAGGGTGTGTGTAAGGAACCCCTCCATCTTATATCTACTCTCAGAATTTGCTATCATTTCAGTCCTTATGCTCACCTGACCACAAGGACTCCATGCGTCTGACACTTCTCAATGACCTCATTTCTGTGTCAAAACAAGATGGTAGAGGGTCTCTTCAACATAGCAGACAAATATATAACAGGATCCAGTGGCTGGAGGTTGTTGCTAGACACCTTCAGATGAAATAAGGTGCACACTTTTAACAATGAGGGTAATTTAACCATTGGACCAGCTTACTAAGGGATGTGAAGATTCTCTGTCATGTAAAATCTTTATAACAGTCTTTCTAAAAGATGCTGTAATTCAAACAAATTATAAGATTGATGCTGGAATTACTGGGTAAATTCTATGACTTGTGTTATGCAGGAGGTCAGACTAGATGATGTAATGGTTCTTTCTGACCTTAAAATCTATGATTATGCCTTTTTTTTTTTTTTTTTTAATGAGGCATGTAGATGATGTCGTTTTTGTAACTTGACAAATTCCCAGTGCAGTTTTAATCCAACAAGTTCATAAATCTCAGAAGATAAATTTAGAAGTCACAAGTGGCAATTGCTATTTTCAGACTTTAAAGCTAAGGTCTCGTTTTGATGTCAATTTTGAAAAAGAACTAGAAGTTTATAAATTAGGGTGTGATATCTGGATACGAGGAAAGAGAATACTTACTTGTGCTAGGAGATCTAAATGGATGGAGACAAAGGCCCTGAGAGCCTGATTCTGTTTCCTGTTACACTGATGTAAATCGGGAATAATTCCAATGAAGTCGTTGGAATTACACTGTTGTAAAACTAGTGCGAGAGCCTAATCAGACCCTGTGTTGCACACAAACCAATGTGGGAAAAGGAACAAAGCATCCAGCACAATGTTGGCACTATACAAAGAATAAAATAGTTAATTCTTCCACTCCCAGTGGGTTTGGACTTATTTTATTGTCACACTGTATTTCTCCCATTTTGCTCTGCAGAACAGGTAGGGATGGAGTGTGTAGGAAAAGATGCAGAGGCCGGGATCCTCTGAAAATTTGGGCACCAACCCTGTCAGTTCATTTTGTCTACTAGGCTCCTCTGAAGAGCATCACAAAGTGTACAAGGCTAGTTAATGCTGCTTTGAACAATGTTAAGCTTACTGTACACAAGCTTTGGTCTGCATAGGGAAAGGAACATGCTCAGAGCTGCTGTTTCTTGGTTGTTTCCCTGACCACTCCTTCCCCTCCGCTTCTCTCCCCCCCCCTCCCCTTCCGTATGGTCTGTCAGCTGTGCAGAGACTTTCTAGAGGGGACATTGGCAGGTGTGCATGTGTGGTGGGCAGCCTGTATGGCTGCTTTTTCCTACTGTGCAGCCTTCCTCATGCCCTTTCAATGGGTTTGCTCTGCTCTGCAGAGCTGGGGGGAGGGAAGGCCTTGTTTGTGATTGAGTGTCCTTGATTATCACTGTGAGCCTTTCAAGGAGGGCTAGGTGCAAAGGCTTTGGCTAGTGATTCTCAGACATTCTCGGCATTTCAAGACAAACTATTACAAATATGTAGTCCTATGGCAGCAGGCTAACCACATTCCATTCCCTAAGAGTTCTCTAGTGCCTTCCTCCCTCTCTCGCAACAGATGTATTACTGAGGCCTAAGATAAGTTCTTATCTTCTCTATAGCTTGGTCCTACTAGAAATTCTTGATGTTACTTTAATTGCAGAGCTGCTCGGGTGACTGTAGCCTTATCACTTTTTGATAGAAATGGACAGAATTATTGGGCTATTTTAAGAGTTCCTTTCTCCTTCTCCTCCTTCACCCCCCGCCCCCCAACCAACGCACCATATACAGCAACAGAAACCACCACCAGTTACATGTTCCCTTTGTCCTTCAGAAATGATTGAGTCTTTATAATAAGCAGGATCACAATTGACAGGTATTTTTGTGAGAGTGTCTGAACTTGTACCTTACCATCCTTTAATCCAGTTACCATTATTAGGCACTATTAAGCATTCAACAGGAAGGGGAGGGGGGAAATTTTCGTGCCTTCCATTGCATTAATTCAAAAATAAATACAAAACTATTGCTACAGGGAAACTGGATAATTTGCTGCAGCAAAAATGGCTAAACTTATTTTTTGAGTCTCTGTAAAGTTTAAAAACACTGTAGGTATACATGATTTAAGAAGGGTGCTAAGATGATAGGCATACATCCTTCATGGACAGTGGAAACTTAGGGCTTGTCTACATGTGGAAGCTCTTGTAGAATAATCTAGACAGAATTCAAAGTGCAGTAGCTATTCTGCACGAATGGCAAGTCTACACTACAAAATTAAGTTGACCTAAATTACGTTGATGTACAGTTGCTGCAGTAATTAAATCACTTTTGCACGTCCACACTACGCTACTTGTGTCGGCAGTGTGCGTCCTCACTAGCAGCGCTTCCATCGATGCAGAGAGCAGTGCACCATGAGTAGCTATCCCACTGTGCAACTCGCCTCCATCTAGCGCAAGGTATTTTGGGAAGGGTTTGCAATGCCTCATGAGGTAAACGAGTTGCGCAGGGGTGACTGGGGACATGGTTTCAACATTCCAGGATGCAGTTTTCTCCATCCCAAATTTTATCTGCATCCCATAATGTTTCACGCCTCTCTTCAAAAGCCCCCCAAACCTGCTTGTCCGCCATCTGTGTGAGAAGCATGGATCCTGCACAGCTCTGCACTATTGTGATGAGCATTGCGAGCATGGCACGCCTGATCCTGCAGTATTTGCAGAGCTGCCAGAGTAGTCGTGGGGAACATGACAATTCCTTGGAGGCTAGATTGCTGTAGCACATAGAAACAATCCAAGGTTGTTGGCATTCATGGAGCAGCTGTAGACGATGGAGCACAAGTTCTAAGCCCAAGAAACAATCACTGACGGGTGGGATCACATCATTATGCAGGTATGGGATGATGAACAGTGGCTGCAGAACTTTCAGATGCTCAAGGCCACACTCCTGGATGTGTGTGCAGAGCTCGCCCCAGCCCTCCAGTGCAGTGACACCAAAATGAGAGCTACACTGACAGTGGAGAAGCGAGTGATGATCACTGTGTCGAAGCTTGCAATGCCAGATTGCTACTGGTCAGTCGGGAATCAATTTGGAGTTGGGAAATCCACTGAGACAGTTGCTATGATGCAAATGTGCAGGGTCTCTAATCGCATCCTGCTACGAAGGACTGTGATTCTGGGCAATGTGCAGGACATAGTGGATGGTTTTGCAGCAGTGGGGTTCCCGAACTCTGGTGGGGCGATAGATGGCACGCATATCCCTATTTTGGCTCCAGACCACATTACCACATAGAAAAGTAACCATTTCTGCTGATGTACTATGGTATTGCGAGCGCTTGTGGATCACTGAAGACGTTTTACCGACATCAGTGTGGGATGGTCAGGGAAGGTGCATGACACACGCATCTTTAAGAACACAGGCTTGTTCAGAAAGCTGCAAGCAGGGACTTTCTTTCCAGACCAGAGGATTACCATTGAGGATGTTGAAATCCCACTAGTGATTCTGGAAGAATCAGCTTACCCCTTACTCCCATGACTCATGAAGCCGTACAGCAGCAAGGAGTGCTTCAACTACAGGCTCAGCAGGTACAGAATGACAGTTGAATGTACCTTTGGCTATTTGAAAGGCTGTTGGCGCTGTCTACTCACGCAATTAGACCTCAGTGAAAAAAATATCCCAATGGTTATAGCTGCCTGCTGTGTCCTTCATAATATCTGAAGCAAATGGAGAAAAATTTCTGCCGGGGTGGAGGTAGAACAGCTGTCTGCTGATTTTGAGCAGCCAGATACCAGGGCTATAAGAAGAGCTCAACGGGGAGCTATTCAGCTCAGGAGGCTTTGAAAGACCATTTTAATAGTGAGCCACGGTAATTTGTGTTGCTTTAGTGTCCTCTGCCTGGCATTGGTTTTATGCACCTTAGTATGAATTTTGTAATGAGTGCTGTGTGTGTGTAAAAAAATATAACATTGCAAATACAGCTATTGCTATTATCTGTGAATGATTTCAGCCCCATCCAGTATATGTTATGAACTAATAAAGATGACTTGATTTCCATAAATAGACTTTTATTCCAAACCCAAACAAACAAACATATTTATAACTGAATGAAACTTCATAAATACGGGGAAAAGAACCTTTGAAGGGGAAAGAACACTCATTTCCATTTCACAAACACACACATCAGCCTTGTCTCTCACTTGTTAGTGTATGTGTGGCTGAGATTGCCTGTACTCCTCCCCGGGAGTGATAGGGATAGTGCAGCGGCCTTGGACACCATGTGGAATGTGGCGGGGCTGTGAAGGGAGGTCTTGGAATGCAGTTCTAAATGGGCTGCAGAGGGAGGCGAGCACGGGTCTGTTCAACCTTGAAGTCAGCAAGAGTCTCCAGCATTTCTGTCTGACACTTGAGAAGTGCTAGCATCTCCTGCTACATGTCTCTCTCCTTTTCCTGTGCCTTTCTCCTCTCTGCTTGATCCCCATCCATGCTGTCTGTGAGGGTGATCCTCCAAGCCCTGTGTTTGGTATCTGAAGCACCAGAGGCTTGCAGGATCTCTTGGAACATGTCATCCTGCCTCCTCTTCCTTCTCCTCCTCATCTGGCTGAGCTGCTCCACTGGTGTAGATGGAGAGACCCTCAAGGACACGTTTCTAGCTGCAAAAATGTACAGAGGTCCTATTGTGAGTGTATTCACAAGAGAAATGGAAACTTGCTATACTGAACTCACTCCCCTTGATGCACACAAGTTTAAAACACTGCATTCACATTTTTCCTTGGGATTCATAGAGCATGGCGGCAGTCTCAGCTATGGTGAGTACGGCCCGGGGGGTGGGGTGCAGGCAAATTCAGACAAGAAGGGGGCGATGTAGCTCAAGGGCATGAGTACATGTGGATAGGGCAACTGAACTGAGTACTGGCACCGTTTTCCGCAGGCGGTGGTGATTTTAGCTGATATCTCACTCCTGAGGGTAACGGAGGCTGAAAGGGAACAGTTCATGCATGCATCCTGCTGCAGACCGGGTCCGTATGCTGCTAGCCTGTGTGCTGCATTGGTGCCTGCTGAAGTAATTGCTGACTCATGTGGGAAAAGTCTCCTACCACGGTGGAAGAACTAACAGCCCTCCCCAGAAACCTTTGGCAGAAGATTGCAGACTACCTCCAGGAAAGTTTCCTCGAGATCTCTATGGAGGATTCACAGGACATCCCAGTGCACATAAACTATTCTGCAGGGTCCTCTCTGCCTAAGTGTACAGGGGAGTGAGAAGCAGATAGTAACTCTTCCTCTATTGGTTATTTCACTACCTCTTCTAGCGTGATTATAAAAGAGTAAATGAACAGATGTGTCCCTGCAATAGCAAAGCAAACTGCAAACTTACCAGAGGTTCCTTCCTCTGTATCAGCCTCACCCGCACTGGACTGTAGGGACCGGCTTTACTGCTCTGGAGTCAAAAATAGGTCCTGGCTCACTGTGCCACTGGATCCCCTGGTTACCTGTCCCCCATACTCCTCCTCCTCTTCCTCATCCAACAGCTCCTCCTCACTGTTCATTCTGGAGGCCTGTGACACTGAGTCCTCCAAAGTATCAACAGCAGCTCTTTGTAAAAGTGGCATGTCTGCAGCTCTGCACCAGAGCAACTGTTACCCTCCCTCGCCTTCTGCTATGTCTGCCACAGCTCCTTGGCTTTCACGGGGTACTGCTGCAGGTCCCTCTTGTAGCCCTTCTCCTTCATGCCCCGAGCGATCTGCTCATAGGTATCAACGTTTCTATGGCTGGATTGTAGCTGTGCCTACACAGCCTATTCTCCCCACAATCCCAGCAGATCCACCACCTCCCGTGTACTCCAGGCAGGAGCGTGTCTGCAGCGTGTAGCCAGCATGGTCAGCTGGGCAGTTGGTAGGTGAGCTCTCCACGCAGAGCAAACAGGAAATGGAATTTCAAAAATTTGTGGGGATTTAGAGGGGAAAGGCATATATACCTATGTACCTTCCGCCAAGCAGTGGAGTTCAAAATGGTGACCAGAGCGGTCATGGTGAGGCATTGTGGGACACCTCCTGGAGACCACTAAAATCGACATAACTAACGCAGTGTCTACTGAAACTGTCAACCTAAGTATGTCGACCTAGGAGCTACACCTCTCACTGAGGTGGAGTTACTAAGTTGGCGTAGTGAATGAGTTACATTGGCAGCAGTGACATTTTAGTGTAGACGCTTACAGAGTTAGGTTGACATAAGCTGCTGTACATAGACATAACTCTGTAGTGTGGACCAGGCCTTACACTTCCAAAGCGGATTAAGCTAGACCGTACAAAAGCACTCTTAGCCCTGGTCTACACTACAAATTTATGTCAGTATAACTACGTTGCTCAGGTGTGTGGAACAGTTATACCAACCTAACCCCTGGTGTAGACAGTGCTATGATGATGGGAGGGCTTCTCCTGTTGACATAACTACTGCCTCTCGGGGAGGTGGAATACCTGTGCTGATGGGAGAAGCTCTCCTGTCAATGTAGGTGATGTTTTCGCTAAGCGCTACAGCAGCAGATGCGGCACTGAAAGTGTAGACACTCCCTTAGTGTGAAGTAAGAGTACCCACCTGGGTGCTAGTGCAGAATAGCTATTCTGCAGTAGCCGTCCCATGCTGTTTTCCCCCTGTAGACAATCCCTGAGAATCTTTCTAAAATGTTTATTGAGCAGTAACCAAACACTACTGTGCTGTAAATGCTTCAAAAATATGTCAAAGGGATTTGCTTTGTCTGCATCATTAAAAGTGTTTTAGTAAAGTTTTTCAAAGTAAACTGTTTCAAAGGCATGCCTTCAAGGTCAAAGAGAGTAAGATGAGAGAAATACAGTTCCCATTATTCTGACAAAGGAAAACATTAATTTATTATTGTGAAATACCTAACCCAAAGTCTTACGTCCTCTGTAGCTGAGCAGTTTGACCAGACTTGTCATCAAAATAGGGAGATGAGGTAACACTATCCATCCCCCCTATAATACATATGTGCACACGCACAGAGCACATTTCAGAAAATAATTGTCAAGGGATGGCCCAATCATTAGTCTCATCAGAACCAGTGGATGAAGAATCCTTCCTGTTTTCCCCTTAATTTATACACACACTTGCTGAGCATAGAACACACTTTGTAACTGTACTAGAGGTGAGAGGGGAAAGTGAAGTCAGTGATATTTGACCTATACATGCTGCCTGAGAACATCCTGGCAGTGATTTTGATTTACAGTGGGTAAAAATAAGGTGTCTCTCCTGATAGGTTTTCAGCAGTCTGGCTGTAATGGAAGAAGTATTCAGCAATATTATCAACCTTTACTGGAGACAATATCAAACAGTGATTAGTGCAGAGAATAAAGTCAGGAGAGAATGTTTTTTTTGTTTGTTTTGTTTTTATTCCTCCACTGTGCTACTAATTTGCTGTATTATTATGGCTGAGTAACTAAGGCCAGGTTTTTCAAAAATGGCCACTAATTTAGTGTGTCCAACTTGAGACATCTAGGGTCTGATGTTAAAATGTGCTTACCTTCAGCTGGAGTTCAGCAACTCTGAAAATAAAGCCATATATCTTCAACCTGAGCACCCAAAATCAATGGCCATTTTGAAAATGTTTGCCTTAACCTTGGTGCCTCACTTTTCTGATATGTAAAATAGTCATAATGATACTCAGCTTTGTAAAAGGACTTTGGGATCCTCTGACAAAAGGCACATTAAGTGCAACATATTATTTTATTTATTGTTATTGCATGTAGTGCATCAGTCCAATTGCCCCCTACTCCAAAAATAATGTTTACATAGGTTTTTGGCTCCCAGTAACGATAACTGTTATTGTTCTAAGCTGACTTATCTGCAATTCATGGCACAGGCCAGTTTCTACTTGGGGGATGAGGGAAGGAAGGGACGAGAGAACAATTATAAAGCATTTTACAAGGCAACATTGCCAGTGGCGCATGCAGTAATACTAAGAAAGAAAGAAAGCAAACAACAACAAAAACCATCCCCTAACGCTTTGCTCTTACTTTTAAAGTGCCTTTCATCAAAGGTTCTCAAATTACTTTACAAAGGAGGGGGTGAGTATTAGCACTGAGTATTTTTGTCATTTTAAACCAGTAGATTTTTGGCTGAGCAGAGTTTTGGCCCTATGTGGAGGGCATTTATTGTCATGGCATAGGCTCTGATCCTGGTGGGCCTTTGGTCTGTTTGGAGCTCTGTTTGCTTCACTGGGGTTCTACTCAGTCATAAGAGTCCATCCGCCCTGATTGCAGGATGGGGCCAGAGTGGGCATTGTGAAACTATTTAAATTGTTTTCTCTAAGCACTGTTGGCTACAGTCTGTCAAGGCCTCGAACAGATATACAGTGTGGGGTGTTCTCTAGTTTCCTGGGGGCATAAGGCACCCCAAAAGGGAAGCAGGGAATCCTAGCTCTGCAACCCCACTATCGCCAAGCACTAGCTACCTGGCCATGCATGGGACCACTCAAGAATTGTAAATTGCAGGATTGGGACCATGAATTGTAAGTTCTCTGGGGCAAGGACTCTCTTCTTGTGTGTTTGTACAGTGTCCTGCAGTGAGGGCACCCAATCCTGATTGAAGCCTTCACAATAGTGCTAATGCTTGCAACTGGCACAATAAAGATTCCAACATTTTTTCTCACTGAAATAATTACCTTTTATCCCAGGGGTAGGCAACCTATGGCACGTGTGCCGAAGGCGGCACGCGAGCTGATTTTCAGTGGCACTCACACTGCCCAGGTCCTGGCCACCGGTCCGGGGGCTCTGCATTTTAATTTAATTTTAAATGAAGCTTCTTAAACATTTTAAAAACCTTATTTACTTTACATACAACAATCGTTTAGTTATATATTATAGACTTATAGAAAGACCTTCTAAAAATGTTAAAAGGTATTACTGGCACGCGAAACCTTAGATTAGAGTGAATAAATGAAGACTCGGCACACCACTTCTGAAAGGTTGCCAACCCCTGTTTTATCCCATCATTTGTGGTATTGTTTCCACTTAAAATGGGGAATGTCTCAAACCCATCATTGTGCATTTATATACTGCAGGTGGCTAACGTCCAGTTTTTAATGGCACCCATTTTACACACATTTGTTATGCATAGCTGAACCTAGCATTGCTTGTCCTGATTTTATTTGAACTTTTTTATAGACTCCTCCTTGTTGCATTAAACTGAAGTGAACCAACAGTATTAAAAATTCCAGCACTTTGGGACTGCAAATCCAAGCTGAGATGTGAAACTACTAAAAAAAAAATCCAGCTCAAAGTGAAGAGGGAGTCAATGAAGAATCATAATATGCAACAGTATTTTAATAGTTTTTGCCAAGTCCGATGGTCCTACAGATTGTACTGTGGCTAAAATTCATGTAGAAAACCCTCTCTATGTGTGTGGGCCTTTCTACTACACCTCTACCCCGATATAACGCTGTCCTCGGGAGCCAAAAAACCTTACCGCGTTATAGGTGAAACCGCGTTATATTGAACTTGCTTTGATCCGCCGGAGCGCGCAGCCCTGCCCACCCGGAGTGCTGCTTTACCGCGTTATATCCAAATTCGTGTGTTATCGGTTCGCGTTATATCGGGGTAGAGGTGTATCTGGATGGGACAGAATGGTCTTTACACCTGTTCCAAATATGCTGATGTGAAGGGGCAGGTTTCGAAAAGGCCCATGGGATGTGTGTTTATGAAGATCCAGTAGCCCAAAGCACCTGCATAAGGGGCACAAAGCGTTAGCAGCCCTTATTCTTAGGGCCCTACCAAATTCATGGTCCATTTTGGTCAATTTCACAGCCAGGAGGGTTTAAAATTAGTCAGTTTCACATTTTCAGATGTTCACATTGGAAATTTCATGGTGTTGTAACTCTGGGGGTCCCAACCCAAAAGGCGGTCAGGGTGGGAGGGTCGCAAGGCTATTGTAGGGGGGTTCTGGGATTGCCACCCTTACTTCTGCCCTGCTGCTGGGCAGCTGGAGAGGAAGGCTGCTGGACCGGTGCCCAGCTCTAACACCAGTACCACCTCCAGCAGCAGCGCAGAAGTGACAGTCGCAGGGTATGAGGGGCGGGTTACCATACGTCCGGTTCTCCTAGCAGTCTCCTGCATGAGTTGGGGGCTGACAGCTGGTGCCACAGCCTCTCCGTGCACGCTGTGTGTGTGTGTGTGTGTGAGCTAGAGTTACAGCCTCTCCGCGTGGCGGAGAGCTTTCTGCAGCAAGTGGAGATTTTGGAGGTGGGTCTGACCCGCCCTGGGAGCAGCTCCTGTAGGGGAAGAGGAAGTCTCTTCCCTCTCCATCCCCAGCCAGGACTAGCAGATGGAGCCCTGCACAGGCTAGGAGCCACCCGCTATGTGCCAGATTTCATGGGGGAGATCAGATTTCATGATCCGTGATGCATTTTTCATGGCCATGAATTTGGTAGGGTCCTACTTATTGTATTACAACAGTTGCAGAGGGGCCGCCAATGGATTTTATAGGGACATATTTCACCTCCACTTAGTTCCTGGTATGCAGCCTTATAACTTTGGTTTTGTGCCTGGATGGGTGAATTTCACTCTATGAGAACAGTCAAGTTAACAGTTTGGTATTTGATTTAAAAATCCATCCTGAACTGGGTGACTGCTGTCTTGCGCTGAAATATTGCTGCCTGGTACAATAGTATCAGCTGTAACGGCTATACTTGATGTCATTTCACATGCAGAGCTCCCACTGACATCAGTTGGAGTTCTGTCTGTCATAGACTTTATTCAGCCTTGTCTGGTTAGGAACATTTTACTGTCTATAGACTAGTGGTTTGAAGTTATTTTATTAGTAGTACGTCAGTCTTTTTTTCTTTTCCTTTTTTTCCTTACAATTTCTACAAAAGAGTGTACCCATGGCAGTTTTGATAGCTATGTAAAATACAATATTTACCAACAACAAACCTATCGGTCTACTGTTAGCCTCACCCCAACAGCCAAAAATAAAGCACCAATCCCCTTCCTGCAACACCGACCCTCTTCCTGCACCCCTTTCCCTCAAAAGCCTGGGAAAGTAGATGGGCTTTTCTGTGTTCCCTAAAAGTCAGCTAATTTGGGCTATTTTCGCCAACCTGGGGGTCATCAGTTCCAAAATATAGGGACCCTTGCCCATAATGGAAGAAACTTCATCCCATTTTTAATAAGGTGCGCTTCAACTTCAGTGCTTTTGCTGATCGTTACTGAGGTGGCATTGCATAAATCCTGACACAGAAGGTTAATTCAGTACACTAGCACTATGAAGCCTCTATCTGTTGCACCAATCACCTGTATTTCTGATAGTAATTCCAGTATTCCTAAAATGTCTTGATTCTGACAGAGGCAGGAAAACAAACAGAGTTCAATGTGGTGTTTTATTCTTTTTTTTTTAACCAGATTTACCAAATCAGTGTTCTCCTTACCCTTGCCAGAAAGAAGGGACTGAAATATGTGAAGATCTAAAGGGTGACTTCTTTTGTCATTGCAGACGTGGCTGGAGTGGGCGAAAATGTGAACAAGGTAGTTATATTTGGTTTATTTCTTAATGACTTCTGATGACCAGGCTATATGGGATTGTCTGTCATGTACAGTGTTTCTTGTACCTCATACATTTACTTGAACTCTTGTTGAATGCACTTGTAAATAGTCACTGATGCCAAACTCCAGTATTTACTCCTTCCCATTGTCACATAATTCACAATTGCCATAGCATTGAACTTTGGTTTACGCATCATTCAGGGTTTCCACCACCCCCTAAAAGTCCTGTGTGAAGCACATAACTGTATAAAATGACATTTAAAAAAAAAAAGAAAACTAATTGTATATAGGCTTGATCCTCGATACCCTTATTTATAGAGGACCTATTCCCAAGACTATTGGAAACCCCAGTGAGGATTCATGTTGACTTTATTGGGGCTACTCACATAAGAACTACTTGCTTGAATAAGGGTTTGCTTGTCCTATAAATGGGAGGTTTTCCTGAGAGGGTTTGCCATTTCCTTTATGGCATACAGAGGTTTCCCCTGCTCTCTCTGATTACTGCTTTCTGCTCCTTTCAGGCCTTTCATCAGAGCCATCTCTTTTCTGGCTGCAAGGATGAATTAAGATTCATTTGAGATCATATTCTGCTAGCTCACAATCATGCTGGCCCAGGCAGCAGGAGATCTCGCAGGGGAACTGAACCTGAGCTTCCTGTAGAGATGTGGGAATATTGTACAGAGTTGTGGAATTATTCACAAATATTTTATTTTTAAAAATGCTGTGAAATGTGTTCGTGAATTGATTTGAGCATCTCTATAAGCTCAGCAATTGCAATGATGTTTTGTTTTTGTTTTTTACTCAATGTCTCTTCCATTGTCTTGATCATCTAGAGAGACAACGTGGGTGAGGTAATATCTTTGATTGGACCGACTTCTGTTGGTGAGAGAGACAAGCTTTCGAGCTTACACAGAGCTCTTCTTCGGGTCTGGGTAATGTACTCAGTGTCACAGCTAAGGGGACTGCCTACAACCTCATCCCACATGAACCCACCCCAGCGACCTTCTACATGCTTCTCAAGATACACAAACAAGGGACCCTGGGCAGACCCATCATGTCTGGCCACAGCACTCTTACTGAAGGAATATCTGGATTCATAAAAACCATCCTCAAACCACTCCAAAGGTCCAGCTCCCTCCAGGACGCAACCAATTTCATCCAGAAACTCCGCAACATTAGCAACCTCCGTCAGAACATCATCCTCGCCACCATGGATGTCACCTCCCTGTACCCCAATAACTCTCTCAATGACAGCATCGCTGCCTGTCTCAGATATCTACAAGACAATGGACAACACTCTGATATTCAGCCCAAACACATCACCAAACTCATCCATTTCATCCTCACCCATAACAACTTTACATTCAACAGCAAACACTGTTCCCAAACCATGGGAACAGCCATGGGTACGAGGATGGCTCCCCAATATGCCAAAAACTCACTTATAGATTTCCACCACAACTTCAACAATCACCACCCATCCATTAAACTCTCTTTAGAACACTCCCACTGACTAGCATCAACTTTTTGGACACCACAATTAGCTTCAACAGTGGAACCCTGCAGACAACTATATACAAGAAACCCACAGATCCAGTAACCATCCCAAACACACAAAGAAATTTGCTTTCTGCAGCGAGGTATTCAGATACCACAGAATATGCTCTGAGGAGAAAGTCCGGGATATACACCTTAACACACTTAAAACTGCCTTCACCAAACAAGCACACTCCACCAGATAAATAGATTGCATCATGGAATGGTCCACCTAAATACCTCGAGAGAACTGGCTTCAATACAGAGATAAAACCCCCTCTGACTGCACACCTGTAGTTGTCGCCTAGTACTCCACATTGGAACCCATACGGGGTATCATTAAAGAGTTACAACCCATATTCGATGGGATTGCACACTGAAAGAAATTTTTCCGGAACCCCCTCTTCTAGCCTTCAAACAACCCGCCCAGCCTCTCGAAGCTCCCCACAGGCCAGTACACACCAACTCAAAGTGGCACCAGACCCTGTCAGAATATATGCAAAATCTGTAGACATTTCTCCACTGCTACGATGATCAGCACTCCCTGCAATACACCTTTCAAGGTCCATAGTTCCTACACATGACTATCACAACGTGTGGGGTACTCATCCAGTGTACTAAATGTGCCCATAAATATGTGGATGAAACAAAATAGTCACTACACTCTCAAATGAACTCTCACAGAACAGTGACAAAAGACAAAAACACCATATCACCGGTGAATGAACACTTTACAGAGTGATCACTCTATATCTGACCTATCAGTCCTCATTCTCAAGGAAATCTGCACACCTTCCAAAGACAATTCTGGGAGCTTAACTTCAGAACTTTGCTAGACACTAAAAATCATGGACTGAATAGTGACACTGGATTTATGGCTTAGTACTACAATCTGTAACCCACTAACAATCCCTCCCCCTCCTTGGCTTTTTTCGCCCTCCCTTCCTTTCCCTCCTGTCACTGGAGGGGAGTTAACAGGCCACTTCACCTTTAATGCATCCTTGAAATATGTGTTAACTATTTATGCTGCACAGTCTGTTCCACCTTGTATTTAGCTGTGACACTCTGAGTACATTTCCCAGACCCCAAGAAGAGCTCTGTATAAGTCAAAAGCTTGTCTCTCTCACCAATAGAAATTAGTCCAGTAAAAGATAACTGGACTAAGTGGGTGAGACTGGATTAGTCTCACCCACTTTGTCTCTGATATCCTGGGACTGGCACTGGCACAACAACACTGCATTGATCATGCTGTTATTTAAATTTTGAGTATAAAAATCCCTTCCCAGATGTGGCCCAGGATACTATATGAACATCAGGTCTGCTCCTGCAAACACATATGTGAGTTACTTTACTCATGGCGATAGTGCCATCAACTTCATTGGGACTATTCCCAGGAGTAAAGACACTCATACCTGTTTGCAGGGTTTTGCCCACTATTCAGTGGTGGTTTTGGAAGATCCTAGGTGCAATAAACAAATGTGTTTGTATATTTGAGTTGGTATGAATGTTTTGAAGCTGTTTCTAAATAACAATTATTCTTCCATCTCTTGCCTTTCTTCCCTCCTTCCTACTTCCCATCCCTACCCTCACTTACACAATGTTGAATAGCTGAAAAGTCTAACATAACTTTTTATTGATATCTAGATATTAATGAATGCAGTGTGCAGAATGGTGGCTGTAACCAAGTCTGTCTCAACAACCCAGGCAGTTACCGCTGTTCATGCTATAGTGGCTATGCTCTTCTTAAAAACAATAAAATATGTGAAGGTAAGATCAATGTATACCTTTAATTTCAGGTTAGCTGATACATTAAAGTCAATGAATAGCAGTTCTCAATCACAGTGGAGAACATTAGGGTATGTGTTATGTTTATATTATTTTGGATATAAGGTAGGTGGGAGGTAAACTGTGTGGGTGGAAATGAGATAGTGGTTTGAAACCTAAGGACTCTGTGAGGGTCCCCTGGGTTGCTAGAAGCCAGCCTAGAATATTTGTTCGACCATAGGCGCCAACTTCCCCTCTGCCCAGTGGGTGCTTGACGCCCCCTGGCCCCGGCTCCTGCCCCGCCTCTTCTCGCCCCAACCCCAAATGCCCCGCCCCCATTCCACCCCCTTTCCCCAAGTCCCTGCCCTGCCTCTTCTCCACCTCCTCTCCTGAGTGCGCCACATCCCCGCTCCTTCCCCTCCCTCCCAGAAAGTCCTAAGCTGCCAAACAGCTGTTAGGTGGCAGGGGGGGGTCAGGAAGCGCTGGGAGGGAAGGGGAGGAGCGGGGACATGGAGCGCTTGGGGGGGGGGAGAGGGAGGGGCGAGCTTGGCTGCTGGTGGGTGCGGAGCACCTGCTAATTTTTCCCCATGGGTGCTCCAGTCCTGGAGCACCCATGGAGTTAGTGCCTATGTGTTCGACAGTCAGCAGTGGGAGGGGGACCATTGGAGGAATGAGTGGAGATTTGCTGGCTGTAGGCAGTTTGGTCTGAGCTGGCTGAGGATGTCAAGAACGGTTTCTTCAGAGACTGGTCCATCAGAGATGATAGAGGCCTGGGCTGCTGAAAGGGTGCTGGTAAGAGCAGACTGGGAGAACATCAGACTTTGTGGCTTATGAAGAGGAAGCCTGAACTGGGGTGTGTGAAATTGTCCTTTCCAGGGCTGTAAAAGGACAGTGATCCAGCTGATCAGTACCGGAGTTCATTCAGAGATTTGAATTATAAATAATAAATTACAGGTCTCTTAATTCAGTCCTGAGTGGAGCTGTGGTGAATGGGGATTTATGCAGTGGCCTTCAGAGAACACCTACCATAGCTATTGGGACCACTCTCCTGCTCCTAGGGACAGGGCCCTTGTAAGAAGGGAGCAGAGGGAGGGGTGTCCCAAGGTAAAATTGCCAAGTGAGAAGTTTGGTGGTAGCAGCAGTATACGACACCAAGTCCTAGGAAACCTGGAGTTGTGACAATTCCATTTTATACTGTAGGTTTACACCAAATGTTGTGTTTTAATTGTTAGGCCAAAAGAAACTCTTAATAGTTGGGTTTTTGTTTTGTTTTTTCCCCCAAGTAACTGCAGCCTATTAGGATTTTATTCAGTAGTGCAAGTTTGGAATACATGTCTAGGCATGTCAGTAGTCACACCATACTTTTCTGCAACATCATAACATAGCAGTGATTCACGGAGGATTTGTGGGTTGGGTTGTACTAAATTGGTCCAGCTGATCAGCCCTCACATCCTGACAACACTGAGAGGAAGAAGGGTTGGCAAGAAGAGTTATGATTATTTCCAGTCTCATTGCATTGCAATATACGAGTCTGTTGTTTTTCTTTTCTTTTTTTTGTGTTTTGTTAAATTTAATATTATTTTTTCTTAATCTGGGTATGTACAGCAGCTAATAAATTCAGAAGGTGAAAGTGCAAAGAATGGATCTTACAGCCTTTCTTGCATAGTCTCATTTAAGATTAACTGTTGTTGAAATGCCCTGGTGAGGGCAGACAGCAATGTTACAAAGCAGTTTAGGACAGAAAGTGAAGCAGAATGTCATGTCCAGTTGAAGCTACAGGGTGAATGTTATGTCCGCAGAATTTAACTAATCCAGATTTCAAATGTCCGTCTTTTGCATGCTGTGCCATGGGATCAAAGTGACCACAAGTGGCCAAGCCCTCAGCTCTATTTATCTCATTCAAAAGACAAATTATGTATCAATTTTTTAATGTGCTGCCACATAATTTATTTCATAACAGTTCAGTCATCCCTGCTTATAAGAACCTTGGTTGACACACAAGGTACAGAAAATAGAGCCAGGCATATGCAGAAGCTCCAGCACAGTAACTTTATCAACCAAACATAATACAAGATATGGAAATTTCCTGCAATATTTTTGGGATCTCTCACTGTATTAAGTTTATGTATGTAATTCCATCAGGGAGGGTGACCACAGCTCCTACAGAAACTAAGAACAGTGGGGGGTGATTAGACAAATTCACTAAGGTTGTAACACCTCTAGAGAAGTACCACCACCTGGAGATGCTCATATGCTAGTTCAGACTGGTTTCTCCAGAGACAAACAGACAAAGAAGGACTTTTGATAAATAGCATGAGTTTAAACACACTCACGGGTACACACCTGTGGGGATCAGCCCACTCCCCCACCGGGACATGAATGTTTGCTGTTTTCTGATCCAGCAAACACAGGAGTTTCTGTCAAAGGGGGGCCCCAATCCTTGGGAAGGTTTTTGGAAGGACTTTGGGCTACTGAGGCCCCATAAGACTGACGGATGACTTTTGGTAAGCTTCTAGCTTCTAAAGAGCTATGTGGTACCTTGTGACTGCAGGCAATTTCAGCTGTTCATAGCCTTTGAAGAGGAAGCAAAGCACAAACACTGGCCTGTTTATGCAGTCTGGCTTGCTGGGGATATCACACTGTAGGCAGGGAACTGCAGTCTGGAAAAACCCTGGTCAGGAGGGAGAGATGTGGGTATCTACCCAGTAGAGATGACTGCTGAGGAGCCTAGAGTGGGTGACCTTGAGACACCACAGAGGGGGAATACAAGTGCAGTTGTCCTGAACCATTTCCAATGCACAAAGTGATTACACTGTGCCCCTTTCCTGACAGGAAGAGAAACTGATCATAAAAGCAAAAATAAGTGGTAGTTTTTCAAGACAAGATCCTCAGCTGGTGTAAATTGGCATAGAGGTATGCTGATGTACATCAGCTGAAGGTCTGTCCCAAAAAGTATAGTTATAAATGGGAAGAACCCTCTTTGAAAATTACATGTAAACACTCATAGCCTGGAGATTTATCCCTGAAACAGCTGATGTTTTATATGTAGTGTCACTTGTATCTGAATGTATATTTTTATCTTTCCTTACTTTTTGCCACTCTTAGCTTTCCTTCTAAGCTTGTGCCTATAGTAATGATGTCCCCGCACTAGGGGGAAAAAGTGATTTTTGTTTTGTTTTGTTTTTTTAGCACATTTTAGCTCAGCTTAGGTAAAATCCTAGTGTGCACAAGGCAGTTGTCATTTTAACACGTTAGCAGGTCGAGGTAGACAGTAAGCTCTGCCCTAGTATTTACCATGACCTGCTAGCATATGTTAAAACTACAACTTTGTCCACATTAACCAGCACCTGCTGAAAAGTGGCTTATTTTTTCCCCCCTCTAGACCTAAGGGGAGTATGCCTTCCTATAGCAGAACCCTCCAGTACTCTTAATCGGATGCCTAATTTGGTGATTAGCTTATAGACATGCACTCCTTTGGGCCTAATTCACAAGAGTGCAAAGGAACACATTGACTTTGAGTTGTACCCATTATTCCAGCTGTGAAGTTCACCTTTTGTCTACAAGAAAATGTTCTGTTTAATGTAGGTTTATTAATCCAGCATGACGACAATAGAACAAAAAAACTTGCCATTAAAGACAGATGTTTAATTAATAATAATATATATATATATATATATGCCAAATTTAAAATGATAATATGCTTTAGGTGAAATTTGAGAGATGGTGTTTGAAAGAGATGTGGGAATTTTATAAAGTAATTGAAATTAAATTACAAATGGTTAGAGGCTGAGAATTTAAAAAAATTACATGCATTTTATGAAACTATGTTAAAAAGAGAGAGCAGGGGAGAGGAGAAACCTATGTTTGTTAAAATAACGTTTCTTTGATTTTGGGTTTCAAATCTGTATTTGTTTCACCAAAAATAAAACTGGTCCTCCACTTCCTGACTGTGTGCTCCTTATTGTTCCACAGTTTGTAGCCCTGTCAAACTTGGCAACTGGGTCTATTTTCTCAGTGTTTTCCCTCTGGCTCACTTTGCATTCCTCTTCCAAAGATAGCCAATGGCTTGAAGAGAAACCAACAGCTGTTCTTGGGAAGCCTGTAATCACTTCCTTACTGGCACTGAATAGCTTTAATATTTATCAGACCAATACTGTAGACAAATTCTCAAGGATATTAGTAAACTTCTCAATTACCTAAATAACTGAGAAGACAATTGACCACTGCCATACTCAAAACTTGCAAACATTGAAATGATACTGATGTGAAATAGCCCTGTGTGTTTGACTGTTTGTTTGTTTTGCAGACATAGATGAATGCACAGTATCAACAGGCATCTGTGGAGAAGCTCGTTGTAAAAATTTAATAAGTTCGTATGCATGTCTGTGTGATACAGGCTACAAGTATGATAACTTAAGCAAGTCTTGTCAAGGTAAGTGCATGGAAATAATGGGATTAATTCCATGGTAACATTTATGAAGTTCCGTGACGATGTAAAGCACTATGGGATTCTACAGTACATTTTATTAATCTTCCTTTGTTTTTAGTTCATCATTTAACCACTGTAGGTCGGTTGCCTTTCAGTGCCTGTGAGCAACTATGTCAGGTTTTCAGTCATCCTTGATGGCTTGAATAAGACTGTACAAAACAGAATAACTGAGACTTCTTGTATTGACAGGCAGTGATCTGGTTGGGATCCAGACAAATCTGTTCATAATGTTGTCTCCATATGTGGTGGCAGAACACTATAGAGCAGTAGTTGTTTAAAAATCTCTCCTAGTATTTAGCTGCGCTAGGAGTCCTGTGTAAATAGGGTCGTGTACAGCTCTAAGTGTTCCAGGACCAGTGTTGCCTCCAGTCTTAAGCCTGAGTAGCTTAAGGATATGAATTTCACATGAGCCTTTACAGAGTGAGGGCTTTTTTTTTTTTTTTTTTTTTTTTAAATAGCTACATATATCCTTGGGCCACAAACGTGACTTTTCTCCCCCTAGATCTCTGAAGTGAATGTGAAAACACAAAAGGAGGAAAGAAAATAATGGAGACATCTCATTAGTACTGTCAGCTCCTTGCTGTTTATTAAGGACCCAATTCTGCTGTCATTACACTGAGTAGCAATTATGCAAGTAGTCATGCTGACCACAGCTGGGCTACCAAAACAAGTAAGATCTACTCAGCGCAAGAGTACCAGAATGGGACTTATGAGGAAGCATTGTCTAGCAGTTAGAGCACAGGGCTATGAATCAGGAGACCAGGTCAGACCAGGAGTCGGGGTTCTGTTCTCAGCCTTCCCATGACTCACTATGTAACTTTGGGCAGCCAAAACTTATTTGTAAATCAGATTCCTTACCTGTAAAATGGGGATAATAATAGTTCTTTACCTTGGAGGGGTGTTGAGGGATAATTACTGAGTGTTAAGCACTTTGAGATCATCAAATTAAGGGCACTATAGAAGGGCAAAAATATTATACGGTTTGTAGACCATTTGCTTAAAAAATTAATCAGTATTTTTCATTGTCCCCCCTTTCCCTTTGCTGGTGGTGTATAGATGTGAATGAATGTGAAGAGAGACTCTGTGAGCAAACCTGTGTCAATTCACCAGGGAGTTACACCTGTCACTGTGATGGCAAAGGGAGAGTTAAACTTTCCCAGGACATGAACACTTGTGAGGTATGTTATCTTTCATTTCAGTAACTGAAAAACAAAAAGCTTTGAAATAATTATGCTTGGATTAAATAACTCAGAGGGGTGAGTCCAACTGTCCAGGTTTACTTGAGTTGGGTAGTAGATACCATAAGACAGGGGTGGGCAAACTTTTTGGCCCGAGGGCCACATTGGGGTTGCGAAACTGTATGGAGGGCCGGGTAGGGAAGGCTGTGCCTCCCCAAACAGCCTGGCCACCACCCCCTATCTGCCCCCTCACACTTCCTGCCCCTGACTGCCCCCCCCGACCCATCCAACCACCCCCCCCTCCCCGCTCCTTGTCCCCTGACTGCCCCCTCCCGGGACCCCTGTCCCTAACTGCCCCCCCGGGACTCCACCCTCTATCCAACCCCCCCTTCTCCCTGTCCCCTGACTGCCCCGACCCCTATCCACACCCCTGCCCCCTGACAGCCCCTCCGGGACTCCCACGCCTATCCAACTGCTCCCTGTCCCCTGACTGCCCCCCTCAGAACCTCTAACCCATCTAACCCCCCCTGCTCCTTGTCCGCTGACCGCCCCCTCCCAGGACCCCTCGCTCCTGACTGCCCCCCCGGGGCCCCACCCCCTATCCAACACCCCCCCGCGCCCTGTCCCCTGACTGCCCCCCCCCGAACCTCCACCCCATCCAACCGCCCCCACTCCCTGTCCCCTGACCACCCCCACAGGATCCCCTGCCCCTTATCCAACCCCCTGCTTCCCGCCCCCTTACCATGCTGCTCGGAGTGGCAGGACGGGGAGCTGCGCCGCCCAGCTGGAGCCAGCCGCGTGGCGGAGTGGCTGCGGGGGAGGAGGGGACAGCAGGGGAGGGGCCGGGGGCTCAAAGGCCGGGCAGGACGGTCCCGCGGGCCGTAGTTTGCCCACCTCTGTCATAAGAGGCCAGTGTCCTGTCTCCTCCACCCCCCTAGGAAAGGGGTCTTGTTAGGGTGATGAGGGAATAGCTTATTCAAGACTTATCTTCCTAGGATCCCACTGACTAAGCATCTGTTGCCCCATTCCACAAAGAGGATGGCAGTGGAAGCATTGTGCGTCCGCTACTTAGCTGTAATTTACATCTGTCTGCATAAGCTTTTCTGAATTAGACCCCCTGAGGACGATGTAGAAATTTAATGGTGTGGCCTAAGTTACAGGGTAGTGCTTTCACTTTTTGTTGCATGCCACGATCCCTTTATGACTTTTCTCTTTGGCTGAGGCAGGCAGGAGTCTCTGATACTTTGTGTGAATGCAAAAGGCATCCATTAGCAAGTTTTTTATAGTGGACTTTTTTCTGAGGATGTGGGATTACAATGGAAATTGTTCTTTAATGTGTAAATATAATTTATTTATTTTTTGCTATATTAAAATATGCTCTCAGGGGAAGCAGGGGGAAATGAACTTTGAGTGTCCTCATTACTAAAATTACAGTACTGTAGTCTTAGAGCTTATCAACAGTTGTATAATAATTGATCAACAGCTGTATCCATGTCATGAGTGTTTGAGATTTGAAAATAGCAAAGGAAATTCCATTTGATTGTCTTCTTCTTTCGTTAATGTATGAGCAAATAATTAGTCTACAAATATGTTTCGATTATAGGATATTATACCTTGTGTGTCTTTTGCTGTTGCGAAAAGTGTTAAATCTCTGTACCTGGGGAGAATGTTCAGTGGTACACCTATTATCAGACTACGCTTTAAAAGGAAACAGCCCACAAGGTGAGAGTGCTTTTAGAACTGCAGTACATGTATGGAATTAAAAAGCCACTTGAAACTAAAATTATTATTATTTGTTTGTATGTATTATGGTACACCTGGGAACCCTGATCAAGGATCAGACCCCTATTATGCAAAGCACTGTACAGACAAGTAACCAAGAAGGGAGTCCTTGCTCCAGAGAATTCGATAATCTCTGAAATATGACAGTGTGTTCTCTACTACTGTTTTCATAATAATATATCCACCACCTAGTTTAGTCTTTTAGAAATGAGTTAAAAGCTAATACTTTTTAATACTTGGTTCTTAACTGTCTGAACTGATGCTTTCTGTATGGAAAGCACACAGTGGTTTTTTGAATTCTGCATAACTAATTTGTTTCTTGACACCCATGTGGTCAGACTTGTGGCTGAATTCGACTTTAGAACCTTTGATCCTGAAGGTATCCTTTTCTTTGCTGGAGGCCATCAAGACAGCACATGGATAGTCTTAGCTTTGCGCAACGGACGGTTAGAATTGCAGTTGAAGTACAATGGAATAGGCCGTGTCACCAGCAGTGGGCCAGTTATCAACCATGGCATGTGGCAAACAGTGAGTATAAGCTGCTTGTTTCATGGATGTTACTGTCACATTGTTTGATTCTTGGGCTGCATCTAAAATCTGTTCTCCAAATCCCATCTCAAATACCATGCCAAATGTTCTACCAGATATAGAGATACCTGCCCACAGTTCTCCCCTCCATCTCTCCACATGGTGAATAGCAGCTGGGAGGAGCCTTCACAGCACTGCCTCTTGACTTTATCATTCACTCAGCTCTGAAACTTGTACTTTGGATATTTTTCCCCCTTATTTTCTCATTCCCCTTGGTTGCTGGCTTCCCTTGCATCCCATCCCTCTTACCACTGCAGCGCTTCAGCAGTCCATCTTCATGCTCCCTGCCCATCCTGCTTCTCTCACCCTTCCCAAATCCTTTCCCCTTTTTACTTTCCTTCCCCTTATTTCCCATCTATGCCCCTGGGTCCCAACTCCCAACAGTCCCTTCTTCCCCTACTGCTTAAAACCTTACGTGTCCTCTTCCCCCCAAAATCCTTATTTTACATTTATGAAACCTAAATAAAACATATATATGGGACCCTTCCACATGTGCCAGCCGCAGGTGTCTAATTGCAGTGTAGCCATACCCTAAGGCCTTTATCCAATATCATTAAAGTCAATGGGTGCTTTGCCATGGGCTTCAGTGGGTGCAAAATCAAGCCCTGAGTTTGTACAGTGCCTAGCCCAGTGGGGTCTTAATCCTGACTGGAGTCTTCAAGTGGTAGTGTAATATTGATAATAATAGTCTTACTATTTCCCCTTCAGCAGACGAAGGGACAGAGAACAGTTTATAAACAAGCATCATCATCAGAGACAAGTGAATGTTCTACCTCTTGGAGGATAGTTTCCTCTTGTATAGATGTTAAGACATTGTCAAGATTGTTAGGCCAAAATTTCTACAGTACCTGCCTTGGTAAATGCTTACTTTTGGCAATGATCTGCTAAAAATATATGGAAGGATAGACCAATGTTAAAAACTGGTGTTTTAAACCAAAGAAGTTATTTACGCATGATACAAAATAAAGTGGCACGTGAATTTGTGGTGGCAGAGAATACATGCGCCCCTCTGTTTGTTTTGCAATTCAAAGAAAAATGGGCATTGTGTGCTGTTTTTAATGCTTATTACAAGCATTGGGAAAAATCAGTTTAAAAAAAATCACCAAAATGCACTGCTGATTGTTAGGGCTGAAGGTTAAGCAGTTGTCAACGTAGCTTATTTTTTGGCTTTCTAACTAGAGCTGGATGAAGAGCTGATTTTTTTGGTTCAGTGGCAGTTCTGAAAAATTGGGGAAAAAATTGGTTTGGTTTGAACTAGAACTATAAATTCAAAAAAAATATGGCAAATCAAAGAAATCGACAAATATTTCAGTTCAGGTCAAACAGAATGTTTTGTTCTTCTGTAACCTTTGGGCACTCACCTGTGATGTGGGAGACTTAGGTTCACCTTTCCCCTTTGCCTAATGGGGAGAAGAGATTTGAACTTGGCTTTCCCACCTCTCCAGAAGAGTTCCTTAGCCATTGGGCTGTGGAGTATTCTAGGGCAAGGCTCTCTCAATCTCTGCTGTTGAACCTGTTCCACGATGTATAACTAAATAGTCATTGGAGCAGGGACTTGAACTTTAGTGAGGTTTCTGAGTACTAGGTCTAAGCTCTTTTGGTGTGGGGCTCTCTGTCTCTCCTTTTGAAGCTGTTCCACTTTTTGTTTAAAATAATTGAATAGTGGTTGGGCCAGAAAGAGAGAGAGAGACTGCTGATTTATTATTATTATTTGGTTTGACTGAAGCAATAGGTTGAAATCAACACAAATTTGCAAATAGTTTTTATTGACTCAGAAACTGCATCTTTTGGTGAATAAAGTATTTGTCCAAAAATTTGCCTAGCTCTATTTCTAACCCCCCTCAGTGCCTTTTAATCGGTTTGAGCCTGTCTGCTCACTTTCCAGTAAAGAACAGACTGGGTGGCTGTGTGTATGAATGGACCACCCAATTACAATGCAAACCTCATTTCCTTTGTGATGATATTTAATAGGAGCACTTCATAATTAGCATTTTCCATCTAAAGATCTCAATGCATGTTAGAGGCATTAGCTAGTTAACCCTTACAGCACTCCTAGTAGGTAGGAGTGGCATTTCACCTTTGTGGTGGAATGCAGCCAGTATTTATTGAGTCCAGGCACATTTTAGGGCCAGATGCGAGGAACACAACATCCATTGAAACTGCAAGGTGGGGAGGGATGTTAGGTGGGCAGAATGTAATTGCCTAAATTGGAATCTGTGAAGGGCGCTGGGATTAGCAATTCTTCTCTTTTGAAAGTTTCCACAGGCTTTTTAATGACCACGGGTGGCTGAGGAGGGCTTTTTTTTTTTTTAAACATTTAAAATAATTCTTTTAATGGTAGTTTACTACTTATAAAAGATCCTGTATTGACAGCCCTGGAGCTTGCAGTTCTCTAGCCTTAGAGGAAGTACAACATGGGCATGGATGGGTATAGCAATTTTTTCCTTAGTGCCATGCAGTCCTCTCATGGAGAGGCCATCTCTATGTGTGAGAGGATAGTTCAGCCTCCTTTCCTAGGCTCTCAATGAGGTTACAGACGCTCCCCGGGTTACACAAACCCGACTTATGCGAATCCGCACTTACGGAAAAAGTTCTGTAAATTCCGTAAGATAGAAAGTTTTGTTTGTTTGTTTTGTTTTTGCGTAATGGCTGGGTATATGTTCCCGACTTATGCAAAATTCGTTACGTAAGTCGGGGAGCATCTGTACTGCCAGCAAGGGTGCTACCTGGTGCTAAATACTGTGGTGACTTTTTTGTGCATACTGTACACTAGTCCTTTGGGAAACAGACAGACAACTGTACTCCTGACACATACAATAGGGCACTGTAGGCTCAGGTCTCAGTAGTGGCCACAGACCTTGAGCCTATGGTAACTTTTGTTGCTAGGATGCCCATCGCCCCAGGAATGCTGGAACAATTTGTATAGTGGGGGTGCTGAAAGCTATTGAACCAAACTGTAAATCCTGGACATAATGGAAATCCCTTCAAGCCAGGGGATGCAGCAGCACCTCCCGCACTCCCAGTTCCAGCACCTATGCATCGCCCTGCCTTACCCAGAAGAGTTACTATGGTTCTACTGCAAATAGGATCCTCCGTGGCCATGGCGGGTGGGGCTGTTAGGTAAATGTTTACAATGACTTTGTAAAGTAGATATTAGCCATTTTTAATGTTTACAAATCAGTGGTCCTGGGTGACATACATCCTAGGATGTGTTAAAGGGATTAGCCAATAGATGTACCAAACCACTGACAATTTATATTGAAAAGTCATGAAGAACTAAGGGAAATACTGGAGGGTTTGAAAAAAAGCAAATATGCCACCATTTAAAAAAAATAAAAAGGATAGTGAGATTATCCTGAAACCATTCATCTGGAAGATCCAACCTCAATTCCTAGTGAAATGCTCAAATATCTAGGAGAAAAAATTGCTAAGGGACATATTGTGCCTCCAAGTATTAGGCAGATTTCTTCACTGATTTCAATAGGAACTACAGGTTAAAAATTGATGGTACAATAAGGTCCTAATTATTTAATACATAACTGAACCATGAACAGGTTAACTCTGTCTAAGGTACTTATGTAGCCCTATTACTTTAGTATCTGAATACCACGCAATCTTTAAAGTGTTTACTCTCGCAACACCCCTGTGAGAATAGGGGAATACTGTTAGCCCCGTTTTACAGATTGGGAACTGAGGCAAGATGGGGCTAAGGGACTGACCTGCTCATGGTCCAACAGGAAGTCTGTGGCAAAGAATTGAACCCATTTCTCCAGAATTCTGGGCTGGCACCCTAATCACCAGATTTATCATCGAAAATTTGAATCTAAAGTTCATAAAAGTACCCCCAATTCATTTATGTGAAACTCCAGTCATGTGAAGGTTTTGAATATCTCCTTCAGTAATTGGCATTTACCTGTGTAAAGAACAAGTTGGGTAGGCATATCTTATTGCTCTTTTTTTAATATAGAGATAGACAGATTAGTGACCGAAGAGCATGCACTAGTTGTTGTGTAATGCGTTTGGATTTTAGTTATACATTTGGTAAAATATCACAAACTCTTACTCAGCAAATCAATTCAAAATGGCTTGAATATGAATGCTAGCATATAGATTGGAAACTGGCTGCAGGACCTGAGAATAGTGAATAAAAGGTAATATATTAAGCGGTGCAAAGGGGTGTAGTGGGGCACTGCAGGGATCACTGTGGTGTCTGATATTACTAATATCTCTGTTACAGACCTGGAAGTGAGGGCAAACCGCATCTGAAATGAAATTTGCAAATAATAGTAAACTGGTAGATTTGTAATAACCAGTGAGGAATGTGAATGCCAAGGAACCTGGAGCTACTAGAAATATGGGGAAAAAATAACAAATTGAGGTGCAATGCAAGTTAGTTTTTCCACAGATGTATAATAGTAATCCAGAACATAGATAGCCAACAGGAGGGAGAAACATGGAAAACAGGAATGCCAGCAAGTGAGAGTTGGAAACTGCTTAGGCTTTAGATCTTGCCACTACATGGAAAAGTCTGTGTAAGGACTCCATGGAGTTCCCCCTCTGTATTCTACCCTGGGTCTGGGTTTATCAGCTCTGCTGCCAAAGAAGCTTCCCTGCCCCCAAGATCTGCCAGGTCTCACTCTAGGAAATGGCTGGATTAAGGCCATCATTATGGAGGCCCTGCATGTCCACACTAGCACTGGAGGCTGTCTTACTCTCCACAAGTCTGGCATCAAATCTTTAACCCCTCATTCCACAAGTGCTCCTGGAATCCCCGCAAAAGGTGGGATGGAATAAGGGTCCGATCAGTAAACTTTCAAAAGTACCTAAGGCGCTGTTCCTCAAAGGTATTTAGGCACCTAACTTCCACTGACTTCAATGGGAGTTAGCTGTCTAAACACCTTTGATGATCTGGGCCTATGTGACTTAGAGGCCTAAATGCCAGTTGCAGAAGTGATTCAGGCACTTAGGAACCTAAATCCCATTAGAGTTTGGCTTTGAAAATGAGATTTAGCCCCTCCTCCCCACCACCATTATGGCCAATAGCACGGTGGTTATAGCGCTCACCTGGGATGTGGGAGACCTGTTTTCAGATTCTTGCTCTGCCTGATTTGAAGCAGGGGCTTGAATTTGGGTCTCCCATATTCCAAGTGAGTGTCTGAACAACAGAGCGATTGGGTATTTTGGGTGGGGTTCTTTCAATCTCTCCTTTCGGAGCTGTTCCACTCGGTATAAATAATTAAATATTTAGTGTGCCAAAATACCCCCTCACCTTAAAACTTACCTCCTTAAAACTCTCCTCTGCTCTGATGCCTACAGAAAGCTTAATGAGCAAAGCATCACAGGAAAGGAAAGTTTTAAGAAGGGCAGCTGAAGCTAGGCAAATTCAGACTTGAAATAAGGCATACATTTTTAATGGTGAGAGTAATTAACCATTGGAACAATTTACCAAGGTTCATGGTGGATTCTCCATCACCGATCATTTTTAAATCCAGATTGTATGTCCTAGATCTGCTCTAGGAATTATTTTGGGGGAAGTTCTAGGGCCTGAGCTATACAGGAGGTCAGCCTAGATGATCAGGATGGTCCATTCTGGCCTTGGAATCGATGAATAATGAATATCATGGTCATGTGCACTGCTGATACCACAACCTGTCATGCCAATTAACATTATCTCATTGTTTCCTTGTACTGCCCCCATCTCTCTGTTTCCATCTGTTGTCTCTTGTCTGGGGCAGGGACCATCCTTCGGTTCTGTGTTTGTACAGTGCCTGGCACAGTGGTGGTGTGGTCTGTGACTGGGGCTTCTAGATACTACCATTTTACAAACAATAGTGATGCAGGGCTTTGGAGCGGAGCCCGGAGCTGGAGCCCGGAGCAGTGGAGCTGCAGGTTTTTGCCTGGAGCTAGAGTGGAGCCGGAGCACAGCTCCAAAGCCCTGTTAAGTGATGATTAGGGTACTCAACCTGGGTGCAAGTCCCGTGCTCCAAATCAGGTGGAAATTTGAAAATGAGTCGCCCACATCCTAGATGATTGGCTTAACCACTGGCCTTCTGGGTATTCTGACACAATCCCCTGCCCCAAAATTCCTGATATGGTTGCCCCGGCTGTCTTCTGCCAGGCCCAATCCAGTAAGTGTACTCTGAGAACTCCTACTGGATTGGCGCCTGTTACAGAGGTAGGCAGGGAATCCTGAGTTTGACAATCCCATCAGGGCTGAGGTATGAGCAAGGGTGTTGAGCAGCTCAGCAGCGTCAGGGCTTAGGCAGTATTGTGCATGCCAGCAGTGGGAATTTAGGCACCGTGGCGACTTTACAGGGAGAATCTTGGGCACCTAGGGAATTTAGGTACCTCCAGGATTAGGTGGCAGGTCAGCGGGAGTTTTGAGGATCTAACTGGTGCTTAAATGTTGGGTCTTAGGCTCCTAAAATGGCAGTTGGGCACTTACATTTCTTTGTGAATCTAGCCCTTAGGCAATTCTGAAAATTGTACCCTTAAGCATTAAGTTTGACACACCTGTATTTGTCAGAACCACAGGTTCAAATCCCAATAGGATCAACTCAGCCCTTCAACCTTCTGAAAGGGGTGTGTATGTGTGTGTGGGTATGGGTGTGTCAGAGAGACTGTGTTCTCTGCCTTTTGCAATGTTGATTTCAACTTGAAACAAATGTGGGTTTTCTTCTATTTGTTATAAAACAGGTGGGTAGAGTCTACTGTTATGACAGCACAAGTTATCAAGTGTTTTGTTTTGTTTTTAAATCAAAAGACAACATAAAATTGTAAAAAGTTAATGAAGTGGGCTCGGCACAATAAATATTTTCTTAGCTTGAGGATTTCATTAATTGTGGCTGTACTTTGTGACTTTGCAGATACTAAACCTCTCTATCTCTGAATATTCTTATTTACAATTTTATTTCTTTAGATCTCTGTTGAAGAACTGGAGAGAAGTTTGTTTATAAAGGTCAACAAGGATGCAGTTATGAAAATAGCTGTTGCCGGAGATCTGTTTACTTTGGACAAAGGACTATATCAGCTGAACTTAACAGTAGGAGGCATTCCTTTTAAAACTAAAGACCTTATTCAGCCCGTGAGTACTGCTCTTAATCTTCAGTCACGTTGGTACACAGAGTGTAGTGGGCCTGACTTTTAGCTTCACTTACAACAGGCTACCTTTATAGACCCCAGTGGAGTAAGTCCTGATTTACGCCAGGCTAAGTGAGAGACAAATCAGGCCCAGTGTGTGTTTGAGGCTGGGAGCAGTGTAGGGGGAGCTTTCCTTCCATACACCAGCAGAGTGCTTAATGTTGAAATATGTATCATGCCAAACTTTTATTTCTGCTAACTTTTTAGCATCTATTTTTAGTAGTGAGCACCAGGCACGGTAGCACGGGCGGTTTCTCACCCTATGAAAGACTTTTTACTGGCTTGTATGTGGGTTTTTGTTTTTTGTGTTGTTTTGTTTTTTTGCCTCTCTCCCCCCCCCTCCCTCCGCTCCATCTTCATGAAAGTCAGTTACAGCTAAGAAACCAATTCCTTTTTTTTCTAATTAAGATAGATACTTTTATAGGAATGAAAGTCAAGACACTCCTTGGATATGTTTGATTGAGACTTGGGAATATTTTTGGAAGCTGCTAAATTAATGTAGCCAGAATTTCCATGGAAGCCAACAGTGCCAGAAGGTTTATATGAGTTATTGTTCAAATAGCTGCTGTTCTACCTCTCTTTTGACTGACTTTCCACCTTGAACAATGGGGCTGGGTTTTATTTGTTTTTAAATAAGGTGACAACCCTGTGGCCTCAAGACTGGAAATGTAGCAACCTAAGGAGGTCTCTCCTCCCCATGATAAGTCGCTCAGGGTGATTGCCACTCTGAATGTGTTTCAACTAGAGGTGTGGTCTGAACATGGGCCTGGGAGCCAGAACCCCCTGGGTTTTTATTCTGTATCTGACACTTACTTTCTCTCTGTCTGTTGAGTGTGGATGCTATTACTAATCTAGCAGCTTCAAGGGAGCCTTTGGTCTACTTGCTTTCTCACATTTTAATGCTAGAGTTTAAAATATAAATAAAAGCTGGAATTAACAAGGGTGTGTGTGTGTGTGTGTGTGTGTAAGATTGCACCCAACTTCTGGCTCTTCGCCATAGGTCTTTTACATCTGTCTCTGGTCACAGTACATACCACTTGGTCATTTCTCATTAGGTTCAACACATTGTGTGATGTGAGCTTGTTACGGTGAAATGTGTTATAATTCATTACATATAAATGCCCTCTGTTTGTAAGGAGTTTCACATGGATTTATACATGGCAAATCTCTAGGGGATTCTTAGGGCTGGTCCACACTAGGGGCGGGATCGAACTAAGGTACTTCGACTTCAGCTACACTATTCGCGTAGCTGAAGTCGAAGTACCTTAGTTCGAATTTGGCGCGCTTACCTCGCGTCCGCGCGGCGCCGCGATCGAAGTTCGCGGCTCCCACGTCGACTCCGGTAACTACGCTCGCCCTGCAGGAGTACCGGAGTTCGAAGTAGCGCGTTCGGGGATCGATTTATCGCCTCCAGACAAGACGCGATAATTCGATCCCCGATACTTCGATGGCTACCCGCCGATTTTGGCGGGTAGTGTAGACGGGGCCCCAGACATAAATGGCACTAATGATGTGCAGCATGTAGAAGTGGGTAACACAGTTACAAAGGCAAATTTAGTCCCTGCATGAGCCATACCCCTGCTCCCCAGTGGAGCTTTACTGACTTCAGTGGAGGTCTGCGTGGGCACAGAGCACAGGTGCTGACTTCCTAATTTCCCTGGCAGTGCTCGACTCCCCCCCCCCCACTCCATCCCAGGACCCGCTCCACCCCTTTTCCCAAGGCCCCACCGCCACCCAGCCTCTTCCTGTCCCGGCTCCATCCCTGTTCCACATCCGCCTCGCCCTCACTCCGCCTCCTCCCCCCAGCACCTCCTGCTGGACAGCCCTGGAGCACCCCCAGAGTCGGCGCCTATGGCACAGAGGTCTGCCTGGATGGGTGTCATTGCAGGATTGGAGCCCGAGTCTGTGTTGCTGTGGTTGCATGTTGGTAAATGTGGTGAGATTATTTTCCCCCACACCATTATATAGTTTGATCTTGTGGAACCCTCTGTGCCCATAGTCCTCTCTCTGTTTAACACAGAATAGCAACTCTCAAGGTAAGATTATTTCTCTGTTTTACAAGATAAACCCTCGGCTGGATGGTTGTATGCGGGCATGGAACTGGTTGAATGGCGAAGATACTACTATCCAAGAAACAATAAAGCTGAATGACAAGATGCAGTGCTTCTCAGTGGCAGGACAAGGATCCTTCTATCCTGGCAGTGGTTTTGCTATATTTAATTTCAATTATAGTAAGTGCTTTTTTTTTTATCATTGTCATAGTGTGCTGTCCATACCTATATATTCAAATAGAACAGAAATAACAATTGTAAAAGTGTATGTATTCCTGATTTGTCAGGTAAGCCTTTTTTTTTTTTTTTTTTTTAAAGACACATATGCATATGCTCTGAAATGATGTACATGGGTAGGGACAAATCATCATGTGTACTGGAAAAATAAAGCAGTTGAAATTAGCTCTTTCCCCATTAAGAAAGCTAGCAGCTGTAGTGAGAAGCTGAATTTGGGATTCATGGAAAGGAAGATCTAATAATGCTGGCTAGACCCCAACGTTATATGGGCAACTCTGATTAGGTTCCCTCTGTGTGGCTTTTACAATGCATTGATCTCTGATGTGTATGTACCCTTCTCCTCTGCTATTGCAACGCTGACTTCTCTTAAACAAGAAACTGTCAGTCAGAGTAATGTGTATTAGATTTATGACTTAGGCTATTGTAGCGGGGTGGTTACCCTGCTCCTGCCCTGAAGGGCTTAAAACAGCCCTGGGAGAGGGCTGTGGCAGGGGAAAAGCTGGGCTGATTGGGAAAGCAGCCAGAGCTGTAGCCAGTGCAATCTGGGCCCAGCTGGCCCTTATAAGAGGGCAGTGGGCCAGAAGGATGAAGACACACTCTCTCTAGCCTTTTGAGAGGGAGGGACCTGGCTGCTGGGAGCTGAGCAGGGTACCTAGACTGGAGCAGGCCAGAGGAGCTGGGGAGCTCCGGCCTGGAAAACCCCCAGGCAGCAGGCCTTGCTAAAGGCCGGAAAAGGTACTGGGGTTGCAGAGGGCAGCCCAGAGATAGACAGAGGCAGCTGGTCCAACCCCCCTTGCCGATGACGAGTGGTTTATAGACTGCAGTGAGCGGGGGCTAGATGGTGACTGGCAGTAGCCACTGAGGCAAGGTGGGGATAGAGGGTTGGGGGTTCCCCGGGGTGGGGAGACCTAGATTGTGGGTTACTGCTGGGGGCAGAACCCTGACATAGAAGGGCACCGGGGTCCGGGAGGGACACGGGGCCAGTGGCAGGCGAGACACCAGCCTGCAGAGGGCGCTCCAGCTGGAAGAGCTAATTCCCAGGACAACCAGCAGGAGGCGCCGCACTGGTGAGTTGTTGCCCCGCCACAGCTATGTATACACAACTTATACCAATGTAAACTGTAAAGTCGCTCAGGGGTCTGAATAAGTCCCTCCCTTTCTCCGACGTAAGTTACATCGATCTAAGCGCCGATGTGAACAGTGCTATGTCGGCGGGAGAGCTTCTCCCACCAACACAGCTACCGTGGCTTGCGGAGGCTGGAGTAATTAAGTCGACCGGAGAGTTCTTTTCCGTCGGCTTAAGAGTATCTGCACTAGCATCGGTGCAGCTGCACCACTGTAAACTCTGTAGTGTAGCCATGGCATTAGACAGAAGTTCACTATTGCCTAAAATGAAATGTCTGTACTGAATTTCACTTGTGATTTAAGTTGATATGTGTTAGATTCAAATCAGTCATGGTCACAATATCGATGATATAGCAAGGACATCAATACAGGCTGTGTGAAATTGGCCTGGGTTTAGTTCCAACCCTCTCTTAATCATAATAATTTAGAAACTAGAAGGATGGCTTTGCCTTTGTTTCAGATTCTTCCATTTATACCTGTCCACAGAAGAACTAAAATAGACCATTGACATTGGTAAAAGTTTTAAGTGCTTACAGACCTGATTACAAGTTCTCCTCTCCTGATAAATTGTGCAGCATTATGTGGATTTTTCTGTTCTGCTAGTATAAATTAGAGAATATCTTATTAGGTGGCTGTCATGCTGTTTACAACATAGATGCAAGAACTGCCAAATAGAGTCTGGCATCTGAAGTGCAAATGAGACCACATTCTTAGCAGAGCAGTATTCTCAGAATTTACATATTTATTAAACAATTATAGTTGTTTTTTTTGTTTAGTAACAGTAAAAGGATGTAAAGACACCATTTATCCTATTTACAGCAGTAATAAATCAATATTGTCTATGACCTTGTCGAGACAGGCCAGGGATAGGCCACATCTTGAATACTGCGTGCAGATCTGGTTGCCCATCTCAAAAAAGATATATTGGAACTGGAAAAGGTACAGAAAAGGGCAACAAAAATGATTAGGGGTATGGAACAGCTTCCATATGAGGAGAGATTAATAAGACTGGGGCTTTCCACCTTGGAAAAGAGACGGCTAAGGGGGGATATGATAGAGGTCTATAAAATCATGACTGTTCTGGAGAAAGTAAATAAGGAAGTGTTGTTTATCCTTCTCATAAGACAAGAACTAAAGGTCACCAAATGAAATTAATAGGCAGCAAGTTTAAAACCAACAAAAAGAAGTATTTTTTTCACACAACGCATAGTCAACCTGTGGAATATTTTGCCAGAGGATATTGTAAAGGCCAAGACTATAACAGGGTTCAAAAAAGAGCTAGATAAGTTCATAGAGGATAGGTACATCCATGGCTATTAGCCAGGATGGGCAGGAATGCAACACCATGCTCTGAAATGTCCTTAGTTTCTGTTTGCCAGAAGCTGGGAATGAGTGACAGGGGATGGATCACTTGATGATTACCTGTTCTGTTCATTCCCTCTGAAGCACCTGGCATTGACCACTGTTGAGTAGACAGGATACTGGGTTAGATGGACCATTGGTCTGACCTAGTATGACCCGTTCTTATGGTGGTATGTTATGGAAATCATGTAAGCCTCTTTCTTTCTAGCCAATATCCGATTTAAAACTAAAGAGCTAGAGGGGCATCAACAGGGTCTGCTTCTGAGTTCAGCATGAGACCGTTTATGGCAAGCTAAAATGGCTTCAGAACCTCTGATTGGCTCGTAAAGGGGTTGTGCTCGAAGTGTTCTATTTATATTTCTTCAGTTTTGTTTTGACGTCTGTGTGAAAGTGTTCTGTTTCCTCTGTCAGATTTGAAATCAATCCCTCAATCATTTTGTAAAGTTCAAGACATCTTGCAGCAGCTCTGAGAATGTGATGGATTGATAGCATGGGCGGTGGGTGAACCATGGGCTCGGGGAGGCTAGCCCCCGGCCTGGCCTGCCCCTTCTGCCTGATGCCCTGCCCCCCTCTTCCCCCAGCCCCAGGCCACCGGAGAGCCTGCAGCCCCAGAGCACCAGGTGGCGTGCGCCCCCTCCACTCCCAACCCCGGAGTGCTGGGTGGCGCAGCTCCAGTGCTGGGGGCCCCAGCCACCCCAATTCCTGGCCACAGGCTAGCCGCCCTAGCCCCACCCAGCAACCTTCCCGGAAGAGGAGGCAGTCCGCCTGGGGTGGGGCAACCAGCGGCAAGCAGGAGGGGGCCTTGGGGCGGAACGTGGATGGAGCCACATGACGGTGTTTGGGGAGGCTCATCCTTCCTCAGCCTATGCTACGCACCGCCCATGATTGATAGCCCTTGAATCTCTATCCTTGGTTTAAAAAAACAAAACCCTCAACCTTAACTTTTGACTTTCTGAAAGGCAGCGGCCCTTTCTGTGGAGTGTAACAAGGCAGAGCTGTTACCATTTTCCTTTCTGATTTTATACACTAACACTTGGATTTTTTCTGGATTAAAGAGAAGTAGCAATCTGTCCATATGCTCTTCCATCCGTAATCGACTTGTCTGCCACTTGGTCAATCATTCTGTTTTTTTGACATGCATCTCTCTCTGTAGTGCAACCATCTGCTGGAAATGAAACTGAAAGGAATTGGGAAGTAGAAGTAAACACTGTAATTCGGCCAGCAGCAGATACCGGGGTACTGTTTGCTCTGGTTGGTGAAGAAGCTTCAGTCCCTTTATCATTGGCTCTGATTGACTATCATTCCACAAAGAAACTTAAACAACAGGTACAAGCTTTAATCTTCTACTGGTGTAAAACAAAAAGATCCCTTGATTTTTTCATCAGATTTTCTAGGGCCATTTTCAAAAAATCTCAATTTGTGCCTGCCATTTTGTGTATACATTTACATTCACTAGTTCAGAATTTTATATGCAAATCAGATGTTTGAATGTCATCAGAGTACAGGAATTCTGCTTTTTGTGGGGACAGTTTTAGAAGGAGGGTAGACACTCCTTTGAACATTTAGCTCTTATAAAGGATATTGATTCAATAGCAAATATCTCCACACTGACAATATCTGCTCAACCTCTTGAATTTGAGCCATTATCCCATTTTGTTATACTAGTCTGAATTATACTATAAACTCCTTTGTACAGAGACTTTGTGTTCTATAGTGTAAGCGCAGCATAACTCCACAGGCCTAACTCCAGAGTGTCTGCAAAGTCCCATGTACAGTATAAACAATATAATTAGTTATATTCATAATATAGGGCTAGATTTTGCTGTCACAGTTCAGAAGTAACTCCACTGAAGTCAGTGAGCCTACTTCTCATTTACACTTAGGGCTTCTCTTCAGTACCGGAGATTGATGCTGCTGCAATCGATGCAGTGGGTGTCGATTTAGCAGGTCTAGTGAAGGCCCGCCAAATCGATGGCAGAGCGCACTCTGGTACTCCAGCTCCCTGAGAAGAGTAAGGGAAGTCGACCGGAGAGCGTCTCCCGTCGACTCAGTGCAGTGAAGACACTGGGCTAAGTAGACCTAATTATGTCGACTCCGGCTATGTTATTCACGTAACTGGAGTAGCATAACTTAGGTCGATTTACTGCAGTAGCGAAGACAAGCCCTTTGGCTGCTCAACACCACACTGGCAGTGAGGCGACTCATGGGAGGGGCATGAAGGGTCAAATGCCCCTCATGCAGCCAGCCCCGGGTGGGGAGAGGAAGGGGTGGGGCCAGAGCCTCTTCCAGCTACGTTGCCTGGGATGCTGCCTGGTGGAGCACAGCAGCTGCCTGGGAGAGCACCTGACTGTGACAGCAGCAGGCTGCCCCCTGCCCAGGCTCATCTCCTGGGGATAGGGACCAAGTGAGTCGGAGCCCCCCTGGGATGCTCAGAGTTGGTTCCTGTCTCCAGAAGTTGAGCCTGGGCAGGGAGCAGGCTGCTGTAATGTGGGGTGGGGACAGGGAGAGCGCGGGGGCCACGGGCTGGGGGCAGGGTGGGGAGGAGTCATGGAGATATCACGTGTCCTCCCCTTTAGCTGGCGTGCACCCGTCCCCCCCGTCCGTCCGTCCCCCGCCCCCAGTATGGGGCAGCACCAGTCGTCTATCCTTAAGGCTCCTTTGAACTGCCAGAGTAGTGGTGTTTACAGTGCCATTGTAGCTGTGTTGGTCCCAGGATATTAGAGCGACAAGGTGGGGGAGATAATGTCTTTTGTTGGACCAACTTCTGTTGGTGAGAGAGACAAGCTTTTGAGCTGCACAGAGTTCTTCAGGTGTGCTGTTAGTGTAAATGAGAATCAGACCCAGACAATGGAGTTACGCAAGGTATAAATCTAGTGTAAGTGAGCTCAGAATCTGACTTCCAGTAGTAGTAATATAATCAGTTCTTTGCTGGCTCTGAAAAAGCCTTCTAAACAGCCGCAGTTACGAGCATTATGGAACAGGAAAATTGTAAGTGTGTATGTTTCAGTTTGTGCCTGTGCCTTCACTTATTGCGCTCTTTTGCTATCCAGTTCATTATCTTGGCCATGGAGAGCACAGTTGTGTCCAGATTGGCAATAAACGTTTGTGATGATCAGGAACACTCTGTGGACATCTTCATCAGCAAGGGGCAGTTATCGCTCACCGTGGATGGGACTGCAGGACAGAGTGAATTAAGCCATTCCCAGCTACAGGACAGTCTGTTTCTCTTGGAGGGCTACCTGCAGTCATCTGTGAAGACATATGTGGGAGGACTGCCAGGTGATTATCAAGTTCTGCAAAGCAGAATGCAGGTTCTAACAAAAATAATAGTACTGGTGATTGGAAAAGGGATCAAATGTGTTCGTTAGACCCTGAAGTCAAACGCTCTATTTCTGCCCAAGTGAGTTTTGTTGTGCATGAGTAGGTGCAAGGAGGGCACTTAGCATTGATACCCTGGGTTTTTTAACTTGTTTTTGTTGAATGACTATATCAGCCTTTTTGGAGAGGAGGAAGCAAGATTAGGAATCTTGGTTGGGTTTCTTTTTGGTCAGAAAATGGGGTTACCTGTTCAAAGAAGGGCTATGTAGAGTGTCACTAGCAATCTGGCACAATCTGTGAAGGTTATTACCTCAAATGTGTGGAGCCCTGAATTAGCATCACATTCAGCGCACGTTCTCATACGAGTCTGAGATCAGTATCAGATAAGGACCAAAACACTTAAAGGTGTAGTCCGACCTTTTGAGGTTCTCACTCCTTTTGTCTCCCCAGCCTGGCAGACTGACTCCAGGCTCTTGGTAGCTCTAGCCCTCTATTGAGTGGGTGACCCATTCACCTCACCTCTGTCGGAAGTCTTAGAGGCTCATAGCTTCTCTGCTGATGGTGCCATCCAGAGAGCACTATGTGTAAGAGCTCATGACATTTCCAGCCAGGGACACCCAGGGGGCACAGCACAGAAGCTGCCACAACTTCTGGCTTTTCCAGCAAAAATAGAGCCTCTGCAGGAGTCACTTCTGTTCTCTGCCTGGAACCTGACAGATTGATCTTTGAATAAAAGATTTGGCTGTTTGGGGTTGTCTCTCATTCTGGCTGAACTGGTTTACCACTCCCTATTGCTGAGAAATGCAAATGAGGAAGCATTGGAAAAGCATGTCTCTCTGCATAATAGTAGTTACTATCTGCAGTACTCACAGCCAGACAAAGTCCTGGCCTTGTTTGTCTAATCCATGTAATATGGGGAAGAGAGGCTGGAGCAGTGCTGGCCTTGTGGTAGGTGCCACAGCAGTTAAGCCAGCACAGGGCAGCTGAGGGGTAACATAGCAGGGTGCCCCTTTACTGCTGTTCCTAGAAGGAGTAGTGTGAGGTTCCCCATAGCTCATGCTGCACAAAACAGTATTTATACTAGGAGACCTGGCCCCTAGGCATGCCAGAAAATGGGAGACCACACCCTCCTGGGGCTCTGGTGCATTGGCAGGTGCAGTAGCCAGTCCCTCAATCTAGCACTTGGCGGAGTGCCACACGGTACTGCGATTTTTGCCCAGTAGGAGGTAACTAATGCTCTCTTTCACCACTAGTGCAGCAGAGAGCAGGATTTTCTCCTGAAAATTAGGAAGTGTCTGTCACACACTTAGAATGGAGGTAGCTTTTTGTGATATAGTTCTCTAGAGTAGTTTGTTTTTAGGCTGACTTTTCAGTGCAGTATAAGGTACATTTTCATTAAGCTCTAACTGGAGTAGGTACATGTGCTAGGGCTGATCAAAAAAATGGAGAGAAAAAAATCATGAACATTTTGTCATTTCCCATTTTTTCTTGAAATTTGAAACATGTTGACTAGCTGTATAGAGCTGGCTGAACACAGGGAGCGTGGCAGGGGAATGTTAGGGGTTTTTTTTTTTCAATCAACGTTTCTATGAACATTTTCATAGAAAAATCAGCATTTGGAAATTTCTGATTAGCTCTAACATGCATATATTATTCCTAACAATAATAGGGCTCTTCTTTCGGTCTGTGTACATGGCATCTTTAATTGGTCTCTCTTCCATGGACTGTCTGAGCATTGAAGTGGAGAATTGGAATTTGTTTCCTTGATTGCAGGGAAACACTATTTACACTGCATAAATCCCACTAACCAGAAATGTCTCTGAACATTTGTGTTGCTGCAGGTGCATATTTTGCCCCACTGCATTAAGAACACTTACTATTTATAATTAAGTGGTATGACAGCTGTTTTTCAAATTGTTCAAGGCTGTATCAGCTGGAAATTTCTTCCCGACTCATCTAGTAATCTCTGTATGCCCTGAAGCAGGAAGATTACATGCTTATTTTGTCTAGTGTAACAGTAGGTTATGGCAAAGGATCCATTTTGTAGATCTTTTAAAGTCTGAGCTGTGGCAACCATTTATTTTTCATAAATTCCAAGGTCAGAAGGAACCGTTGTTAACCTCTAGTCTGACCTCCTGTGTAACACAGGCCATAGAACTTCCCCAAAATAATTCCCAGATCAGATCTTTTTAAAAAACATCCAATATTGATTTTAAAATGATCAGTGATGGAGAATCCACCACAACCCTTGGTAAATTGTCCCAGTAGTGAATTACTCTCACTGTTAAAAAATGTATGTCTTATTTCCAGTCTGAATTTGTCTAGCTTCAACTTCCAGCTCTTGTAAAGTAAATCTAGTGCACTCTAAATCTACAAGAATTACAGCTAGGTTAGCTGCCTTCTTCCTTCTGTGATCTGATCTGCTCAGCAAGTCGCTTGTTTCTTTGATTGAGTCCAGAGGTGGAGCCTTAACATTTGAGTTAAAACAGTTTAACAAATGAGAAGATTTTAAACATTCGGGATGGGTTAACTAACCTGGACTAAATAAATTGAACCAAATGTTCAACCGGAAGTTTCACTGAACTGAATTTTTTTTCATCATTTGTTAGTTTGGGCTGACGCTGGGTTGTTTTCATTTCTTTTTCTGTCCTCCTCCTATGTTTCTTTATTTCAGCCAGAAATGGGAAAAACCCCAAAACAGCAGTCACTCTTAATATTTTTTTCATTTGCCTCAAATAAACACATAATTTGGCCTCCATATTAGCACTATTCCCCATATTAAGTAAAGACCATAATGCAGATATGGAGGAAGCATTATTTGGGATTGCAAGGGAAAAAGGCAACAATTTATTAATGATCACCGTACTTCAATAAAATTGTTCTTCTTCGAGTGCTTGCTCATATCTATTCCAGTTAGGTGTGTGCGCGCGCCGCGTGCACGGATGTCGGAACTTTTTCCCTAGCAGCTACCTGTCGGGCCGGCTGTGGAGCCCCCTGGAGTGGCGCTGATATGGTGCTCTATATATGACCCTGCCGGCCCGACCCCCCCCTTCAGTTCCTTCTTACCGCCAGTGACGGTTGTTGGAACAGTGGTCTCTTGCTTGCAAATGCCCACGGCGAGACAGTGCCTCAAGCTGCTGGGTCACATGGCATCCTGCACCTACGTAGTGCAACATGCCAGGTTGCGGCTCAGGCCCCTGCAGGCGTGGCTCGCATCTGTGTATCGCCCGGGCTGCGACAGTCTGGTCATGGTGCTGACCGTCCCGAAGCATATCCTCGATTCCCTACGCTGGTGGCTGGACCCCCACTCGGTAAGCGTTGGGGTACCGTTCCACCCTCCCCAGCCAACCCTGACATTAGTAACGGATGCGTCGGCACTCGACTGGGGAGCGCATCTCGGAAGCATGAATACGCAAGGCCTGTGGCAAGTAGAGGAATTAGCCTGCATATCAACATCAAAGAGCTCAGGGCAATCCGCCTTGCGTGCCAAGTGTTCCTGTATTACTTTCAGGGCCACTGTGTAGTGGTGTTGACGGACAATACCATGGCCATGTTTTATATAAACAAGCAAGGCGGAGCCCGGTCGTCTCTCCTACTATGGGAGTTTTGTTTAGCCCACTCCATCCTCCAAGCCTCATACCTGCCGGGCATTCAGAACATACTTGCGGACAGCTTGAGCAGACGGTTCCTCACACATGAATGGTCGATTTGACCGGATGTCATCCACTCCATCTTCTGCACTTGGAGGTTTCCCTGAATCGACCTGTTTGCCACACGGGCCAACAGGAAGTGCCCAACCTTTTGCTCTTACCGGGATCACAGTCAGGGCTCGATTGCGGACGCCTTCCTGATTCCATGGTCCGGCCAACTACTATACGCCTTCCCGCCATTTCCTCTCATCCACAAGGTGTTTCTCAAGGTTTGCAGGGACAAGGCAGACGTCATCTTGGTGGCTCCAGCTTGGCCTCGCCAGTGCTGGTACCCCACACTCATGGACCTGTCAATCCGGCCCCAATCCGCAGAAAAGGACCTAGGGGTTACAGTGGACGAGAAGCTGGATATGAGTCGACAGTGTGCCCTTGTTGCCAAGAAGGCTAACAGCATTTTGGGCTGTATAAGTAGGGGCATTGCCAGTAGATCGAGGGACATGATCATTCCCCTCTATTCAACATTGGTGAGGCCTCATCTGGAGTGCTGTGTCCAGTTTTGGGCCCCACACTACAAGAAGGATGTGGAAAAATTGGCAAGAGTCCAGCGGAGGGCAACAAAACTGATTAGGGGGCTGGAGCACATGACTTATAAGGAGAGGCTGAGGGAACTGGGATTGTTTAGTCTGCAGAAGAGAAGAATGAGGGGGATTTGATAGCTTCTTTCAACTACCTGAAAGGGGGTTCCAAAGAGGATGGATTTAGACTGTTCAGTGGTAGCAGATGACAGAACAAGGAGTAATGGTCTCAAGTTGCAGTGGGGGAGGTTTAGGTTGGATATTAGGAAAAACTTTTTCACTAGGAGGGTGGTGAAGCACTGGAATGGGTTACTAGGGAGGTGGTGGAATCTCCTTCCTTAGAGGTTTTTAAGGTCAGGCTTGACAAAGCCCTGGCTGGGATGATTTAGTTGGGGATTGGTCCTGCTTTGAGCAGGGGGTTAGACTAGATGACCTCCTGAGGTCCCTTCCAACCCTGATATTCTATGATCCACCTACCTCTCACTCCCGACCTCGCAGATCACGGTCGCTTCCTCCACCCAGACCTACAGTCACTTCACCTTATGGCCTGGAGGATCCGTGGTTAAACCAAGTGGAGCTCACCTGTTCGGACCCGGTGAGGCAGGTACTCCTAGAAAGCCATAAGCCTTCTACCAGAACCACTTACAAAGCAAAGTGGAAAAGGTTTTCTATCTGGTGTCCCCAACGGCAGGTGCTCCCTCTCCAGGCTTCAATCCCGTGCATCCTGGACTATCTGCACCTAAAAGATCAGGGCCTAGCATTCGGTTCTCTTAAAGTCCACCTTGCAGCTATTTCGGCTTTTCCCCCGGGCATTTGTGTTCGCACATCCTATCATGAGTCGTTTTCTAAAAGGGCTGGAAAAGATCCATCCCCCGATGAAGCCCCCTGTCCCGGCCTGGGATCTTAATTTAGTCCTGACTCGTCTTATGGGTCCTCCCTTTGAGCCGCTAGCCTCTTGCTCGCTACTCTACCTCTCCTGGAAGGTCGCCTTCCTAGTGGCCATCACTTAGGTTCATCGCGTTTCGGAGCTACGGGCTCTCACGTGCGAGCCCCCATATACTGTTTTTCATAAGGATAAGGTGCAGTTTAGGCCCCACCTGGCCTTCCTACCAAAGGTCGTATTCCACTTCCATGTCAGCCAGGATATTTTCCTGCCGATTTTCTACCAAAGCCGCACGCCACCCTCCGTGAGCAACAGCTGCATTCGCTGGACGTTAGGAGGGCACTTGCCTTCTATATAGACCGAACAAAACTGTTACGCAAAACAACCCAGTGGTTCTTCGCTCTAGCAGAGCGGATGAAAGGTTCGCCAGTCTCCTCCCAGCGGATATCCTCCTGGATCACGGCATGTATTCGCGCTTGCTATGCCTTAGCGAAAGTCCCTCCACCTGTTGTCACAGTGTGCTCCATGAGGGCGCAGGCCTCATCAGCGGCCTTCCTGGCACACATACCCCTCTAGGACATTTGCAGGGCTGCCACATGGAATTCGGTGCACACCTTCACGTCACACTACGCCATCGTTCACCAATCACGTGATGATGCGGCCTTCAGCAGGGCGATTCTCCAGTCTGCAATACCTTGACTCTGACCCCACCTCCGAGGTAAGGCTTGGGAGTCACCTAACTGGAATTGATATGAGCAGGCCCTCAAAGAAGAAAGAACGGTTACTCACCTTTGTAACTGTTGTTCTTTGAGATGTGTTGCTCATAGCTATTCCATTCCCCCCCACCTTCCCCTCTGTCGGAGTAGCCGGCAAGAAGGACCTGAAGGGGGGTTGGGCTGGCAGGGTCATATATAGAGCACCATATCGGCGCCATTCCAGGGGGCTCCACAGCCGGCCCGACGGGTAGCTGCTAGGGAAAACGTTCCGACATCCGTGCACGCGGCGCGGGCACACACCTAACTGGAATAGATATGAGCAACACATCTCGAAGAACAACAGTTACAAAGGTGAGTAACCGTTCTTTTTCTACAGTATATTTAATTCTGCTGAATCCCAGATTACTTCAAATTTTGCACAACTTAAGAAAATTTGTTTTTCATCAGTGTACAGACTAAACAGTTTTAGCGAAGAGTCTGAATCTTTGGATTCATAACCAAGTTTTCTTTTTCGAGTGCTTGCTCATGTCCATTCCACATTAGGTGTGTGTGCTCGCCACATGCACCGCNTCTGACCCCACCTCCGAGGTAAGGCTTGGGAGTCACCTAACTGGAATTGATATGAGCAGGCCCTCAAAGAAGAAAGAACGGTTACTCACCTTTGTAACTGTTGTTCTTTGAGATGTGTTGCTCATAGCTATTCCATTCCCCCCCACCTTCCCCTCTGTCGGAGTAGCCGGCAAGAAGGACCTGAAGGGGGGTTGGGCTGGCAGGGTCATATATAGAGCACCATATCGGCGCCATTCCAGGGGGCTCCACAGCCGGCCCGACGGGTAGCTGCTAGGGAAAACGTTCCGACATCCGTGCACGCGGCGCGGGCACACACCTAACTGGAATAGATATGAGCAACACATCTCGAAGAACAACAGTTACAAAGGTGAGTAACCGTTCTTTTTCTACAGTATATTTAATTCTGCTGAATCCCAGATTACTTCAAATTTTGCACAACTTAAGAAAATTTGTTTTTCATCAGTGTACAGACTAAACAGTTTTAGCGAAGAGTCTGAATCTTTGGATTCATAACCAAGTTTTCTTTTTCGAGTGCTTGCTCATGTCCATTCCACACTAGGTGTGTGTGCTCGCCACATGCATCGGTGCCAGAAGTTTTTCCCTCAGCAGTATCCATAGGGGAGCGGCTCTGGCACCTTCTGGATTGGTGCCTGCCTGGTGCGGTATAAGGGGTGCTGCTGGCTCTCCCCCCTTCCCCCCCTTCAGTTCCTTCTTGCCGCCAGTGACGGTGCAAGGAACATTCGCTGCTCTTACTAGCGTTGCTTAGGCTTCGTTCGTACGAACTAGAGTTCTTATGTTAGTAGTTAAGTTAGCCCTTAGCAGTAGTTAGTTTTGTTAGTCCTGTCGGGTACTTAGTTGGGGGATGGGACATGCCCCAGTCCCCAGGCTTTAAGCCCTGCCATCGCTGCAAACGCCCCATGCCTGTGAGCGATCCGTATAATAGCTGTCTCAGGTGCCTTGATGAGGGGGACTTCCCGACACCATTCACCTGCTCGAAGCCGTCATGCCTTGGAGTTAGGGAGGCAGACACATTGGAGCCCTCTATGGTCACCGGCAGTGGGATTCGAGGCAGACCTCGCTGGTTACCTGGTACAGACTCACGGAGGCATGTGCTCCCCGGCAGAAACGTTGGGACTGGCCCTTTGCTTCAGGGAACGCCGTTACAGATCCTGGGAACGATTGGAGGACCAGAGCCGCGGGCCCCACCAACGATCCCCGAGACGGGTGTCACCGTATTCGGGGAGATCCCCCGGCGCCCGGACTGTGATACCTCCAGGTCCCACTCCTCGTCCTGGTACCGGTCTAAAAGCGCGAGGCATGGATCACCGGTCTTCCATCGTGGATCCGCTGAGTGCCACCAGTCACCGAGGTCCCCACGGAGGCGCATGTCCCGCTCAGACCGGTCCTCCTCCTAGACGCATCCGCGATTATCGCCACGCATGGAGTCGCTTCTCCAGTGGATCCAGATCACCAGGTAGCAACCGCTCCGGATATGGCTCCAGTACGGAGCAAGGCTCCACATCAGCGGGGCAGCCTCCCAGATCCTCGGTGTGGCCAGCCCTGTGGTACCCCTGGAACCTGTGGGCGTTCACCCAGCCCTCCCAGACTGCCCACTCGGTGTTGGGAGACTTGGACAGGCCTGTGGCCTCGACGACCCAACTCCCTCCAGTGCTTCAGGCCCCAGGGGATAAGACCCTGCAAGTCCATGTGGACCAAGGGGAACAGCCTGCTGGACCACCAATGGGTGCCACGAAACCCGCGGTACTGACCTCCTCCTCGTCATCACCAGACGAGGCCATCACGGAGCCCCCTCACCCGGTTCCTCAGGATGACTCTAAGGCAGACCAGGAGCTGTTGAAGAGGGTTGCATCCAACCTTGGCCTGCAGGCAGAGGAGTTGGAAGAGCAAGCGGACTCCCTGTTGGACATTCTCTCCTCCACAGCCCCTACTAGGGTGGCCCTTTGCCTTCACGAAGGGGTATTGAAGATATCCAGTGCTTTGTGGCAAACCCCCTCCTCTCTGCCCCCCATTTCCAAATGGGCAGAGCGTAAGTACTTTGTCCCAACTAAGGGGTGTGAATACCTTTACTCCTATCCTGTCCCAAATTCCCTGGTGGGCGAGGCAGTTAACCACAGGGAACACCAGGGGCAACCTGGAGCTACCCCCAAAAATAAAGACGCCAGGAGACTGTACTTGTTCGGATGGAAAATGTGTTCATCGTCTAGTTTACAGTTGAGGGTGGCCTACCACCAGGCCCTCCTGGGCCACTACGACTTTATTTTTGTCAGACCGTGGCCAAGTTCGAGAATGCCCTCCCGGAAGGTTCCTGTAAAGAATTCTGGGCGATCCTCGATGAGGGCACGGTCACTGCCAGGGCAGCCCTTCAAGCGGCATCCAAGGTGACAGACTCCTCCGCCCACACCATAGCATCCGCCATCTCCATGTGGCGAGCGTCCTGGCTGCTCCTCTCTGGGTTGTCCTCCGAGGCTCAGCAGTCGATTGAGGAACTCCCCTTCGATGGCCAGGCCCTGTTTGTGGAGCAGACGGACAACAAATTACATGGGCTGAAGGACTCCCAAACCACCCTAAAAAACCTGGGGCTCTACGTTCCGGGCCCGGCATGTAAGCGGTTCAAACCTACAACTTCCTGAGGGGCAAGGGAGCCAGCCCCGGCAGGATCTGCCGCACAAAAAGCCCAAGGGCTATAGATGGTGCATGAGCCACCAGCCCTCACCCTCTGCCCAGTCAGGCTTGACCCACTCCAAGCAAGGAGCTAAAAAGTTGTTTTCAGAGTACGCCTGAGGGCGACCTACCAGTCTGTTTCCTGGATCCGATTTTCCTTTTTCCTCCCAGCATGGTCGGCGATAACTTCGGACTGCTGGGTCCTCAGTATGGTGGTGCACAGCTACACCCTCCCTCCCCATCCCTCTTCAGGGACCCTTCTCACAAGAGTCTTCTCGAGCAGGAAGTTCAGGGGCTCTTACAGCTGGGGGTGGTGGAGGAGGTCCCACCTCCTTACCAGAACAAGGGTTTCTATTCCTGGTATTTTCTGATCACAAAGGCCAAGGGTGGTCTGTCCCATCCCGGACCTGCGAGATCTCAACAGATACCTAAAGAAGCTAAAGTTTCGCATGATCTCCCCGGCCTACATTATCCCCTCCCTGGATCCAGGAGACTGATGCACCGCCCTCGACCTGAAAGACGCATACTTTCACGTAGCGATCTTCCCAGGACACAGACGCTTTCTCCGTTTTACGATTGGTTCGGCCCACTACCAGTTTGCAGTCCTTCCTTTTGCCTTGGCTACAGCATCAAGGGTGTTTACCAAGTGCCTGGCGGTAGTTGTGGCCTACCTCAGGTGTTGGGTATCCAGATTTACCTGTACCTCGACGACTGGCTGCTCAAAGGCAACTCCAAGGCTCAGGTCCAATGCAACATCACTGTACTACAAGCCACGTGCCGCTCCTTGGGACTACTGGTCAACCACAAAAAGTCCACGTTAGTTCCAGTTCAAAGGATAGAATTCATCGGAGCCATGCTCAACTCGACTTGGTGAGAGCGTTCCTGCTGTTAGGTTTCAGGCCTTGACGGACCTCATCATGGAAGTGTCTGCATTTCCCCTGACAACGGCCAGGATGTGCCTGCACCTGCTAGGCCACATGGCAGCTTGCACATACGTGGTCCTCCATGCCAGGCTCTGCATGCAGCCCCTGCAGCAATGACTGGCGTCAATCTATTCCCAATCCAGGGACCATCTGGAAAATAACCATTCCTCCGTTCCTCCGGCAGTTCTCACCTCGCTGCAGTGGTGGACCGATTGTGAGAAGGTCCTGGAAAGAGTAAATCGTGCCAAACCAACCTGATCTCCTTCTTTGAGAAAGTAACAGATTTTTTAGACAAAGGAAATGCGGTGGATCTAATATACCTCGATTTCAGTAAGGCGTTTGATACGGTACCGCATGAGGAATTATTGGTTAAATTAGAAAAGATTGGGATCGATATGAAAATCCAGAGGTGGATAAAGAACTGGTTAAAGGGGAGACTGCAGCAGGTCGTACTGAAAGGTGAACTGTCAGGTTGGAGGGAGGTTACCAGTGGAGTTCCTCAAGGTTCGGTTTTGGGTCCAATTTTATTTAATCTATTTATTACTGACCTCGGAACCAAAAGTAGGAGTGGGCTGATAAAGTTTGCGGATGACACAAAGTTGGGAGGTATTGCCAATTCGGAAAAGGATCGGGATATCCTGCAGGGAGATTTGGATGACCTTGTAAACTGGAGTAATAGTAATAGGATGAAATTTAATAGTGAGAAGTGTAAGGTTATGCATTTAGGGATGACTAACAAGAATTTTAGTTATAAGCTGGGGACGCATCAGTTGGAAGTAACGGAAGAGGAGAAGGACCTCGGAGTCCTGGTTGATCGCAGGATGACTATGAGTCGGCAATGTGACGTGGCCGTAAAAAAAGCTAATGCGGTCTTGGGATGCATTAGGCGAGGTATTTCTAGTAGAGATAAGGAGGTGCTAGTCCCGTTATACAAGGCATTGGTGAGACCTCATTTGGAGTACTGTGTGCAGTTCTGGTCTCCCATGTTTAAGAAGGATGAATTCAAACTGGAACGGGTACAAAGAAGGGCCACTAGGATGATCCGAGGAATGGAAAGCCTGTCGTATGAAAGGAGACTTGAGGAGCTCGGTTTGTTTACCTTAACCAAAAGAAGGCTGAGGGGAGATATGATTGCTCTCTTTAAATATATCAGAGGGATAAATACCAGGGAGGGAGAGGAATTATTTCAGCTCAGTACTAATGTGGACACGAGAACAAATGGATATAAATTGGCCGTCGGGAAGTTTAGGCTTGAAATTAGACGAAGGTTTCTAACCATCAGAGGAGTGAAGTTCTGGAACAGCCTTCCGAGGGAAACAGTGGGGGCGAAAGACCTCTCTGGCTTTAAGATTAAGCTTGATAAGTTTATGGAGGGGATGGTTTGATGGGATAACGTGATCTTAGTCAATAGGTCAATAACGTGCCATCACTGGTAATTAGTACCAATGGTCAATGATGGGATATTAAAAGTTACTACAGAGAACTTTTTCCTGAGTGTCTGGCTGGAGAGTCTTGCCCGCATGCTCGGGGTTCAGCTGATCGCCATATTTGGGGTCGGGAAGGAATTTTCCTCCAGGGTAGATTGGCAGAGGCCCTGGAGGTTTTTCGCCTTCCTCCGCAGCATGGGGCAGGGGTCGCTTGCTGGAGGATTCTCTGCAACTTGAAGTCTTTAAATCATGATTTGGGGACTTCAACAGCTGAGTCAAGGGAGAGAATTATTCCAGGAGTGGGTGGGTCAGCTTTTGTGGCCTGCATCATGCAGGGGGTCAGACTAGATGATCATAATGGTCCCTTCTGACCTTAAAGTCTATGAGTCCCGTTCGACAGTCCCGCTCCATCTGTCGAGCTAGTGTCAGACGCTTCGGACCTCGGTTTGGGGGCGCACCTCGGACATCTCCAGACCCAGGGGATGTGGACCCCGGAGGAGACAACGTTACACATAAATGTCAAGGAGCTCGGAGCGGTCCGGCTGGCCTGCGGGGTCTTTCTGCCGCACCTGACGGGCAAAGTGCTGAGAGTCCTGATGGACAACACAGCCTCGATGTTCTACATCAACAGGCAAGCCTGGTCAGCCGGGTCCCAGTAAAGATCAAGAGGGACAAGGCACAGGTTATCATGATCGTGCCTGTATGGCCTTGCCAGCACTGGTTCGGCATGCTCATGAACATGGCGGTGGCCCCTCCCTGGCCCCTTCCCTACCGTCCGGACCTGCTGTCACAGGATCACTGTCGGCTCCTACACCCCAGCCTCGAGTCTCTACACCTCTCGGTGTGGATGCTCCATGGTTGAACCAGGAGGAGCGTATCTGCTCAGAGGAGGTCCAGCAGGTCGTCCTGGAAAGTAGGAAGCCATCCACGAGACTAACTTATCTGGCCAAGTGGACGAGGTTTTCCTGCTGGGCGTCAGAGCATGGCATTTCTCCCTCACGTTCCTCAGTGCAGTCCATCTTGGATTACTTACTGCAACTCAGGAACCAGGGTCTGGTGCATTCTTCCATCGGAGTGCACCTTGCAGCCATCTCTGCATTCCACCAGCCGATCCAAGGTCAGATGGTCTTTTCTCATGACATAACTGTCAGGTTCCTGAGGGGCCTCGGGAGGCTTTACCCACAGGTACGGCCCCCATCCCGCAGTGGGACCTTAACCTGGTCCTCTCCAGGCTCACCAGCCCGCCTTTCGAGCCGCTGGACTCCTGCTTCTTTTCCTACTTGTCCTGGAAGGTCACTTTCCTGGTGGCGGTGACGTCAGGGAGGCGAGTCTCAGAGATTAAGGCCTTGACCTCGGAACCGCCTCAGTGTTTTATAAGGACAAGGTCCAGCTGCGGCCCGACCCAGCCTTCCTGCCGAAGGTGGTATCTTCCTTCTACATGAGCCAAGACGTATTCCTGCCAGTGTTCTGTCCCAAGCCGCACAAGACTTCTGAGGAGAGGCATCTGCACACGCTGGATGTCCGGAGGACCGTGGCTTTTTATTTGGAGCATACCAAGCCTTTCCGTAAATCGACCCAGCTCTTCATCCCTATGGCGGATAGGATAAAGGGTGTTCCGGTTTCTTCACAGAGGATTTCCAACTGGATCACCTCTTGCATAAAGACCTGTTACGAGCTAGCAAAGGTGCCGCTGATCGTCACGGCCCATTCGAGTAGAGTGCAGGCGTCTTCGGCAGCCTCCCTGGTGCACATCCCTATCCAGGACATCAGTGGATGTCCACATCCAACAAGGTGGTCCTCGGTCCACATGTTTGCGTCTTATTATGCCATCGCTCAGCCGGCCAGAGACAACGCTGGGTTCAGCAGAGCTGTATTACAATCTGCGCAGCCGTGAACTCCTACCTGCCTCCAGGGGAACTGCTGGGAGTCACCTAATGTGCTTGCTCATGTCCATTCCACTTGAAGAAGAAAAGACAGCTACCTGTTCCGTAACTGGTTTTCTTCGAGATGTGTTCCTCATGTCCATTCCACAACCCGCCCTCCTTCCCCATTGTCGGAGTTTCTGGCAAGAAGGAACTGAGGGTGGGGGGAGCCGGCGGCGCTCCTTATACCGCGCCATGCAGGTGTCCCTCCAGATGGCAACAGAGCTGCTCCCCTATGGATACTGCTGAGGGAAAAACTTCCGGCACTGGTGCATGTGGTGAGCACACACACCTAATGTGGAATGGACATGAGCAACACATCTCGAAGAACACCATTTACAGAACAGGTAGCTGTCTTTTCTGAGATTCATCCATCACAATTTATAAAACATTTACTGTGGAAGTACTAGAAATTCTTTACTAATAAGCTGCATATATAATACTAATGCAATTAAATTAATTCATTTTTATATACCATCTTAGAAGTCCTAGCACCCTTCACGTCATTCAGCTCATCCCGTGCCTACACTGCCCATCGCCCCTTTCCCACTTACCTTTGTTACCCTAGACCAGGTATTCTATCAGTTTCTCCTGAGATTAGAGTTTAGTTTAGTTTCCTACGACGCACCCCAATGGTGATTTATCCCCCAGCCTAAGAAGCCTGTTGTTTTAAATATGGCAAATGGGGGGAAAGCACGAAATAAACTTGGTTAAACTATGCTAATTTAGCTGGTCACTGTAGAAAATGCCCCAAGCCCTAGCTACAGGATATTGTTTAAAGAAACTAAACAAGATATGTAAAAGTAAACCCGTTTCATGACTGACAGGTGTGGCACCACGTGCTTCTCTGTCCGCTCTGAAGCCCAAAAGTCTGCGGATCAAATTTAAAGCTGCCAAATTCAGTAGAGTTATGCCTGCGTACACGAACCTTGAATTTGGCCCTGTGTGTCTCCAAGCAGGACATGTTTGGATGTCCTGTAGTATCCAGGGAAGTAGTGTTAATGTCATGGGAGAATCCGGTCGATCTAGTCCTCCTTGCTTTGATGTGGAGATGAGGGGTTTACCCATCTTCCCATGCCATTGTGAGATTAAATCATTCTTGAGCAATTCATCATTTTCTGTTACACAACCAACTTGATTAGCTTAGCCTTAAACTGTAGACAGACAAGCTAGTGGCCTTCAGGGCATGAAAGAGGACACTTTTATCTCAGTAAGCTTTCATTTAACGGTTTTATTATGTGCTTTTTGCCTTTTAATCTCTGTGTTTAAGGAGGCTAGGTGATAGAATTATAGAAATTAGTAATAATAATATCAACAATTTTCTTCTAATCTATTGGCATGTGGTAAATTTCTGTCTTTTTTCCGGCTTCAGTATTTATATGGCCACTAGTGGGCATTGAATAAAAGGTTTTCTATGTGCCCATTAAAGCTCTCGTAGAAGGGTGAGATAATTCTGTTAATTTAGGAAGTATTATTGCCTTCAGCTCCTTTCCAGAGAATGTTATTAACTTCTTTATATGCAGTGTAGTTATAGCCCTTTCGGTCCCAGGATATTAAAGAAACAAGGTGGGAGAGATAATATCTTTTATTGGACCAATTTCTGTTGGTGAGACACAAGCTTTTGAGCCACGCAGAGCACTTCTTCAGTTCTGGGAAAGGTACTGCCAGCATCACAGCTCAGTTCAGGGTGGAACAGATTGTTTAGCACAGGGGTAGGCAACCTATGGCATGCGTGCCGAAGGCGGCACGCGAGCTGATTTTCAGTGGCACTCACACTGCCCAGGTCCTGGCCACCAGTCCGGGGGGCTCTGCGTTTTAATTTAATTTTAAATGAAGCTTCTTAAACATTTTATAAACCTTATTTACTTTACATACAACAATAGTTTAGTTATATATTATAGATTTATAGAAAGAGACCTTCTAACAACGTTAAAATGTATTACTGGCACGCGAAACCTTATATTAGAGTGAATAAATGAAAACTCGGCACACCACTTCTGAAAGGTTGCCAACCCCTGGTTTAGCACATTCTAAGGGACCATTCAAGGTAGAGTTGCCCGTTAACACCTCTGCGGTCATAAGACCAAAAGAGGTGGTTAGTGTAATAAGCCATTAATCCAGTATCTCTATTCAGTCCGTGATTTTTAGTGTCTAGCAGAGTTAGGCCTTGTCTACACTATGAAGTTTTGCTGGCAAAACAGGGGACGCGTACACACTACAAAGCTACTTTTGGCGGCAAAACTCTGCTGTTTTGCCAACAAAATAAAACCACTTCAGCAACAGGCATAAAGCTTTGTGTGGCAAAGTTAAAATGACAAAGCATCTGTGTAGACACTGCTGTTTGTTTTGTCAACATCACTGGCTTCCACCAGTTTCCCACAATGCCCGCTGTGACTGCTCTGCTCACTGTTTTGATCTCTGCTGCCCTGCAGGCATGCGCCCCTCCCCTTTCAAAGTTCTGGGAAGTATCTGACAACTGAGCGTGCTTCTCCGTTTGGGGAACAAAGAGCAAATCATTAACGTGGAATGCTCCTGTTCTGCCCTGCACTAGNGGGGGGGGGGGGGGGGGGGGGGGGGGGGGGGGGGGGGGGGGGGGGGGGGGGAAGACTGCTGTGCTGCTTTGACATTCCTCAGCTATGGTTGCCAACTGTCTAATCACACAAACCCAAACACCCTTGCCTCACCCCTCGCCCCGCCCCTTCCCGAGACCACACTCCTGTCCCACCCCTTCTCTGAGGCCTCACCCCCCACTCACTCCATCCCCCCTCCTTCCGTCGCTTGCTCTCCTCCAACCTCACTCACTTTCACTGAGCTGGGGCAGGGGGTTGGGGTGCAGTCTCTGGGTTGGGGGGTGGGGCACAGGGGTTCAGAGTGTGGGAGAGGCCTCCACTGAGCATGGGGCAGGGGGTTGGGGTGCCGGCTCTGGGATGGAGTTTTGGAGGGGGCTCAGGCTGGGGCAGGGGGTTGGGCTGCGGGAGGGGGTTCAGGGTGTGGGCTCAGGGAGTGAGTTTGGGTGTGGGAGGGGGCTCAGCGTTGGGGCAGAGGGTTGGGTTGCGGGCTCTGGGAGGGAGTTTGGGTGTGGGAGGGGGCTCAGGGTTGGGATGTCAGCTCTGGGAGGGAGTTTGGGTGTGGGAGGGGGCTCAGGAGGAGGTGTGGGCTCCGGCTGGGCCTTGCTTACCTCGGGCAGCTCCCGGAAGCGGTGGCATGTCTCTGCGTCTCCTAGGCTCAGGGGAGGTCAGGCGGCTCTGGATGCTGCCCCTGCCTGCAGGCACCACCCTTGCAGCTCCTATTGGCTGCGGTGTTGGCGCTCAGGGTGGGGGCAGCGTGCAGAGACCCCCTGGCCACCCTGCGCCTAGGAGCCGGACATGCCGGCTGCTTCCGGGAGCCGTGTCAAGCCAGGGCAGATAAGGAGCCTGCCGTAGCGGTCTTTTGGCTTGTTAAAAACTCCCAGATTGCTTTCAATAGCAACCTGGAGATTGAGGCCGATTCTGGGAGACTCCCGGCCAACCCTATCCTTAGCACAGAGAGCTCAGGTTGCTGCTCCTGGCAGCTGAGGAGGCTGTGGGAGAATTTGGCTGTGGGAGAATCACAGAACCCCAGGCAGGCAGAGCGGGCTGCTTCGGGAGAGACTGCTGTGCCGAGCAGAGCTGGGGGCTGATGTGTGGGGGTGTCCCCCTCCCCCTGCCTTAGAATAGGTCAGTCAGCCTGCTGTCTCCCCTGCCCCAGACACCCAGTCTCCTCTCCCTCCCCCCACACACTTCAGTTGAAAAAGCAGCTGACAATCTACTAGGATGCCCATGGAACAATGGGATTAAGAAGGCTGCATCATGTGATGCTGTACCTGCCCCATGAGGCATTGCAAACCCTTCCCAAAGCACCTTGCAGCCAGTTGCACAGTGGGATAGCTACCACAGTGCACTGCTCTCTGTGTGGCTGCAAGAGCTATTAGTGTGGCTGCACTCTGCCAACACAAGGAATTAGTGTGGACATGCAACAGCAGCTTTAATTAAAGCGGCATAACTTTTGCCGACAAAACTTTATAGTGTAGACAAGGCCTTAGGAATTTAAGCTCCCAGGCTCGTCTTTTGAAAGTGATGTGCAGGTTTCCCTTGAAGATGAGGACTGAAAAGTCAGAGATAGAGTGATCACTTTGTGAAAAGAGTTCCAGTATTGCCAACCTCTAATGTTCAAAAAATCATGAGTCAGGCTCACCAAATATCATGAGAATAGCTTTAAAAACATGAGATTATGTACAAGTAATAATAGATTTTTGTTTGCCTTCTGATTTTTGAGCCTTTAGGGTGCACTGGGGTCACATTTTGAAGCTATCTCCACAGCCACAAGGGCTAGAAACTTACTTTTTCTTTGAGTGAAGGCTGAATTCATCACATATTCACTTGACTCCAGGAGCTGGAACTTGAATAATTACCATGCGACTCATGACAAAATCATGAGAGTTGGCAACACTGCCAGGTGATAGGGTGTTTCTCTTTTATCATTGTCCTGTGTGAGTTCATCGTGATTATCTGGTTTCACCCACATAGTTGTTACTGGGGCATTTAGCGCACTGGATGAGGTACACCACATGTTGTGATAGGCATTTGTAGGATCCATGGATCTTGAAAGGTGTGTTATTGGGACGGATGGGGATCGTAGTGTGGAGATATGTCTGCAGGTTTTGAATCTGTTCTGGCAGGGTCTGGTGCCCCTTTGAGTTGGTGTGTCTGCCACCAGACCCTGCCAGACAGCCCCGGCGGAGCCTTCCCAAAAGTGGGGGGGCTAAAGCCCCTGCCCTCTCTATGGCCCCATCCCCACCCTCTGAGGCCACACCCCCGGCCAAGCTAGAAGCCAGAGCAGGCCAGGAGCCATGGACCCTCCACCTGCTCAGGGTGGGGGGAGGCGAGAGCAGCCCCCAGCCCATGTCCCCGCCCTGCGGGGCCCCCGCCCAGGACAAGTGGAGGGTTCCCGGCTTCCCACAGCTGCCCTCGTGGCTCTTACGCTGACCCGGCTCTGGCTGGGGGACAGGGCCTCGGAGCTGCAGCCTGGCCATGGTAAGAGCCACGCGGCCAGGCAGCTGTGAGGACCTGCCGAACCCCCACCTGCCCTGGGTGGGAGGTTCAGGGACGGGGACATGGGCCGGGGGCTGCTCTCAGGCCTCCTACCCTGGGCAGGTGGAGGGTCTGTGGTTTGGCACCCCCTGCTGCCCAGGCCCCCTGGCTGGGCTCCAGTTGCTGGCCTGGCTGGGGGGGTCGGGTCCTCAGGGGGAAGAGGAGGGGTGGGGGGCCCTTTGTGAAAAGTGGAAGGGGCATGGCCCCTGGCCACCCCTATTCTGGCGCCACTGCTGCCAGAATAACAGATGCAAAACCTGCATCTGTTGTTCGGGCAGGGGCTGTGGGTCTATTACAGCAGTGGGTGGGTGAGGCTTTGTGGTCTGTGTTATGCAGGGGGTCAGACTAAATGATCACGATGGTCCCTTCTGGCCTTAAAGTCTGAGTCTAAGTTGAAATGGAAAAGTAATGAGGGTCTAATGTTCAAAGTGTGGGACCAGACCCTCAGCTGATGTAACTGGCATCGCTCTATTGAGGTCAATGGATCTACGCTGATTTACACCAGCTGAGGATCCCTTCAAGAAAAGGCCCTAAATATGAAACAGTGTTCTTGCATTCTGCTTACTGTGAGGGTGGAATGGAAGGGTGCAGAATGGGGGAGAGGAAATGGGAATGTATTAGAATTAATCCAAGTACCAGTCATCTAAACTTGGTAGGGATGGTCTTTATTGAAACTTAAGGAAGTTAAAGAAATTTTCTTCTGCTTTTACACAGATGTTCCTGTCACTTCCACTCCAGTCACTGCATTCTACCATGGCTGCATGACTGTGAAGATGAATAATAAGGCACTGGACTTAGATGAGGCTTTTTACAAGCACAGTGACATCACATCACATTCTTGTCCTCCAACTGAGACTGGTCAATAGGTACCACTGCAATGTAGAAGTTTTATATTCAAAAACTTTCCATGCTTTTTTTTAAGATATAAATTATTCAGACTTCCCGCACTATGTGTATAGTTTCTCTTAAACACTGAAGTTATGTAGGCGCTACTGATCCTCACAAGTCAAATTGATTATTGAAATATTTCTTTGCTTTGAGGTTTAGAGTTTGTAATATATTTGTAAATAGTTCAGAAGACTAAGATTAATAATCCAAAAGTGAAGATTATACCTAACGTGAATGTTAAGACTGTAAAAAGACAGATGGATAGCTGTAATGCGGAAAACCTGGTAATATGTCAGTGTGAACTGGAAGAAAAATAATATTGCTGTATTATTTTTATTACCAAACACTGCTTTCTGATTTACAAAATATGAAAGAATAAAATATTTACATAAAATTTCTTAACTGCACTGAGATTGTTTCTTGGGGATATGATTTCAGACTGTGGATGAATTGCAGAGCCGATACCATTTTATTCATATTTCAGTGACTAGTGTGTTCATTGGCCTCTGAAAAACTGTAAGTAGGCTCTAGACTAGAGAGCAAGTTCATATTTAGGTGTCAGGGGAGATGTGTGGGGGTGGGTTTTTTAGAATTTGTTTTGTAACATGCTCTCCAGAGATAACAGGCTCAGTCACAACCTTTAGAAAAAGCTCTTGGTCAATGGAGAACTTGAAAATGAGAGGAAAAATTGGGTCAGCAGGAAACAATTAAAAGGAAAGGCTATCTCAGGTAGAAGCCAAAGTGTCTTATGTCAGTAATCAGTGAGGCAAGTGATGAAAGATATCGAGAACAGGGAATAGCATGCAGTGATGTAACTTTTGCTACTTAGGCTGGCTCACTCACCCTGAGCCTATAGGAGCACTGAGACTTTGTGATTAAGTGTGAGCTACCCAGGCTGAATAGCAGTGTGGCTGAGAATGTGTATGGGCTTATTCACCAGAGGATGCAGCAGAACAAAGTGTGTTAATTTCCATGCTTACCAGCAAGGGCTCTTCAGGATAGACATGGTAGGCTTTGCCAACGCTGGTTTAGGCGGATCAAACTATCTTTCTCACTGCTGCACACTGGCTCTGTGCAAATCTTTGTGTTTGTTTTGTCTACTCACTTTCAGCTGTTGCTAGCCTCCAGAGAGGTTACTAGGCTGGGGACAGCTGCTGCAAGGTGCTGAGCATCTCTTGAGATGATGTCATCAGAGGATTCTAGGATGATTGGAATTCCTCCAGAGACACTTGAAAGCATGCAGAATTTGGCCCATATTTTGCATTAGAGTAACACATTGAGAGTGATAAATATCTTGTTATGGTTAGAGTTCAAACATTTTATGGATGAGGATATCTTGGATTACAGCTAGAATTTCATGCATAGTGCAAATAACACTGGGTATGCCAGTGTTTTGATTCAAGATTTTCTTTTTGTTTAAGGAATTTTTTTAAATAAACTCCGGATTCGTTAGGTGACAAATTATTTTACAAAGAGAGTCCGAGCAATGACTTCTGGGGCTTGCAAGGGTCAGTATGGCACAGACCCAAGTTTACTAATCTTCTTATAGATATTCTGTAGCACTTATATACAGTGTTTTACCTGGTCAAAGCTAGAGAGAGAGTCAACAGATTAACCTAATAACCTCCAAATTTGCCCACAGTTGTAGCCAAACTATCCAGATAGAACTTTCCCCAGGAAAAGGATGGGCAACTGGATAGAGTATCCCATGTTAAAAAAAATCCTTACTGCCAAATGTGTTTGGAAGAGGGATATGGCAGCTGTACTGTATCTAGCCACTAGATAATGCAACATCAAGACTGACTGGTTCCCTGAGCCAGACAGTCAAGGGTGATGCAGCAAGACTGAAAAGGTCAGGTCTGCAGCTTCAGTCAGGCAACAAGCTTTTTGTGCTTTAAAGAAGGACAAATAGCAGAAGTCCACGCACATTCAAAGGGGACCAGATAAAAGTTCTGAAGGACATTTATTCACTAAAAGTAAATGAAAAAGGAGACAGGCTTACAGGAGGAAGGTGACTAGGTCGTGTATACCAGTAATAATTTCATTTGTCTTACCTTTTGAGGAATGGGGGGAGAGAAATCCAAATACTCCGGATGCTGCTTCTGTTAGGAGATGATGATGGATCAACTGGTGACATGATTAGGACCTAGGAAATGTTTTATTCAGGTTTCTCATTTCCAGCCTTACTGGGGAATGCATACGTATCATAGCCTATGGTGATTCTCTATTGTATTGTTTTTTCTGGTCATTTCAGGTCTTTTCCTACATCAATATCCCATCCTTCCAACTTGAAGTAGCTCTAAAGAAAACAGCACAAGCTTGGAAGACATCTGACACTTCCTACTAATTGGAGGAACAAAACCCGGTTTAAGCTTTGTTCTTTTCAAAGAGCACCTGCTAGCAAAATAGTTTCACCTCTAGCATTTGTGTTATTTCTGCAGTACTTCCCAAATAAATAGCTATGTGGCATATATGAGTCACAAATCTGTGTGACCTCTGTTAAAGCCAATGGTTATATTTATAGTGCCAGAATTATCTTGGATACTGGAAAGAAGAATTTTGTGGTATGAGGTGATGCTGTGCAATTCCACACTCGACATTACGTGAAAAAGACTATAACAGTACTGTGCTTAAAAAGTTAATTGAAATAATTGACATACAAGGGAAATACATCATTTTGATGCAAAAATTGCTCCAATTATTTGTGTGTGTAAAGACTTTATACACCTACTTTGTGTGGACAAAGTTAGGATTTACAGTATAAAAATATGGAGAATATAGGAATGTGTATTATTTCTAAACTGATGACATCTGTAATACTATACAGCAGCGCTCAGACGGGGGGGAAAGGTGAGGGTGATGATGGGGGGTTTCTTCCACACACCTTTGTTTTCTGACTGGCAGCAGTGAGATGTCAGAGTAGGACACATACCTACCGCCTCTCCCTCCTCAATCAATTGTACAGAAACAGTGAAATCTCCATTTTCCCCCCCCCCCCCACCCTCCCTTTTGAAGCAGTTCACGTAGTTCACTAAGCCACTGAAGTTAATGGTGTCGGTCCATTCTAAAACTTAGGGTTCACACCATGTGCCTTCTATGCTTCTAACCAGCCAAAATTCACATTATACAAAACTGGATATATGTGCAGTTTATTTTGTGCCTGAGGAACTGATCTGTTTGTTGTCGTTCTGTTATACAGCCATGGAAATCCAAGCACTTATGATAAACTAAAATCACTAGCTCATGTGTTTTGAAAGTAACTTACCCTTCTCTCCACCTTGCTTAAAATCTTTTTTTTTTTTTTTTTTTTAGCTTGAGTGCAAAAATTGTGTTTGCCTTGCTCCTGCAAGGCAACTCCCTGCGCCTTCGACAACAGGCCCAAATCTAGCCCTGATCCTTTTAAGAAACCATTCTGAACTGAATAGGTAGGTTTCTCTGGTGCATTTTGAATAACATTTCATATTTTGTATTGAAGTCCTTTTTTTTTTTTTTTGTACATCAATAGAAAACTCATTGATAGATGGAAACTTCCACATCATTTTATGATCTTTTGCTGTGATTTCAGCTGTTCAAACGTTCACATCCTTTGAAGGAAAGCAGTCTAGTATTCTTAATAGATTTTTAATTTTTTTACTGTAACAACTGCTTAAAAACTTAAGGATAAAATATGTCCCCCTTCCCATTTTGCACTTTGACTGTTGGGAAACTTTTTTTTTAAGTTTCCAATGTGGCACTGGATTAATTGCTGCCCAATGAGCTAGGTCCATGGAGCAAACTACATTTCCTGTGCTGTCCCACAGTCCTGGTGTGGCAAAGAACACGGAGGCCCTAGGGGTGCTGCCGGAGGAATCAGCAACTCAGGGAGTCATTAATTAATTATTTTCATCCTTGTTTGAGCACTGTCATCACTGATTATGGCAGCTACGTATCCAGAAGAGGGAGTACAAGATCATGTCTTTCCTTTGGATGCTACCTCCACAGGAGTTACTGTGTGTATGTGTATTTTTAAATTCTCTGTAGTGGGAGGCTGGATGGGAAAAAACCCAAAAAGGAATACTCTGAGCATTCACCAATGCATTGCAACAGCTTCAAAACTACTGGACAGGTCTCTTTACATAATAATTTAGGTCAACATGCAGCATTTTAGTTTCCATTTTTACTAGAAAAGGAATCATTTGCCCCCATCTCAGCTGCCTTTTACAGTATATGGAAAAATACAGAGTTTAGTACTGTACTAAGTATATACAGGTTAAATACTTATCAGTGAGCTAAAGGTGCAATTTCCAGCTATGACATTTTATCATTGTTTGAATTGTGTACCAGTCCAGCTAATGCTAACATTTCAAACAGAATTAAAACAGCCCTGTTCAAATAAAATTTTATATTTGTACCTTTTCAGAATAGGACAATACTAATTGGGATCTTGACCTCTGAATTTTGCTTCCCTTTTCTTGTGATGTGTACACCGACTTAGGTACAGTATAAATATACAAACACAGCATATTTTATTGTCAAATAATTGTCACACAGTATTTATTGGAACAACATTTTTACCAAAAAGGGGCTCTTAACTGAATAGTATAAGGGGGGGGAAATCTGGTTTCTTTCAATCCAGACTCTTCACGTGTATCCACCAGACAATAAGAGTTCTAATTCAGAAGTATCACTCTATACTGGTTTATGAAAATGGAACCAAGTATCCTAAGTGTTTTTCTTTGTTTCTTCTAGTGAAAAAAGTGTCACTATGTATTATGCTAAGAGAGAAAATCATGCTCATGTTAGCCAGACAGCAATGTCCCAATTGACTACATGCAAACTGTGTGGTGACCGATACCTTCCTCTGGTGACACGCCTGCCTTAGGTTTCCAGGATTCTGGTTAGCTCACAGTGAGTTGGGGTTAAAAGTAGAACAATCATAGAACACAAAACAGTTTCCTTAATAGTCTGCTGCCTGTGCAGCTCAGAGTTTCCAAAGATGTCTTTAAAAAAAAAAATCAGTTAAAATGTAATTCTGTGTTCTAGGGTGCATACGGTGGAGGCTTTTCTTCTGGCAGGAAGTAAGTTGGTGTGTATAGTGGCGGGGCATTGGGTGGAAGACCATAGTTCGAGCTGGACTGAGATGGAGGCTGAATATCATCAGATAAAGAAATATCAGTAGATGATGATGCTGGAAAATGGCTTGCAGGCTGTAATTAAACAAAGAAAAATGCCATCTTCAGTAAGAGATTACAGACATGTTTGCAGCTATACTGTATTAAATGCATATAGTATGTACCATTAAACCTCTCACACATCTGTAATGTGCACATCCCTGTGGTGGTGTTAATGCACACATTAAGACTGACATACAGTGCATATCGAGGTGAGACAGTTTACACTTATATTAAGACTAACTTAGGTGATGAGTTTTATGCATGCAATTCACCCTCCATCTAGGCAACTGAATAAAATACCTTTTTTTTTTTTTTGCAAGAGAGGATGCTCTAGTCCCCCAGGTAAGTCAGTATAGCAGAGTGGGCTTTAAGGGATATGCAGCTGTTTATTTAAAATTCATATTGCTACCTGGAAACTATCCTAGGGCTGTAGGCATTATATATGTTACCTCTTTTGATCTCATAAGCTAGTCAAAGTTCAGGGCTCTGTACAAACTGTTGGTGGAGTCTGGTATCTTTGATGCAATCTTGTTTGTCTACAAACCACATACAAAATTCTATTTCCCTGAACAGAGGAGCAACCAAACGCCAGGGCAGCATTCTTGTTCTCAGCACCAAAACCTCTTTCAGCCAGCAACCTCCCTACCCCCCAAAAAGGTCTCTTTAGGCTTTTTCCAGGGTTGTGCTCCCAGCTGTGTCTGCTTGTCTCTCTTGTGCTTCTTCACTCACATATATCCACCTCCCCCTGTGGAGTCCTCTGCCCACACAGTCCAAATTACGGGGCAGGCTCACATGCCCCTTGTGTCTTAGCTGTAAGGTGGAGCTGTTTGGCTGTCTATTTTAAATAAGGGGTAGAAGTCATAACAGTTTAAGTAAGGTTCAACCTGACCCACAATATCTTATTTCAGTATCGGATGCCTATTCTCTGATCCACTTTATGGCCCCCTGGGTAAGTGTGTGTGGAGGGGTGTATAGATAGATAGATAGATTTGGATATATAATATGTATGACTGACTGGACTGTAATACTCTGGCTCCTTTGGATTTGGACTGGAGTGAGGAGCTCTAGGTGCTTACGAAAGCAGCTCATCTTCAACCATTAATGCTTCACCCACTTTGTTAAAAACAAAAGGGCACATTGACACTATTTTAAATATGAGTTTTGCCATTGACTTCAGTGGGGCCAGGATTTCATCCTTGACCCTCAGATGTTAATCACCTGCCATTCCAAGGGTGTCAGCTGAAGTGTTGAGTGCTCAGCTCTGAAGTGCTCAGATTCAAAGACCCTGAAATTTTGCAATTAAAAAAAAAAAAGCTATTTTCAAGATAAGGGAAATGCAAAATCTGACAAGTAAATGCCACTGTCCCAGGTACTTAACATTTTAAAAATCATCCATAATTTTCTAGAATAGTGGTATTCTAGTACTGGTAACCATTGCACCTAGGTAAATTTCTCCTTTGAACAGTACAGTAGATCTCAGATCTGGCATTCTACTCTCTACATGCATGGACCTCTCAATGAGAATTCTGTGCAAGCAGAGACGTTAAAGCTTTGGAGTCAAGAAGCCTCTGTGTGCCTCTGAGAAGATAATTTCCTCCTCTGTTTACAGATGGGGTTGATTTAAACAGCTTTAATAAGGCCTGAGAGAGGGGATTTTGTAATAAAAATGTTATCTTATTTCTAAGGATACAAATGCATGGTTACAGCACATACACTCACAACACATATGAACCATATTGTAAAAGAGAAGTTAAAACATTCTGATATTTTCACACTAGGCCTAGAGTCTCCTCTGTTGTCTAGTTTCTCCTTTGTCAGTAATATCTAGACCAACCACCACTACTGCACTCACAATTATTTGTTCAATTATCCATTCAGATGATCAGGGATGTTGCCAATGAGAGTGACTACACTGTAGCATTAGAGTAAACTGTGCTATAAGCCAATTTTAGAAATAGCTCTAACATGGTAAATAAAAAACTGTCTATATCTGTGTAAAACAGTTTGTTTTCAAAAAGAATATTCTACCTTTATAACAATATGATTCTCTACTAGCTATTCCACAGCCCCTCAGTAAGCTGACCAGTTGAGATTAGCACCATGTGGACTCGGGTCTAGTCCCTGAATTTTTAGCTGTTACCTCACCAAGCAGAGACTGCCATGGGGTTAAATTATTAAAAGTGCCTAAGTCCCATTTTCCAGAGTTAGGAACTTAGACCCAGATCCTCAAAGGTATTTAGGCCTCTAGAAATCAATGAGCGTTAGGTGCCTAAATACCTTTGAGGATCCCTTATGAGTCTAGATCTCAGAGAGACTCAGTGGGACTTACTTAGGCCCCCAAGGGCTAAGTCTACAAAGCACTCCACATAGCGCTTAGGTGGCTTTGCATATGCCTACCCGTGGAAACTCTCTCTCTTTAGGCCTCTAACTCTGAGCACACCCACAGAGTCAGGCTCCTAGTGGTTAGGGCACTCAGCTGGGATGTGAGAGACCCAACTTCAGCTCCCTACTCATGTGTCTCCTACATTAGTGCCCTAACCACTGGGCTGCAGCGTCACTGCTTGGCTCCAAACACTGCAGCAGGTACCTCTGGAAAGCTTGGGTGCTTTCAGGGCTTCTAGGGTATCTGCAAGTGAGCTGGGAGACCTGGCCCTGCAGCAAGGAGCCTGGAAGCCTTGAGAATCCCAGCTGGCTCCAGGGCTTTCTGAGCTACTAGACTCCCTGCTGTGGAGCCAGGAGCCCTTTTCTCTTAGACTCATAGCCAGCTTCCAACTCAGCTCTCTCAAGATCCCGTTCTGAGGCAGAAAACTCCCCTTTCAGTGCATGGGAGCCTGGGCACCTCAGGTGGAGGTGGGGATTCCTAGGAGTTAGACACTGCAATGCTCAGCATTGCAACTTCCACATTCCTTTGTACGTCTCGCCCTACGTCACTTTTGAAAATGGGATTTAGGCACCTTTGACAATTTTGCTCATGATCTATACAAGTAACTAACACGGCACCCTCAATTTGATTAGGTCTTTAGTGTGAAAGTGGACCAGCAAGTGGTAACTGTCATTTCTGCTTTCTGTAAATGTGAACTAAGCTTTGGGTTAGGACCAAAGATTTACTCAGTAGTGGAGGTGGGTAATGTCTAAGAATTTGTCCATTTCAGAACAGATTATTTACAACATGTCCAAAAGTGGAAACGATTATTAGACAGCCTGCACTGAATATCTTCACCAATCATGAGTTTGCTCACATATGTAAGCCTTGATACTAGTGCTGTAACGCATTCCCTCCACACAGCAATGTGATTCTCTCATCTATGGAGCAAGGCTGGTTTTTTCCAGAAGGATTAATAGCTTTCACCTGTGAAGACTAAAGCCTGCATCTGATCTCTCCTGGCATGCAGGTGCTTCCTGCCTCTGATTGTCATGAACAGAAGAAAAGGCAAACGAACACACTTCCAAAAATATTTAACAATATAGGAAAATATAAAGTTGGGTTTTTTGGAAAATACTGAAGAATTTTGGATAAAATAGTGACAGATTTATTTTTGAAAGGTGAGGGGTTTTTTATATGCCAGAACACTGAATACTTAATGTTCATCTCTTCAGTTTAGTTATTTTCTTTGTCATATCTTTTGGTTGTTCTTCACGCCAGTCTCTCTACTCTCAGGTCATACTGATTTGAACTTAATGATAATCTTTAGAAAGTCACAGCTCCATTGCCAGTTGAAAGTGATTCCTGATTACTAGTCCTTCTCTGGCACATTAAGGTCTGTAACACACACAGGAGCGAGTAATTGTGGTGAATTAAATTACCACATTCAGTTTTCAGAATCTGAAGTTCTAAGATTGTAGGGTATCATTTTCAGGCATGCAGGTTTTATTTGCATGCAGGCTTTTCTGTGGTGCTTATTACTTTACTTTCCTGGCCTTCATCATGGTAGTATCTGAGCACTTAAACATTAATGAATTTTTATCTGCACAACACTACTGCGAGGCACAGACTTATTAATTATTTCCATTCTACAGATGAGGAACCAAGGTACAGAGATTAAGTGACATGCCTAAGGTCACACAGGAGGTCTGTGGCAGAGCTAGGAACTGACTTCAGGGCCCCCAAGTCCAGTCCTGAGCTTTACCCACAAGACCTTCCTTTCCATCAGGACTTTGCTGACTTTACACTGTACTGCTCTGCTGTTGCCCCAGGCAGCAGTTTGTCAATCAATTAAAGGAAGGGCGGCGAGCGGCAGCACCTAGATCAGCAGAGAAACACCAGCAGGGACAGCAAACTCAAGGGCATTTTTTTTTAAACACTGCTGTTCTCACAGGCCAATGTCATGGAAGAGCAGAAAGGTGAGGGAGCCAGTAGTCGCAGATGGAGCAGGGAATGCCGGGGAATTCAGGGCAGCAGCAAAGGATCAAACATTAGTTCTTTGAGTAGATGCAGCTGTGAATTCCCTGTGTGTGTGCGCACGCATGCCCTCTGCACCAGAGACAACGAACTTTGCCTAGCTGTACCTGCAGGGGCGGTGCTTATGCCCTGTGGCCATAGCCCTTCCCCTGGCTGTGTACGGGCAGCGCCAGCCCAATCCCTTCAGTTCCTTTTCACTGATCAGGGCTAGAGTCAGAGCTTTATGGAATCTTCACCTCCCACTTTCACTCTCCGTTTTCTGACTAGTACCTTAGGCTTAGTTTAAGTGTTAGTAGAGTATTTGGCAGCCTTGTGTGATGCCCTCACCAGGGTTCAAGCATTTTCCATCATAGAGGGGGGGCCATCCCCAAGAGCAACCCCCACAGCAGATGCTTGTTGAAGGACACATTAAAGAAAGTGACTCACTCTGCAAGTCCATCACAAAGAGGACTTGCGGTTGAAGCAGCATCTTTCTGGAGCAGGCCATGAGGCCCACTTTGGCTCTGAGGCCCTCATCTGATAGTTGGTCACCTTCAGATCTGGAAAATGATGCCACTCTGCACTTGGTGTCTCCCTCAAGAGGAAAAGGGGTCATTCACTCCCCTCTGGTGTGGCCAGGAAGAGGTCCCATAAAATCAGCCGGGACCATTCCAGTGCTCAGCGAGATTCCTCCTCCTCTTGTAAGAGTGCTGACCATCACTGCACTCCCTCTGGCATGTGGGATGGAGCAGGTCCATCCACCCGCTCCTCGGTACCGTGTGGTGAGCAGCATAGGCCTGTACTGTTGACTCTAGTTCCGGCCATGGGACATCCATTGAGTCTGGTACCGATGATGTTGGCACCAGTGCTGATGGTCTTCACATTGATGGCATATGAGCCGGCATCAGACCAGCTTTGCCTCTCAATCCTGGACCTCTACTAGTTCCTGAGTTCTCCAGTGCTATGGCATCTACCAGCTAGTCCTCCATTGTGCCCCTGGCACCCTCTGGCTATGTGTCAGAGATGCCGGGTACGCTGGCACTGCAGTTCCTATCACCTGTGCCGCAGACTGTGGATTTGAGGTTGGGATTGGCACGGAAGGCCTCCTTGAAGTTGGTGCATACTTCAGCACCATCGAGTGCAGTGCCAGCCTCCATGCCGATGCCTCTCCCAGTACCAAGTGGGAACATGTCCCATTCGGTGCCACTGGTGCTGATTCCCCACTCCTCTTCAGCACTGATGCTGCCTCCTGATTGGGCTTCAAATGAGTGAGTGGTTCTTTGCCCCATCGGGGCTGGCTCCCATATTGTCACCACAGAACCTCCGGGATTCCTCAAGGTCAAGGTCAGGGTTGTCCTCGGATAGGCATCAGAGATCACCCTCAGATCATTATTCGCACTGAGATCGGCATCTACTCCAGAGTCAGGACAGTGGTTCTTGTCCCGATGCCTGTTGGCCACCAATGCCTTATGCGTATGCCCAGTGGCTTCCTTGGAATCTCTGAGATGTGCCTCGGTCCTGAGGTCGCACTCTAGAGCGCGATCACTGTTCCCGACAGTGACTCCTGCTCCCATACCGTCTCAGCTGCAATTGACCGCTGAGTCCATTCCCTTATCCCCTGGGACCTATGGAGCTCTTCCAACCAGATCCTGTGGTGCAAGAATAGAATCCATCATTGGTGCAGCAAACCGCCTCCTCGTCCTCCCCGGATGAATCTATTGTGCTGGAATCTTCCTCTCCCTCAGTGTCCGAGGACTTAGTTTAAGGCATATGAGGGCCTCCCAAGATAGCAGCCATACACCTCAGGTATCCAGGCAGAATTCCTGCCGGAGAGCACACACAAGCTGCTGGATATTCTCCAATCATCAGCTCCAGGGAGAGTAGCCTTCCTGCTAAATGAGGCTCTCAAGGAGCCTGCAAAGGCCTTCTGGCATACCCCAGCTTCATTGACCCCTATGGCGAAGAGATCAGAGAAAAAGTACTTCATTCCAACGCAAGGGTGTGAGGGTTTCTACTCCCACCTGGCCCTTACCTCCTTGCTGGTGACTACAGCAAATGACAGTGCTCAGCAGGGCAGGTATAAATCAAATGAACATCGGGATCCGGCAGGCCTTGGTCTCTAAATATGACTTTGTCAATTGGGCAGCTATGTCTAAGCTCACAGACAACTTGCCAGAACCCTCCAGGGAAAAGCTTTTTTGGCAGTTGTTGAGGAAGGGAGCATGGTTGCTAAGACATTATTGCAGCAGCCAGAATTATGGCATCAGCTGTCACCATGAGGAGGGCCTTACAGCTCTAGAATTATGGCACTGCACCCCATGTGCGGCAGACCATTGAGGCATCCCGAGATACTTTGCATGCTGTGGGAGTGTATATTCCGGCTGTTAAAAGACGCCACTATAACGGTCAGCGGCCGCAACAGCAATTCAGCTCTCAGCGTTTTTTGGACACTCATCCCTTCCTGTGCAGCAGCAGGACTATACCATAAAGAGCCACAGATCCCAGAAGAGAAGGTCCTGTGGTTCAGGGTTTAACCAGCTGGACCTCTCACTCCTGGTGCCTAGCAAGCACCCATTTTGATTTGTGTGTCCAGGACAGCAGTCCAGTGGTAATCTCTCCTCCATCTCCCCGGTTCGGGGACAGGTTGGCCTGCTTTTACAGGGTTTGGGACTTCAGGTCAGGTTATGCCAGTGGTTCTCAAACTTTTGCATTGGTGACCCCTTTCACACAGCAAGCCTCTGAGTGCGACCCCCCCCCCCCTTATACATTAAAAACACATTTTTATATTTAACTCTATTATAAATGTTGGAGGAGAAGCGGCGTTTGGGGTGGAGGCTGACCTCGTGACACCCGACATAACCTCGTGACCCTCTTGGGTCACAACCCTGTTTGAGAACCCCTGGGTTATGCCATACAGTTCCTCGCCATCCCTCCTCCCCACCCACTACCACATCCCTTTTCAGGGACCCCCTCATGAGACACTGCTACTTGAGCAGGTTCAGTTTTTACTGGCTTTGGGGGCAATACAGGAGGTCCCACTGTAACATCAGGGGCAGGGAAGCAATTCTCGGTATGGTCATTAGCCTGGGGAGTTCAACCGATGCTGTCTTGTATCCAAGACGTTTTGGAGTACCTGATACACCTTCAGCCTTCTGGTCTTGCACTTAGTTAATTGGGAGTCCACCTGGCTGCAATTCCAGCATTTCATCTGCCCATCAATGGGAAGTCTGTGTTTTCAAAACCCATGCAGTGAGGTGCTTGAAAGGAGTCACTCATCTCCACCCACCAGTTAAAGAGCAATTTCCTTTGTAGGACTTAATACTGTCTTAGTGGCTCTTACGGAACCTCTGTTTGAGCCTCTGGAAACTTCTTCCTTCCCTCTTCTGTGTCAGAAATCTGCCTTCCTTGTGGTGATAACATCTGCAAAGTGTCTGAGTTGCAGGCTTTGATGGCAGAACCTCCTTATGGGTCATTTTCCAGAAACACAGTAACCTTGTGGCCAGACCCTAAGTTTTTATCTCAAGTTGTTTCCCAGTTTTACACAAACCAAGTTATATATCTACCAGTGTTCTTCCCTAAGCTGCACTGAACCCCAGAGAAGCAGCATCTTCACACACTGAATGGCAGGAGATGTCTAGCTTTTTATCTGGATAGAACTAAACCTTTCTGTTCCTCACCTCGTCTGTTTGTTTCAGATGTGGACGACTGACGGGTCAAGCAGACTCATCACAGACCATCTCCAGGTGGATAACTTCCTGTAGCATGACAGGATATGAAGTAGTCCAGGCTATGCCTCCTCAAGAGCTATGAGCTCATTCCATGAGCGCTCTGGCGACGTCAACAGAATTTCTAAATGACATTCCTACATTGGACACATGCAGGGCAGCCACTTGGTCCTCTGTGCATAGTTTTGCAAACCACTCTGCCATTATGCCTGCGTTCAGATCAGATGCACACTTCAGGAAGGCAGTCCTGCAGTCCTTCTTTATATAGACTCTTGAGCCCCACCGCCTACAAGCATTGCTTGGGAAGCACCCACACATGGAATACCCAGCTGCAGCTACTTGAAGAAGAAAGAATGGTCACCTACCCATAAATGTTGCTCTTCGCGATGCGAGGCAGATGTCTATTCTACGACCTGCCCTCCATCTCCTCTGCATCGGAGGCTGTACTCCTGACATTGGGGGTGAAGGAACTGAGGGGGGTCAGGGTAGCGCCACCCTTATATGGCCTGGGGAGGGGCTGTGGCCGCAGGGGTGAGTGCGGCCACTACAGGCACTGCTATGCAAAGTTCTCCAGCTCTGGTGGCTGGGGTGTGCACACACTTGTACATGGAGTACATGTCTGCATCACATCTCAAAGCACAACAGTTACAGAGAGGTGACCGTTTTTTGGTGTGGAGCCAGAGTAGCAGCGGAAAGAGGGGGGAGCAGATTAGATTTCTTTGGCTAATTTTGCTAGTCCAGGTGCCAAAGTGAATTCCTTACTCCATGCTTATTCAAAATTCAAATTATTCTCAGGCAATTGCCCTTTTACAATTCAGTTTGTTTCAGTCAATATAGAGGATTAGTGACCACGAGAACCGTACTTCAAAGTTAATACCCCATATATAGAGTAATGGCCCTTCATGCTGCTATTGATGCTATTATTAACCCAGGCTGTTCCCTGTGCATTCCTTAAAACCTACCTCTGCTGCCATGCTTACAAATCACTCCCATCTGGCAGTGAGTAGGCAAGTCGTGAGGTGGGAAGTTTTGCTTTTCTGCTAAACCAGTCTCATTTATGCTTCTTATCCTCCCAGACTTCCCCACTCCTCTGTTTTGTCCACCTACTGTGTCCTGTCTGCCCTAAAGTGAGTTTTCCAGGGCAAGGATTGTCTTTGTTTACCTAAATACTACCAAGGAACAAATAATGATCAATGAAGGAACCTGGGGGGGAGAGATCTAAAAACGGTATCTGGACTGACCTTTTCTGTAAAAATAGAGGAGAGTCTGTGTTTTAGGCAACCAATCCATCTTCCCTTCCACTTCCAACTCCCCCAAAACCCCACAGCAGACAAGATTTAGCAGTGCAGGAGTTATACCACAGAGAAGCATCTGGCTTTCAAGAGGATTAACAAGAAAATATCATTTTGTACTCTACCTGAAGAGGTAAAGGATAGGATGAATATGCAGGAAGAGCTGCTGCAGAGGGACAAAAACCGGCATATGTCAGGATCTGCTGGGCTGGATTGTACAAGATCTGAGGCGGCGGGGCAGAACTAAAGGCAATTTGGGATAGAGGTGCCTGCTGAACACAAAAGACAACAACATGTTAGCAAAATGCAACCATGGATTAGGAAAAAGGAAAACTATTTTGACTACATCAAACTGACTGATCAGATCATTTGACAATGTTTGATTTCTCTATTTTCTTATTTCCCCAGCATAAAAAATATACACACTATACAAGTCATTTTCCCCTTCATACTAATAAAAATGTTTTCTACTTTGATTGTACCAGCCATCCAAGAATCTCAAACATTAATACATTAACCCTCACAATACCACTGTACCCTCTAGAGAAGTAAGTTGGGAAACCAAGGAACTTTGAAATTAAAGCCTCCTCCCCGCCCCCCCTTTTACTTTACTCTCTAGAAATAGGGTGTTCTGGGGGGTTTTTTGGTCTGAAGTTACACAGCTGCCTTATTTTTCGCCTTAAGAAATGTCCAGCGCTTCCTCAAGCCTAGCTGACGATGCAGTGGGCAGGACTCCAGCCCAAGAAGCACCAAGCCTAGAACCCATGAAGCGTGTGTGGGCAGCCTTGACCTCTTCCCCTGAAAGCACCCCACCCCACAATTTTCAACTCCTCCAGGCACATAACATCCCTACTTCTTGCCATCACTAAGTAAGCATGCTGCTGCACTCACGCTGCAGTAGCAGAAATGAACTGATGCTATATGGCTTTTTCCCCTCTGGCTCTTGAGACACATGCAGTGGCACATACCCTTTCTAGCATTTGCTATTCCAGGCCTGGCCTCCCACCACCTTTGTTCCATCAGGGAAGACACTATTGCAGCACTCCTTACTCCAGAACCCTTGGGCCTGATCCAATGAGTAGCCAGTGTTTTTCTGGAGGTTCTTTTAAGATTAACCTGGCAAATCATCACATCTTGCAAAGGTGACATATGGGTCACGATTCAGCTGCTGCTTTACTAATAGTTTCTGTATATGTAACACAGGGGTGGGCAAACTATGGCCCATGGGCTGGATCCGGCCCTTTAGGGCTTTGGATCCGGCCTGCAGGATTGCCACCCCAGTGGCATCGCGGGCCCTGCGCCGCTCCCAGAAGCGGCCGGCACCACGTCCCTGGGAGGAGAGGGGGCAGAGGGCTGAGTGCATTGCCCTTGCCTGTGGGTACCTCCCTCGCAGCTCCCATTGGCCAGGAATGGGGAACCATGGCCAAAGGGAGCTTCGGGGGAGGTACCCACAGGCAAGGGCAATGCATGGCGTCCTCTGCCCCCTCTCCACCAGGGGCCACAGGGACGTGGTGCCGGCAGCTTCCCGGAGTGGCACAGGGCCAGGGCAGGCAGGGAGCCTGTCTTAGCCCCACTGCCACCCCGGAGCCGCTCCAGGTAAGTGGCACCGGGCTGGACCCCGAACCCCTCCTGTACCCCACACCCCAACTCCCTGCCCTGAGCTCCCCGATGCACCGCAGCCCCCTGCCTGCACCCCAACACCCTGCCACACCCTGAGCCCCCTCCTGCACCCTGAGCTCCCTCCCGCACGCCGCACCACTCTCCTGAGCCCCCTCCCGCACTGTGCACCCCAACCCCCTTCCCTGAGCCCCCTCGTACACCCCGCACCCCTCCTCTGCCCCAACCCCCTGCCCTGAGCCCCTTCCTGCACACAGCAGCCCCTCCCACACCCCACACTCCCTCCCGCAACCCAACCCCCTGCCCCAGCTCTACATTTATGGCCCTGCATGCAATTTCCCCACCCAGATGTGGCCTTTGGGCCAAAAGGTTTGCCCACCCCTGATGTAAAACAATCCCCCGCAGCACCCAGGGCACTTAGTGTCTGATTTGTATTGTTTGGCCACGTAGGCCCTGATCTTGCAGAGCAACTTGAAGGATTGGGGGCTGTTGTTGCACGCCCTGGGGGACAGCATCCATGTCTTCCAGGCTCATAGCTAGTTAATGAGGAGTAGGGAAGCTTCACAAAATGTAAGTGGAGGCAGTCTGGAGTCCTCCCTAGGAAAATGTTGAAATACCAGGTGCAACACTCTGCCATTTAAAAGGTTATAAGGCAACTCTTTTTCCATCTCCACTCCTCTCTGCTGCACTCTAGCCATTTATGCTGCCACTTCCTAAAACTCCATTCTGTCTGTGAGGCCTAAGTGAGGAAACGTCTACAAGTTCACATCCATGCTGATCCGGGAAGGTGGCACCTACAAACATTTCCACGATGATGGGGCTGAAGACTCCCTTTGGATTTTGTGTAACACCAGTGCTTGACACATAACACATAAGAAGAATGATTTTCTATCAAATGTTGGATCGATACATAATTATATAGAAATAATAAAAATACATACATGTAATTACAGTAATAACTTTACTGGGTGTTTCTACGGAAGGGGCTGACTCTGAGCTTATTGCATGGAGGTAGCCATGTCACTGTGAAATCACTTTACTAAAATCGCAAGGATCGTCCTCCCATTGGTTTCAACAGAAAAAACAGTCGACTAAGCCCTGTTCTAGGTAAATTTCAACATGTATCTAAGCTGTCTGGGGGTGCTTTTTTCTAATTAACATGAGTTTTATAGACATCTAATACAAACGTGTACATTAAGACAGAACTGCCAATGCTTCTGGCCCAGATCCTAAATATCTTTGTGGAGCTGGGCCTCTCTTCCTCCATGGCTGGAGAAAGGAAAGTGTGGAACAAAGAGACATCCCCTACTCCAGAGAAATAGTGAGAACAAGCTAATGAGAGTAAGGCCTTTCAAGCTGAAGAAATACATGAGTCACTCATGCCAGAATGTGGCTCAGCCCTGAATCAGAATGAAGCATGAAATGTAGGCTGAGACTTATCAATCTGTTGATATAAACCAAGACAGACACATTTTTTTAACAGCAACATGAAACACAGGCATTCTATTGGTATTCATTGTAGTTAGCCAACTTCTTTACTTGTTACATGCTACATATGTTGGTCCTTCTCACCACAATCTCTGTGAAAACTTTTAAAGCCACTGTGCCAGAAACTCATGCACCAGAAGCAACTATGTTCCAATTTTTGGAAGACAAAATAATATTTTCTGTGCAGGAAAATCTGATGGGTTTCAAAGCAATTGCACTTTGTTTTTCAGCTCATTCTCACACCACCATAGCTATGACTGGTAGCTATAACTCCCCTAAACTACACATGATTTTTACTAGACATCCTAGCTGTCTCTTTAGATTTCATCCTTAAAGAAATGCCCTCAAGAACTGTAAAGGACAATTTCTATATAAACCTTCACAATGCCTGTGGTATTTCTGAGAAGATTACATCATGAAAAAACAGATTATGATTCTCTCACCCCAAATTTTATTTTTTTATATCAACCCCATGCCTTTTTGCATGCCTTTCCTTGCCCAACTTAGTGTTTTCTGAGGCCCCAGTTTCCTAACAGCTGTTTATTGATACACAGCTATTGAAATAAAGTAGCAAATCAGTAAACCAGATAGTGTAGGTTGCCCAAAAGGAGACTGGAAAATCATTTGCTGTAGTGAATAACAGCAGTTCTATTATTGATTTTTGTAACGTTTGACACTATTGTGGGGTTTCTCTGTTTAACACATGCTTGTGGTGATTTACACAGCTTTAGTCGTAAGCAGATAAAGTGCTCACTCCCACCCCTCCGCTCCTGCTGCAGAAGAAATTTAAGCAGCTCTCTGATTTCCTCAGCTTTGTCGGGAGCTGAACAAACTTGCTCCACACTGAGATGATGTTGCATGACCGCTGCTGTAGTTTCATTCCATTGCTTTTTGCTGCTTGGATGCTTGCTTGGCCTGAGTGCCCAAATCTGTAAATGCAAGCTCAGCCTTTCCAGCATATTGTGATGTGTGAGGGTATGAAACTTGGTCACAATTATTCTGTTTCTTGTAGGAACATTTCAATAGCTTTGCACCCCTCATGAACAGTGAGAGTAAATCAATGCTTGCAGAGGGATGAGTCTCACCCCAACGAGTATTTCTGGAGCAAAAGACCAGCCCAAGGTCTATGCAACACCTAAGTTCCCCTTTAAGCCTTAGCTTAAGTAAAAGTGGGATTTGTGTGTTGTCTAAGCCTTGGGTTGGCCCTCTGCACCAGGGTGGATTTCACCATTAGAACCTAATTCTCAGAGGAGCATTCGCAACTCCTATTGGGTTTGGTAAAGCTCAATTTAATTTAATTACCTTTTAACCTGCCTTGTAAGGTTTATACGCCACCTTCCCATTACTTATCTGCATCTGTACGTTGTGTCTCTGCCCACAGCAGCCCTGCTAGCCTGGAGAAATGTGTTGTTAAAATTAAATGCATCTTTATAGCATTTAGTAATGCAGCCATTGTCCTTCAGAGCACCTACAGCAGATGTTACAGAAACAAATTGGAGATTTCCAGTGCTGGGTAGAAGACTGAGGTGATGTCTCAGTCTCCAAAGAGATGGAAATTTAATTCTTGATGTAGCAGTGGTGCTCACAAATTGATCAAGTGAGGGCTTCAGAAGAGAAAAAGACTTCACAACAATCTGGCACTAGCCCCACCACCACCCAATGGGAAGTACTGAAAAGGCTTCCTCCTTTCACCTCTTTGCCCTAGCTAATGTATCCCAAGGAGTAGACGCTGACAAGAGCTGAAATGGGTAGTAGTCAAACCTGACACACCCAGAGCAGGACATTTAAAATGGATCCAATGTGGTTGATGTTCACTATGTTTCAGATAAATCTTGACCGTTGCAGGAGACTGGCCTGAACAAAGTTACTGGTCCAGGGACCCAGGAAAAGCAACATCTCAATCTTTTCCAAAGTAAGAGGGAAGAGTAGAGACAAAAAAAGGGGAAGACCAGGAGAAAGAATGAAGCAGAAGGGCTGTGTCAGCATTGGTTAAAATTGGCTCTGTAATTCTCTCCTCTGCTCAGGAATCTCCTGATTCTTCTCCTTCCTATTCTACCCGCTTATTTTTACATGTGACCTTTCCCCATGCGCATCTATGGAACATGAGTAACACTGGAAAGCAGCTTGTTCTTCCTTCAGCAAAGGAGGCACAGGCTGTTCATTACTAGATGGCTGTGTTTCATTACCGGCACTGTGGGAACACTCTTCATGCCACTTCCCCTTGAGTCACCAAGTCCCCCTCATGCCTCAGAGTAAACCATACTCTGCTGCGTGTTTACACATTGCTTGTGCAAAATGGCTGAGTGTGGTTGTTTGCCGAACGTAGGAGGGCAATTGTGTACTGGTGTACATTGTGCAGCCTCTTAACGATGGGTTTTTTTAAAAATAACTCACATGGCCCTGCTATAATAAAATGTTTCTAAAAGCCCTGAATCATGACACAGAGTTAGTTACTGATAGCTTGTTTTCCTGTGTGTGTTTTGCTGAAGGAAGCACACTGGGGTGGTTGTGCCAGAATAGGAGGAATATATTTTATAAGCAGTGGTCCCCAAACTGTGGAGCGTGCCCCCCTAGGGTGGTGTGGAGGAACATTCGGGGGGAGGGGGGGCACACAGCTCCTCCCCCAACCTCATTTAGCCCCCAGTCCTGCTGCACCTCCAGGCCCTCTGCACCTCCAGGCCCTCTCCACCCCCAGACCAGCTCCGCCCCAGCCCCAGCTCCTCCCCCAGCCCCAGTTCCACCCCCAGCTTCTCCTTCAGCCCAAGCTCAGCTGCTGAGGCAGCCTTGGCTGTGCAGTAATGGAGGGGGAAGCACAGACAGATTCTGTCACTGGTAAGAGGGGGCACGACTGAAAAAGTTTGAGCACCACTGTTATAAAGGAATGTCTCCAAGTGTCAGTGTTATGGTCAAATGTACTTTGAATCACCTTTGCTGCCAGCTCCTGGTCAACTCCTATCTCCTGTAAATACAGCCTGCCAGCTTACATTTACACAGCCTTCTGCCCAAAGGTCCTGAAGTACTTTACAAACGAGGGGCCATATCAGTGGGAAATGCTAGCCCCAACCAGATGGATCTCAGGGCATTTGTGCAGAGCAGCAGCTTTTCTGTGTTCCATGCCTACCCCCACCTCATCCCTGCAGTACTGGCCATGCTGCATTAACTCCCCACTACAGCTGTACACTACCCAGTCCTCTGACAGAAGCAGTTCAAGCAAATCTTTAGCCTCGTGCAAACACGTGAGCCTGGGCATGGGAGCTGCAAGGCCCAAGATTCAGTGTGTAACATTATCCAACCCTACCCCCTTCCTACTCAACTTATCTGACCTGCCAGCTTCGTGGGGAGTGGAGCGGAGCCAGTGATGTGTGCCTGCCAGAGTAGCAATAAAGGGGGAGAAATCACAATTCCTCAGGGGGCCTTAAGTTATTATCAGTGCTGAGCTCTCAGTCAGCACAAAATAGCTTACACTCCCCATCACGCAGCAAAGGCAAACATCACATCACTGTTTCAACCTGCCCTTTAGGCAGGGGCCTCTGTAGCTACAGGTTGACCAGCATTGTCTGACTCAGTCCTGGCCCCTGCTGAGCCACAGAAGATGCACACCAGGAACGAATGTAGCGACAAGCAACATTAACTTCTGCATGGTCTTTTGCAGCTAAATGAAGGCAGCTTTGCTGGAGACAATGCTCCCTGGTCCCTCCACCCCCCTCTTGCTTTTGGCAAGTGATACCCCAAAGACTTATGAATATTGTAAAGTAAACACTGCTGTGGTGGTGGCTGCTCCTGAGGGGAAGGGAGGAAGCATGTCTTTTCCATCTGTGCTGCTTCCCTAGCCCCGTGTAATCACAGTAACCTGGGTTTGAGCCGCTCCCCATTGCAGAACAGCCAGGAACACACAGCCATGTATTTTGGAATCATTTTATCCACACTTAATCACAGCCACCTCTTCAGCACAGCGCAGCAGCTACTGTCCTCACACACCACCACTGCACAGCGGGCTAGGGCAGGCTGACGCAGGGAAGAAGAACGGCATCTCTTATGGAAACCAAAAAGGGGCTTTAGGTTAGCAGAATGTAATAGTTCACATCAGAACCTGGCTGATACCCCAGAGCTAATCCCTGCTCTTTGGAACACTATCACACAATCTTTAATATTCACAAGTGGTTAGGACCTCGGTTTCCTATGTCTATTAAATTGGCACCACCTGCACCAAACTGGCACCTTCTAGCACCAGGCTGGGCCAATGGTTCAGTGCGGACTCAGAAAAAAGAGGCCACTTACTGAACCACCAACATGACTTGCTACAGATGCCAGCTTCTTACCTACACATGGCCTGACCCTACTTAGCTATAACACCTGGCCACAGCACAGTCCAAGAACTCAAAGCTCATGCAGGAAACGGTTTGTGAGCACTTGCTGTGTATGGTTCTGCTGTCTATTTTTTGAACACATTAGGTAACAGGATAATTAGCAACATACAGAAATCACCACTGATGAAAAGCTGCAGGACTTGCAAGTCTTACCATGTCTTTAAAGGCCCCAAGTATGGCTGCCGTGACTATCCCAAGAAACAATCCAACGATGTTCAGGACTGTGGAGGCCCACAGCAGCCGGTACAAGTGAACCACATCCTGACAGCTGTTCACTCCAAGAAACTCGTAGTAGCTGGTTGACTGTTCTGAACTGCAATGGGATAGAAATGGTGTCACACTACATCAGTGATTTACAGAGCACCAGCCCAGCTAAATCCTAAAACGTTTAATTTTTTCTCAGGCAAAATAGTTGAAGCAAGAGCATGTAGTCCAGCCTTGTCTGAATGAGGAAATTGTACACAAACATTCCCACAGGAGCTAACATTGCTCAGCTAAACCCTTTGGAGCTCTGGTATAGATTCTCTGCAGCCTGACCTTTTTTTTAATCACTATGTCAAATTAAACCGGTTTAACAAAAAATAAAGCTACCAATGGCCATGCTAGGGGAGCCCCCAGTGCTACCCCTCATTCAGCTGACTAGCATTAGCACATGTGAGGATTTTTTGGTACCATTTTCTAGCATAGCTACGGCACTAATAGGTGATGCTACATTTCTAATTTTCAAACACTCTTAGTAATGTGTTTGAGAGCAGCTACCAGCTAAAACATGCCTAGCACAGCTTCCTCCTTAGTTCACCTGTAAGCATTGCTTCAAAGATCCTTGTCGAACGTCCATGTTGCTTAAAAAGTGAATCCAAGCACAGGGAAGGGAGATTTCACTAACTGGCTACATTTGCATAGTGTCTGTGGTTTCAAACTGACAGAGGCAACACAATTCAGGACCTAATGGATATCAAAAAGATGTTTCTTCAAATTGCAGATTGTGCTATCTAGAAATAATATTTTACATTCACACATAGCAACTGCTATTACAAATCAGGCAAATTATGAACCCAAGCTTTGTTTGCTGCAGAGTCTGTGTACTGTGTGGTATTTGGCGAAACCAAATCCCATGTTTTGAAACACCTTGCTATTCTATTTGCAAACACAACTGCTGAGTAGTAACACTTTCCCACCCACCCACTTCCATACCAGCGATCTCAGCTGGAGAGAGTTTCTGCCTGCTTGCTCTGGGGATATGCGTGCTACCTCCGAAGCCCTTCCCCTCACCATAGGGACATTTTGATGAAAGACAGAGAAGAGTGTCCTGTGAAATTTTTGCTCTGAGTTCCAGTGAGGCTCATGGAGTGCAGCTGGGGATGCTGGGTAGGGAAAACGCTAAGGAGAAAGGGAAGGCATGGAGAAACCTAAAGTGGTCCTGTGCAGAGCCAAGCCAGCCCTGAGTATTTATATAAATATCAAACCTGTTGCTGCGGTGCATAGCTGTGGCAGCACACCACCTGTTGCTGTGGTCAGCCACACCCCATCATAGACATCAATCACCATAGCAGATAAAGCCAATGGTCCCCTTAGCACTGGTCACATTCACAAAGGTACTTAGGTGCTCTGCTGCCTAATGGCATCCTTAGTCATTGGGTTAGAGAAAGATTGTCTCTGTGGCCTGGTGGCTAGGGCACTCCCCTGGGGGTGGAAGGCGCAAGTCCCTGCTTCAGTAAATATTTAATTGATTCTATGAAGTGGAACAGCTCCAACAGGAGACTGAGAGACCCGCCCCAGAATATCCAGCACCCCAGCGGTCAGAGCACTCACCTGGGCAGTGAGAGACCTGTGTTCAAGCGCCTGCTCTCAAGCAGGGATTCGATCTGAGATGTTCCACCTTCCAGGTGAGTTTCTGAACCACCAGCTTACTGGGCATTCTGGGACACACACCCCTCTGCACCCCCACAGGCTGGCTTTTGTGCAAAGCCCTAGCCCGCAGGGATGGTCTGAGCACTGGGACTGAAATGGCTTTGCACATGCCTGCTGGAAGAAATGTAGGTGCTTTGGGGACTTTAGGATGAGATGGCAGCTGAGCCATGGCTTTGAGGATATCCATGGTGCCTAAATGTTGAACGCAAGTGCCTAAGCACCTTTGTGAATCTAGCTCTTCACCTCTCTGTGCCTGTTTTCCCTCACACCCTGTACAATCTGCACAGACAAAACAGCTAAAGCCTTTAGGGCAGAGATGGTCTCTCGGTCTGTTTGTTCATTGATTAGTCCAATGGGGCCTTGATCTTGGTTGGGGTCTCTTGGCACTATCACAATATAAATAGATAATAAAATCATCTCCTGTCTTGGACGGTGACCAGTACCAGGTGCTTCACAGGGAGGTGCAAGAAGGCACATAATGTACAGGCTCCATGGGCTGCCTACAGGGGAGTTTCTTCCAAGCCTCTATCAGTTAGCGGTTCATGCCCAGAAGCAAAAGGGTTAACTTTCAATCCCTTATATTTTTCACTCTATCCCATAACTGTGGATGTTCTATGTATCCATTTAAGGATCAATTCTGTGTTGTATCCTGCTAAACTCTTGGAGTCAATGTTACCTTGCAGCAGTGAGATTCACCATTAATTATGTCTTAAGAAAATATTCCCAGTTTCAATATATCGCCTTTCAATTCAGGTGGATTTCCCTTTGTTCTTATACTATAAAAAGGGTGAATAGGAGGGTCTGCTTTACCTTTGCTATGCCATGCATTATTTTGTGCACCTCTATTGTTACCCTCTTATTTCTCGCCTCTCTAACCAGGCCAAACCGCTTCCTGAAAACCCTAAGACTGAAGTTAAATAAAACATACACAGACTAGGATGAGTGAATAAATCACTTTCATTACACTAAATCACTAAATCACTTTCATTACAAATCACTAAAATTACAAAAGTACAGATGGCACTAGCCTGATCAGTAGCAGACATACCACGGCAGTTCGATTTAGCGTCTCATAGGCAAGGAAAGAAAAGCATTCATCCAGGCTTTGACTTTGTCAAATTGGTTCCATAAATCTGAACCCCAGAAACTCATCCACTGCTCTAGCATTCTGGGGAAACTCTAGTCCCAAACTTCACTTTAACCCTTCAGGAAAGTAAAGCTTAACAAAATGGTTTTTTGTTGGGTTTTTTTTTGGGGGGGGGGGGAGGAGTTTGCAAAAGCAAAACATATTTGTCCGTTTCTCTGCCAGTTTCACTGAAAACCTTCTTCTCCCAAACTTGTATGACTTTTGGAATTCCTGTATGTGGCAACCTAGGTTTGAGGAGGGCTGGGTCATTCAGGGTTGCAGGCATGGGTAAAAACAAAAAATCAGAGCTCTGATGTGAACCTGCGGGGGGGTCCAGAGGTCAATCTATGGTGTGTGACACTAAAATGTGAAATAGCACTTTCCAGCTGGTACACAGAAAGCACAAGAGCCAGCATCCCCCCCTTCCCTACCCACCCCACCCCAGGAGATTTTCCTGAGAGTTTCCTGCTCTTTACACAACATGATGCTGCTTGCAATGGTACTGATGTACATGTGTGCAATAAGGAAGGCACTGGGAAGGGATTTCCAGCTGGAAATAAATCTCATGAGTTTATTTTGTTTGACAATAGTGTTATTTGCCAGGTAGGGGAGGCCACATCAGCCTGCTGCACCACCACTCTGAGCCCATCTCGGGCTAGCCTCTCTACAAGGGCTGATGTAGTGACCTACTGTTACTTGACTAGCATATTCATGCACTTCCACTATTATATCTTCTCAGCCTGTGTTTTGTAAGATTGACTTAAAATGGAAATCTTTTGGAAATATGATCAACATTCTCCTTTATACCGTACCTATCCTCATGGCCATTGAGTAAAATCCCTTGAGCACATAAATGCTTGTGAAAACGCCAAGGCCCTGCCTATGATGTACAGTTTTGACATGGAAATGATATTTCCATTAATTTTGCTTCCCAGAGATCAGTGAACAAATGATCACATGAAATCCATTTTGAAAACTGTAATGCAAGCTCACCAAAGAGTCTTTACAAGGTTGTGCTTTATTTATTTATTTGTTTTGGTGGCCACATAAAATCCTACGGACAATTTTTAAGAAAACCCACTGAAATAATAAGAGCACTGAGGGGAAAACCATGTCCCCTTCTCCACTGTGAGCAGGGCCCCCAGAGACAGGTTATCCTACATGTCCATGGGGAAGGGAGAACAGGATCAGAGGAATGCACACTCCTGTGCAGTACAGACCTCACCATAGGGACCTACTGTGCGGCTGAATGCAGAGGGGCTATTTGTATTATGTGAAGGGTGCTGCAGGCAATGTGGCTGCTATTGCAGCTTTTGGCCATGCACTGGCTCTGCAATTTGGGGCGGGGAGTATTCATGTGCCTTCTCACGGGGTTATCATCAGTGCACAGCCTGCTAGCCAGCTGTGTGCTGATTCCCAGGATACGGCCTAAATGCAAAGGGTCTGTACTCTAGAATACACATACACCTCTACCCCGATATAACACTGTCCTCGGGAGCCAAAAAATCTTACCGCATTATAGGTGAAACCGCGTTATATCAAACTTGCTTTGATTCGCCGGAGTGCGCAGCCCCACACCCCCCACACACACANGTGAAACCGCGTTATATCAAACTTGCTTTGATTCGCCGGAGTGCGCAGCCCCACACCCCCCCACACACACACCCCGGAGCGCTGCTTTACTGCGTTATATCCGAATTTGTGTTATATCAGGTGGCGTTATATCGGGGTAGAGGTGTACTGTACAAATAAACATACACATTCTGATAGAGCATGTACTTACTTTTCACAATTGTACAGGTCACAGCAATAGCATGTATTGCTCTTTACTCTCAGCTCGCACTTGCTGCTTAAGGTGTAACACGTTACCTGGGAATAAGAGAAGGAACCATTCTTTAGTCTAAATACTGTAGCTACAGAACCTGGCCACCATTTTACAAGTCATCCCACTGACCACATAGAAGCAACACATTTGGTTTACTCTCAGGTGCTTGCACTGGTACAAAAATTATCTTTCACCCAAAGGAGAGGAAGCAGGCAAAGAGGCCACAGTGAGACTACAGCATTATATAATAAGTGACAGGTATCCAAACAGGGCTTTGGAGCGGAGCGCGGAGCTGGAGTGCGGAGCAGCTCCGGAGCAGTGGAGCTGCAGGTTTTTGCCTGGAGCTGGAGCGGAGCCGGAGCACAGCTCCAAAGCCCGGTCAAACATTCCTTTTGGATTGGAAACTGGAGAGTAACTGTACAAACCACCTCGTGCCAGAGTGTCTTCAGCATTCAAACCCAATACGTACAACTCCAGAAAAGGTTCTTGCATTTTTTGTTTAAAGCACCATAAAAATACTGAAAATATTTCCCCTCAGAAGTGATAAGGCTTTGCTGTCATGAACTTGTTTGATCAAATCTGTTCACCTTTTTTTATAATCTAAACGTGATATCATGGACCTGATTCTCATTTACACTAAGGCCCCTTTCTGCAGCCAGAGATGTGAATAATAATATTCTCTAGTGAATTATATTAAGTCTTTCTGTCTACCTATTAGAACCCCCTGCATCTCCTGAAGGTCTCACTCCTTCTCCCTTCAGCTTTTATTACACCAGAATAAAAAAAATTAGAACAAAAAACAAAATATAATAGGAAAAAAGTCTAAGCAATTAAGCAAATGAGTACCATTTCCAGCAAGCTCTGGAATACAGAAATGAAAAGGTTCATTTGTGAGACTATGGACTCTAGAGAACAGACATATAAATGCAGACATATGCAAGTCACACTCTATTCAGACAAGAGATTATTTTAATGACCCTTACAATGTAATATGCATACATCATTTCTATTTGACATAGCAGGCTAATTGTAATATTTTATAGGCAAGTTTCTTTTTGAGGTCTTTAGCTTTATTAATAGAGTTTCAAAATACTGGAACTGCTAATGGTATGGAAAATACAATATTGCTACCTTCTTTCTTAACTATGCTGTGACCATTTCAGAAAGGTTCTGTTTGTACTATGAAAAGAGCATTTACTAGTGAATGGAGCCTTTCTCCTCATGAAAAAGATGGTAGCAATAGGCTTAGGAATTAATTGCTGCCTTTGAAAAGCACTTATCAGATGACCTCTGTCACACATGCCCATCCAATAATGTATTATTCCATGGGAGAATATGGTGACTCTGGAAGACGTGAACAGCTCAAAGAAAAAAAAACAGAAGACGGGGGAGGAAGACGGGGGGCCACACAAAGACTAAGGAGTGAACAAAGGAAGTCAGTGACAGAAACAGATAGAATTTGATGTTTTTGTCTTACAGTAAATGCAAGAATATCTCTTCAATTGGTGCTAAGAGGAGGTCAAGGCACAACAGCCAAAACTTGAAAAAGGTAACAGTCTGGTCACTGAAATACAGACATAGGACTTGATATGCAGAACACATACAAATGGCATATGGTTTAGGGTCTGATTCTACCACCCTAGCTCACATTAAGTAATACCTTACTCCTACTGAAACCAATGGACTTTGTGCATGGCCCACAACTGATGAGGCTGGAGAAGAAAAGAAAAAGAAAAGCAGCGTGCCTTTGGCGTAGGCCAAGATACCATACAATGGATACAAGCTAACTGAGAGAACATCACAACGTAATATAGGTCCTAGACTCAGCAAAGTACTTAAGCACATCCTTCACTTTAAGTATGAGCCTACATCCCATTGAAGTCAATGAGTTTGCTCGATGAGTCCTGTCACAACCTGGCCTAGTCCCCCTTTGCAAGGACTGGTTTGTGTGGACCCAACCACTGGATCTCACATGCTACTAAGCCACCTGAGCCTGGGAAGAGCTGGGTCACTGTTCACACCTCTGGGTCCCTGGGACCTACTCCCAGGGGCAGACTTCATGGCTGCTCCCCTTCCTTGGGATGTGGGGTCCCACAGCCTGTCTGCCTTAGACCCTGAAGCCAACACTTCAGCCCCCTGCCCCCACATTTGCTTATACATTCCCCCTCAGAGGTCCACCTTCCTGTGGGCACTTTGATGGTCTCAATTAACCCCTTCAGGAAAAATGTGGCAGGCAAGTGTGGCAGGAATACAGGCTTAGCAAAGGAATTTCTTAACCACCGCCACTTTACTCATAAGAAATCACTAGAGAATTACAAATCATTGCAAAATAATGAAAGTCCTGAGGTCTGGTTCTCACTCCTTCTGTGAGCCTGAGATCTGGTCAGCGTTTCAGGCAAGGCAGAGTCCCCCCCTGCCTTTTCTCTCTTTCCAACCTTGTTTTCTGGCATGTGGTGATGGTCGGTCCTCCTGATCAGAGAAGCTCACCTTGAATACAGTCTCTGTCCCTATTTTGCCCATGTGCTCCAGCTGGGAAATTCTAGACCCTTCCCCCAGCTTGACTTATGTGCAGAGAGTCCACTGTCCCATGAAGATGGTCTAGTAGTTGACAGATAATCAAAGGTTGATTGCTCTGTGCTAACTTCACTATCACACTCATTCAACCAGGTGTCACGCCCCTTTCCTGGGTAAGGTGTCTGTCTCATATATATCACAATAACCCTGCCCTGGGCAAGGTATACATGTGTTCAGTCTGTAATACAAAATGGATGCTCTAATCCAAAGTGGAGGTTACACTATGAAATGAAGGTTACAATCCAAGATGGAGGCTGCAATACATAACAGAATTCACAATTTGATACAGATATAGCTTACTCCGTCACAAGCCCACTGAGTTATGGTGTGTTTTGTTTACCTCTGTCTTTTGTACTTCAAGTCAATGGGACTTCAGTACATGCATAAGTGCTTTCCTGAACTGAAGGCATAAATCACCAAGGGCCTGATTCTGCTGCCCTTCCTCACACTGAATAGTAACTTACTTTATGAGGAGACCCACTAGTTTCAGTGACTACAGCAATCTAATCAAGTGTCACTATACTGCATGACATGTGGCAGCATCTTAAATCTATCTGTAAAATAAAGTTGGTGCAGAACTTAGCCACTTGCTTGTTACAGGAGGCATCTACCTGGCATCACGACACTAGTGCTTTTGGATGTGTGCTGGCTACCTATTGGCAACTAGGTAAAATTTAAGCTGCTGGTTGGTTTTAACCTATCACATATGTTCGTATTGGCCTGGGACCTATGTATCTTAAAGACAACCTCTCTCCCTATGCCATGCTGCCAGACTCGAGATCAGGAGGGACTCCAGAGTTGATGCCCCATTTGTACAAGAGAGGAGGGGTACCTGGGAGGCCATTCTCTGTGATGACCCTGTGGTTTTGGAACTCACTCTTGGTTTGAAATTGTCCTAGTTTATCAACATTCAAGGCATGCTGCAAGGCCCATACATTTGCCCTGTCTGAAAGAGTTTGGGAGTATATTAGAAGAAGATTGTAAAGATCTTAAATATATTTTCAGCTTCTGTGTTATGATATATACTAATTATTGGATGAGAGGGTTACTGGAGTTGTCTATTTTAAAACTGCATTTTTAAAACGTGCTTGGAGTGCCAAGAACAAGCACTCCTTTTTATGAGAGTAGTGAATAAATCCAAACAAATAAATACTTAATGTGAGCAAGGGGGACAGAATCAGGCACTAAATCATGTGCCACTTGTGGTTATTCTGCATGTCAAGTCCCATTCCTTCATTTCAGAGACCAGATTATTATCTTTTTCATGTTTTGCCTGGTTGTTACTCTTCATGCCCTCAATACCAATTTAAGAGATGTTCTCGCCTCATAGTAATTGCAAGAAAATCAAATTCCATCTGTTTCTGCCAAAGGAAGGAAATGAAACGAGCAAAGTCCACCAGTTATGTATCACTTGCATGCTATCAATGGCTTTTCTAAGGAAACTCGTGCTCAGGAGAATTGCATGAAGCAAATAATCTGCCTTCTTGGTGAGAAATTTGCATGGAATGTGGGTCATGCCAGCTGGTAACCAGTTGGTTAAAATAAAAAAAACAAAAGCTAAACTTGACAGCTGTGGATCAATATCTCTGGATTAGCGTACAGAAATCCAGATCAATTCAGTTGGAAAAACATGTCAGTGGACAACCAGACAAGAATTTATTACAAGGGCATTAAACTAAAGATGCTATAAACCCATATTACTTTTTTTGCCAGAAGAGGGCAAAGATCTCAAAGCTGCTGAAATTTATACATTCCTAGGAGCTCTAGACATAGTCTAATATCTCTGATGCCTTTTAGAATCAAGAGGTCTGCTTGAGAAAATCCACAGGGAAGCTTAATCAACTTCACTTTAGCAGAGAAATAGTTCTGTTTACTTGGTAGACATATCCCTGGTATTTTTTATTTTGTGGGGAGAAGAGGGAATTAAAATTATGGGAAAAGATGCTGACACAGGTCCTATGTCATATTGAGGTAGGTCAGCAAGAAGATCAGTAAAATATTCCTTTAATATATTTTCTTAAACTACAGAATGCTCTGGTTCCAACTGCATTACTCATTTACACTTGTAAAATACTTGACTTGTCTAATATTATTAACAGTAACATTTCCCATAAGCTCATTCAGAGCTGTGGAAAGAACTGTGATTACGGATATCTGGCTTCCTGTAAGCCCTAGAACTGTTTGTCTATTTTCTGTTCGGCTCTGCTTTATTTCCTTCTTGCTACCACCAGTTTGGAATCCCACATTTGAGGGAAAAACACAGTATTAATATAATTAATACTAAAGGAACATAGGGGAAAAAAAACTAAGTCTATATTTTTCAGGAGGCAACCTATTTGGGTACGGTTATTCTTCCTGCCATTTTAATATGGTTGAGATAATAAAGGGAAGCTGAATACAGAATATGGACATTCTTGGCTTATATTAGATGATTATAGTGGAGATTTGAAGTTTTCTGGCTAATGCAAATTTATTAACTTAGATATTTACTACAATAGTCCAGGCAGCAAAACCTCCTTAGAGGATTATGTAATAAAGATGAATTAGAATGGCTATACGTGATGTAAATATTATAGTCAACTCACAAAGACCTTCTGAGAAATACATTATTGAGGGTGCTATTGGGGAAAAAAATAACATTTGGGCTTCTAATGAACCCCTCAGAACATCCCAAAGGAAATGAATGAGCTATGATATCATTTTGTTTACCTCTGTCTGGTAGGCATCGTATAAGAATCCTATTCCACTTGAATAAAACTGACACCTTCTAGTGTACAAAGGTCTAGGGTCCTGCAAGGAGAAAAAATATTCATGAAAGTATCTAATCCGGAATAACTGTGCAGTCATAATATCATCCTCCACTGCCAAAGGAACATGTTGGGTGACCAGTTAAGTGCACTGCAGTGCTGTCTGCTTTCCAATCTGTGTCTGCTCAGAAATCAGTTGCAAAGGGTTACATTTCCCTTGCCCTCTCTACCTCTAGGCTGTGCACGGATAATTTATTTTTCTCTGACCCAATGGCCTCCTTTGACAGACCAGCATCTCAATCATTTAATACCTTTTTTTCCTCCCTACTGCCTTCTTCCACACAGAGGTCAGATGAATAACATACTCTTCTGAGAATGGTACGGCCACTATTTCCCTACGCACAAAATCTAGTCCAATTAATCTTAGAATTAAAGAAAAGTATTTGGCAATTTATTTTAAAATACAAGGCCTTACTTTTAAAGATTTTAAAGAGTCTTTTGCCATAAAGAAAACACAGAAAATAAAACAGGATCTTTAAATATATCACTCAATTTTTCATACTATAGAGCCCCAGTGCGCTAACTCATCTCATAAACTAACTAACTAACTAACTAATTGAAGAAAAGACAATAATGATATGAAGGAGAAAATCTAGAGCTGAGCTCATAATTCATAATGAATCAATATTTGCCTCTTTTTCTGTTCATGAATATCTGCAAAAAGATTGTGATTTTCTCAAATATATTCACTACTCAAATTTACTACATTTTCTTGATGCAAAAATCTCCTCAGTGATAACACAAAGGGAAAGCCTCACAGGAATATCCACCGGCTGGCAGGGAGGGGCATGCTTCAAGCATCAGCTAGTTAGCAAATGACCACTTGAAGGCTACTGATGTTTGCCCCTGCTAAATTCAGGACTCTGAGTGGGATCCACAAAAGTACTAGGCACCTAAATCCCATTTTTAGGCACCACTGCAATCCACAAAACACCTGTTCAGCTGCCGTCTAACCCTGTGGGTTCTTCAAGTCACTCAGCACCTACGTTTTTGCAATAAAAGTTCCCTAGGGCCTATATGTCTGTCTCTAAGCATGTAATGTGCTTTCTCCCTCGAGGTGTCCAGGCACCCATCTCCTGCCTCTGACCCAGAGCGATGCATGAATTGGGGAAGATAGGTGTTTGGCCACCTAAATAGCACGTGGGGCCCACTCCAGTAGGTATGCTCAGAGGCTGCCTATCAGACTGGGCCCCTTGGTGAGCTCACACAAAATAACTCAGAGGACGACAACTTCCCTTATAACCTTTAGCCCAATGGTTAGGGTACTTACGTGGGGATGTGGGAGAGCCCCAATTCAAGCCCCCCCGGCTGATGAGGAGAAAGGAGTTGAACAGGGATCTGTTACCCCTCAGGTGAGTGCCCAAACCACTGGGATATAGAGTCATTCGAACACTATCGCTGACCCAATTAATATTTAATTATTCAATTATATAATTGCAGTGGAACAGCTTCAACAGGAGAGATTGAGGAAGCCCCGCATCTGACTATCCCACAGCCTAGTGGTTAGATCATTCACCTGCGAGCTGGCTGATTCCTGTTCAAATCCCATCTTCTATTCATCAGGCAGAAGCGGGACTTGAGCCAGGGATCTCCTACATCCCAGGTGAGTACCTTAACCACCAGGCTAAAGGTGATCAGAGAGGCCTTCCTCCCCCTGCTTTGTGTAGTATTAGCCAGACTTTGAGCACACCTACTGGATTGGGCCCTGCACATGACTTAGGCAGCTGAATGCCTGTCTTCCCCTGGTGCGGGAATCACAAACAGAGATAGGTTCCTCCCTCCAGCCTGGGCTGAGGTGCTTAACTCCAAGAGGGGCGCTCGCTGTTCAGGACACACCCCTCTTGTCGACATCTTTCATTGGATAGTTTAGGCAGCTCCTGCCTAGAGTGCTGCTTTGTGGATCCCATTCTAAGGCCCCTCTCTCTCCCCATTCATTGTATGGGGAGCCTCAGTGCCAAACTCAGGCGTTGTGGATCACAGTGTTGTTCCTGTGAGTTTTCTAGGCACCTAAACGCTAGGCATTGTGACAATGGGCGTCATAATCCCCAAGTCCCTTTTGTGGATTGTGTGTGTGCAGGGGAGGGATTTAATGACTGCACAGATCTCTCTCATCAGTTGTATTTCACAAAGCAAAGCAGAGTGTGGGAGGAGTGGGTCTGAATGAAGCCGGCACACACACAAAATTCCAGCATTTTGCCATGCAGGTTTTTTAATATGTTGCTGAAGCCTAGTCCAGCAACTGAAGAGCTCTGAGACAGCTCTATCACAGAGTGTCAGTGAGACCACCGCAAGGAAAGGGGTGGGAACACCATTATCCACCAAAAGCCTCTTTTCCTGCAAATTTACAGGCAAAGGACTCGTAACCCATTAGAAGAAACTCAACCCTCCCTCACCTGTCCTTTACTGTGGCAGCTTTGGTTTCAAAACCTGTTGAAACCAGGTGTAAACTGGCAGCTGAAGCTAGGGCTGTGCTAGTTAAGATCTGCTCTCATTATTTTATAATGAACTGCATAAATCTGTAAAACCCAACAAGGCACTCAGAGAAAATGTAGATCCCTGCAGGAACGAGACAGGTAGATTAATACAGCTCATTCATCATGTTACTTGCTTTGACCTTCTGATTACCCTGGCAAGCTAAAGTAATAGCTTGAAGACAACTGGCCTAAGGGTTGGGTGAAGCTTAACATTGCATCCAATAATATTTGTTTATACCACACAAGTAGAGAATGAATTGCTTCAATAACACCTATTCTTTGGAGGGACAGGAAATACCAGAGTGGTGGAAATAACATGTCGTTTCTAGCATTTGTAAAACTAGAAGGATGTTATTTTTCTACTCTGGGAAAACATTAGGCTTTAGCAGTAACTTCTTTCACTGCTTGGGGGGGAGGGAGAGGGAGAGAGGAGTAGTGAGCAGAGCTGAAAAGGAGCAGAACAGCAAGAAAAATGACGCTTGCTCCCAATATAGACATCGGTAACTTAATTAAAAATTGCCATTCGTTATGTCCACAGCAGAAGCAAGCTTCATATGTGATAATGGACGCGCTGGAGCTAACCTTTCTTTGTGCTAATATCCTGCACTGTCAGAAGAGATACTCAGTGCTAATGTTGTCAAACACAGCTGATCTTACATATTTTTAGAGGAAGTGAGAGAATTCCCCCTTTTCCACCACCAAACATAGGAAGAGGCCTTCGACTCTACTCTCCCAGCTCACATGATGTTCCTACCCTTTACGTCTCTTTCCTATTTAATAACAAACAAATTATTGCTAATCTCCTCCCTATTGCTTTGGCCACTGAGGGGGCACTTGATGTGTCCACACTGCTTGGTCGTCCCGGTGAGGAACAGAACAGGGGTGATGAACCAAACTGTTCAAAATAATCATTGTTTTACTGGAACGTTGTGTGGAGAAAATGATCAGGCCTTTGACTTGTAGTGGCCACTGTAAGTACAATTAATTCATTTGGTGCAACAGCATAGTAACCCCATACGTTTTTGCATGCAGCTACTTTTGAAAATGAAGTCATCTGAATATAGAGGGCAAATTTTCTGATCACAATCAATGCCTCTCAATGTATGTGTGTGTACATTAGCCTAAATTTAGTTGCCAAACTACATTTTTATTTGGCTGAAGGGTTCAGATTTAACAGATCAATAACCCACAAAGATACTAAAGATTAATTAACATTTAGTTTATTGAGATATCCAAATAAATCAATAAATCAGAGATTCAGTCATCAAGGTTTGATTGTGCAGTATATTAAGGCTGCTGAAAAGTAGAATAAATAAGAACCATGATTTGACTTTTTTTTTTTTTTTAAACTTGCTCATATACAATGCGGTCTGCCTGAAGATTAAGAGCACACAGAATATAATCACAGAGACATTAAAAAGTGTTTAAAAATTATCCTACAATATGTCATACTTTATTAACGCTTATATGATTTTATTGCTCCATGTAATGACAAAGGAAAATGAACCATGTTTCAAAGCTGTGAAAGTATTCCTACTGGACTGCTCATAAAATGCTGTCTGATTTTTTTATATTGCTGTCTGCAGACTGCATATGCATATGAGATAACTACCAATCCTTGACACTAATAAGTATAGCAACACTTTCAGAAATACAATATGTCTACTCTTATACTCTATTAATACATATTATTTTAACCTATTAACATTAACTAACATTTCACACCAAGAATATACTTTTGTTACATGTCCAAATAGTACTGAAGATAAATTAAAGAGGTTCTATTAAAAACAGACTGATGTCATTTTTAGTGTGTGCACATTATACACACACAGTAAAAATGCCATTGACGTATTATAAAAAGACATTATTTAATATAAACACCGAGAGATGAAGAGATGACTAGGGCAGCTAGATACAAATAACAACATGTATATTTAGCATGGGCTAAGAACTACTCTTTTACAGTTCCCTGGAATACTGGGGAAAATAACAATTTTTCTTGAAAATTAATTCATTGTGGCACAAAACTAAATAGCTAGACAAAATTCAGCTTCATGTTGTCAGTAAATCAGGGTTTCATCTGTGCACTCCTCAGCAGGTCTATGATTAGTGGTGCTTTCCAATCTGCCCCCTCTGAACCATCTCCCGTTAAAGGGGCATTACCCCAACAATGTTGTTTGCTGCTTGAAAAGCAGTGGGAAGGGAAAGAATAGCGCTGTGTGTGTACCCTGTTACATGACCCTGCAAAGATGGAATGACGCAGTTCTCCATGGGGCCTGATCCTGCAAGGTGCTGAGCATATTTACATTCCCGCTGATATTACTTTCAACACAGGGCACTCAGAGTGAAATCCTGGCCCCAGGAAAGTCAAGGGGAGTTTTGTCACTGAGCTCAGTGGGACCAAGATTTTGCCTTAGCACTTTACAAGATGAGGCAGCTGAAAAGCACCTGTGAACTTCTGGGGTTTGACTGGCCTGGATTCTGCAGGGACCTCTTATGATTTACATTTTAGGCTGAGATTTCCATAACCATCTAAGGGATTTGGACGCTCAATTCCTATTAATTTCTGCCAAATCACAAAAATCTCAGCCTTTGTGAACAATAATTTCAGACACAAAGGGACTGAACTGTAGCCCTCTCCCAACCTGGTTTTTGGTTTTGGAGTTTGGTGCACATATTAGGACATAGGTCTGACAAACAGAAGGCTGGGAGAGGAGAGTTAAGCCCAGAAAGAGAAGATTCTGGCCCAAATGCAAACGGTTTTGGTTTGGCTGATTTGCTGTTTTTAAAAGCACATGGCACAAAACCCACATTCTCCTGGATGCTGGCAGCATCCCATTGCAATTTTTGAAGAATAAAATAGCCTTTGAACAACATCTCCAGCAGATTTGGCACAGCTGGCTGTGGGTTTGTTTGTTTTTTTAGCTCAGGTATGGAATGCAGGTTTTCTTATCCCAATTTTTGTTTCCTTAGGGAAAAACATACATATAGTAGATAATACAAAGAAAATTCCATGTTCTCTCTGTCTGAGCCCCATCTTACAGTTTCTGAAGGCTGTAACAAGCATAAACCTTGGTAAGTAATGCTTATGCAGCACGTGGATGTGAAACATTATTTATTAAAAATGATTATACACTAAGTGCTAATTTTTATTTTTCTATCATTTTTTTATCCTCCAATACTCGATTAAAGGCTATAGAAGCTCAGAAGTTCTGAGTTTCTCATTCATTTGTTTTTTGCTGATAAGTTAGGTTTTTGTACTGAGTACTCCTTGAGTTTAGTTGTGAGCACATTACAGATAGTAGCCAAGATTTTTCAAGATGATCTAAATCTAAAACCACACACGATAAGACAAGACTTCCCCAGAGATAGTTTTCCTGTGTAACAACTAAACTCTGGTTCCAAACATGTATCTGTATGTTTCTAGTTATTCTAATTCTCTTCAAGATCAGGCCATCCGTTGCCTTTTTGGAAACATACATGCAAATATACAGGTGTATGTTGCCTCATCATTACTGCAGCAGGGCAAATGTAAATGTGAATTCCAAAATCATCTGTCTGCTAACCAAAATGGGCAGGCGGCCTTTGTGTTCAGTTACTATAAAAACTACATTAATATGAAGGGAAGTGTTCTGGAGCTCCTGCCATTCCTAAATCTCTCTGATCAAGAACTGTTTCTTTGGTAAGAGGACATTAAATCATTTGGACAAAGCTCAAAGGAAGATGTGTGGCTGCTAAGTAAGGTAACCTCTAGAAAATCCCAGTGACTTTTATGAATGATCAGTTCCCTAATTTTTCTGGATTCATATATAAATACAAATCTTGTGTTTTTTTAAGTGTTACAGGAAGCTTCTCTTCCCTATGACCAGCAGGACATTAGTGAATATCTGGGTTGAATATGTAGGATAGAATTTTCAATGCTGTCGTAAACAGGGTATAATTCATAGGAACAGAATATTCTACCCCCCTTTGTACACCTGACCCCGGCAACCCCTAATTTAAGAATAAAATTATACATTGTGGAACCATGAACAAGTTGTTCTCTCTGGCAATTATTTTCAGCTTCTACTTCCTGAAGTTCTGTGTAGATGTACAAAATTCAGTCTGCGATTTGCAATTTTTTGCAGTAAAACAGGCCCTTTCGTGTACTCTTCTAAAAAAAACAACCCCCCAATTTATTTTGCACAATTTCACGACTGGGGGAAAAAGTAAAAACTGTGAACCCCTGAACTCTCCCTCCCATTCCATGCCACCAGAACTTTATAGGATTTACCCGTTGTAGGGCCCAAGAAAATAAAATACACAACAAATAACAATATTGGTCGCACATCTTCTAGAAAGAAACCTTGGCCGCCTGGTGGATTAACAGAATGCCCTGCCAGTAATCATAGAATCGTAGAACTGGAAGGGACCTCGAGAGGTCATCTAGTCCAGTCCCCTGCACTCAAGGCAGGACTAAGTATTATCTCCCTGACAGGTGTTTGTCCAACCTGCTCTGAAAATGGTAGTGCAGAAAACTCTATTTTCAAATGTACTATTTACTTGTAGTACATAAAACTATAAATCCCAGCAACTATGGGTGCTGCTACAACTGAACTTTATTTAAATAAACAAATGAAATCAATTTAACCAAGTAATCATTTTATATAGCATTTAAAAATAGGGTTGTGTTACTTTAAATATTGTTGCAGTTTAAATATTAGGCAGAGCATGTGTGCCCTCTAGAGGAAAATATATGTATCCTCTCCAGTACAGTAAAGTTCAACCAAAGGTTAGAAGCCACAGAATATAAACTCTGGGCTTTTCTTTCTTTCTTTCTTTCTTTCTTTCTTTCTTTCTTTCTTTCCATGCTCCCCTTCATTTTGTGCCATACTGGGGACTAACTAAGTTAGTGAGTAAGGGAAACGTCTCAAAAAGAGGTGGTCATGACACGATCCCACTTCTCACCTAATCCCACAGAACTGAGAAGAAGCCTCTCTGTGTGTCATACTCACTTTACCCCAATGGTTTTCCAGGCAGGAATCCATGTGGCAGTTAACACTGGTTGAACCACCATCATGTCTCCTTCATGCCCCTCAAAAAGTAGGCAAGGTGCAAGGCTAGGGGAGGGTGGAAACAGAAGGACAGGGCTGTCTCTTCTTGCTGATGTCCCAGAATCCATGATTTGCATTCATAATTCTCTGCAGAGTCAGCAGCTTGGCATTTATTTGTACAGTGATTGGAAAGGGGGGCATAAAAATGACATGAAGCCACCTTTACTTTGCTTCTCCCTAGAGCTGTTAGAAAAAAATATAAATTTCTTAAAATGTCAATGAAAACTTTTTACAATATAAAAAAAACTTTTTTTTAAATTTGCTGATTTTGGCCAGCTTAAAGGGTGGTCAACATTTTTCAAAAATGTGACATTTTTGCTGAACATTTTTTGAAAATTTTCCATATTTTTTCTGCATTTTTTTTTTAAATCAGCTCTATTTTTCCCTCCTCATTCCCAGTCTTGGCCTGCACCGACCAGAGGATCTAGCCCTTTATCTTTTGTTAGATGCATGACACTTCAGTTTTAATTTGCATTTGCAAGGGCTCTGCATCTGTTGTGAAGGAGGCTCTCTGCAGAATTGCATCCAGTAGCTACTAGCGAATGGCAGAGAAAGAAGAGATAGATAGAACATTGACAATATAGCAGAAGGAAGAATGAGGATACTGCTAATAAGGATGCTGTTGATTTTCAAAGGTGATGAGTACCAGCACCTCCTTTTGACTCCAATGAAAGGTGGTATTGCTCAGACTAAAAGCATATAGTGCGTTAAAGTGCGCACACATATGCAGTGCATGTTATTGTTTAAATTGGTCAATGAAGATGAACAATTTAATGCAAATTACTTCCACAACGTTCTTTTAAATGGAAGCAAAAGCCTGGAAGAAATGTTTAATCAAACATATTAAACCACATGTCCATTTCAACACTCTTAAAATACTGTACACTAGCTCTCTTTAAGTGCCAAATGATTAGGAAGTGCTTAAATGATTATTTAATAGTCTAAAGTGTCAAGAGAAGAGAAGGACCCAGTCTGTCAAGTTAAATAGGAATTATAAAAAGAGGCCCTTGAAAGTGCAGCATGGAAGATAAATCATTCCTAGGAATGATGGGGAAATAAATCTATTTTATGAGGAAATGAGGTTATTAAAACCATAGCATTTGTTCTGCCTTCAGCACTGGAACTAGTCCAGTTCAGAACAGCAAAAACGACAGGCTAGCTTTTTAGAATGCCATACAGGCACCGACACGTACAGTGGTATGGGATGGACAGAGAAGCACAATAAAGTACTTAAGTATATTGTGGTGATTTCTGAACCTCTTGTAATTTAAAATGAAACCCACACACACACACTGTTCCTGCCCTATCTGTCTGTCTACCCAGCTATCTTGCCTCCATCACTATAGTACCAGAGTGCCTCTGTAGTAATAGGTGGCCTTTTAATAGGTCAAACTCTATCCACAGATGTGTGCAGTATCAGACTAGAAAAATCTGTTATTTATGAGAGTGAGAAGCACAGGTGGTCCCATGAGTAGCAGGAAAGCTTCAGAAAATGGCTTGCCAATAGAATCTCACTCATTGTTTAAAAATCAGACCTTTCCTATTTTAAGAGATATAATGTGTGGGAAAAGTTTTGCAATATGTCTCAAGACAGCACGTGCTCAGTTTTAATTCCAAAGGGGTAGGGGATCTTATTATTATGCTAATGATAGGCCTCTCTCAACTGATCAATATCATGTTTACATTTTTTTGCACAAATATTGGTCAAACAGATTGAAAAATTTAGGCCCTGATTCTAAGGCTCTCTGCAGCACCTTTGCAATGACTTAGCTTTGAGGTTACTCTGATTGATGCCTGGGGGCCCCGTCCTATGCACAGCAGCAGGATTTTGGGAATGCAAATATATGCTGTATGCTGTTTTTGCACACACACCTTTGTTGATGCCCACTCAGCCTGTGCAGTACACTCCTTAACCATAGCCAGAGATTGGCCCATAACTTTGTAGCCTGTCAGCAGAGACAACATTGACAAGCAGGGCAAAATATGAAGAAAAAGTTTAGAGGAACAAGAACAGAGGCCTGTGGGACACCAATTTAGAGAGGGGGGGAGAAAAAAGAATTATTATCCTGGAGTAACCTGAGAGAGTAGTCGTGTTAGTGGGGAAGAAAACCATTGTACTGTGGAGTTAGCAAGATATAGGTGCCAAGGCAATGAAGGAGCAGAGAGTGATGCTCAGTCTCAAAAGCAACTGATAAGTCAGGTAGGATAAGAACAGCAGTGAGCTCTTTGGTATTAGCCAGAAGCAAAATATTAATAACGATAGAGAGGGCTGTTCTGGTAGAATGGCCAGAACAAAAACCAGGTATGAGTTATCAGAGAAGTCAATTTTTCCTCCCACAGCCAGCCTTACTCTGTTTTTTTTTCTCCCTCTGGGCAGATTTTTCACAATTATTTTCCTTCAAACTTCTCTGCACAATCCTAGTGACCTTATCCTCTAATGTTCCTGGACTTCCACACTTTCCTTTCAATTGCATATTTCACTTTCAGGGCTTTTCGTTTTGTAGCATCACAGTGTCCCAATTTATTGTCAGTCACAAACACACTGCCAGTTTACTGGGTATTTTGTGCTTTTAGAGAATAGGAGAACATAAAAATAATGGACACAGAGTTCAGTCCAAATAACTGAACTTTTACCAGCTATGGACCATAATTTCCCCTCCCAGAGACAAATGCCTGGGAAAGAATAAAGAATTCAGAACATTCATCATAGAACTCATCATGATCATCTTGTGGTCCTAAAGGGACAGGAAATTGTATCCCAGTGAAGGAGGCAAGGACATAACCTGTAAGAAACCCCTTGCCAAGCAGTAGCAGAGCTAGGTTTTGCAACTAGAGGGGAGGGGGCAGGTGATGTATGGCGGTGCCATCTCAAGAACATAAGAACAGCCATACTGGGTCAGACCAAAGGTCCATCTAGACTAGTATCCTGTCTACCAACAGTGGCCAATCTCAGGTGCCCCAGAGGGAATGAACAGAACAGTGCATTTTATTGAGTTATCCATCCCTTGTCATCCAGATCTAGCATGGGGTTGCAACCCTGACCATCTTAGCTAATAGCCATTGATGGACCTATCCTCTGTGAACTTATCTAATTTATTTTTTAAACCCAGTTATACTTTTGGCCTTCACAACATTCCCGGCAATGAATTTCACAGGTTGACTGTTTATTGTGTGAAGAATTACTTCCTTATGTTAAATTAATATGCAGCTGGTATAAAACTAATTGAGTGATCTCTGGATCTTGCATTATATGAAGGGGTAAATAACACTTCCTTATTCGCTTTCTCCAAACCGTTCATGATTATATAGACCTATATCATGTCCCCCACTTAGTCATCTCTTTCTAAGCTCAGTAGTCCCAGTCTTTTAAATCTCTCTTCATAAGGAAGCTGTTCCATACCCCTAATCATTTTTGTTGCCCTTCTCTGTGCTTTTTCCAATTCTAATGTATCTTTTTTGAGGTGGGGCCAATTACACTATTGGCTTGTTAATTTCATACATTATCGTGCCTGTTTATTTTACATGTTATTATGCCTGCGGCACCCTCCACACCAGCATTGCAACTCTAATCCCAGCCTGGTATGGAGGGGAGGTCCTAGAAGAGGGTTGTGGCTGGAGAGCGAGCCCACCCCAATGATGGCTCTCACAGGTGCCGGCTTCCTCAGGGTCCCAGGGGTGCTCAAACCCCTGCTCCGCCACTGAAAGTCTGGTCAGTGGTACAGCAGGGCTAAGGCAGGCTCCCTGCCTGCCCTGGCTCCGTGTGGCTCCTGGAAGCGGACGGCATGTCCAGCCCCTAGGCGCAGGGGCAGCCACAGAGGCTCTGTGAACTGTCTGTACCCTGAGCGCCAGCTCCACAGCTCCCATTGGCTGGGAACCACAGCCAATGGGAGGTGCAGGGGCGGCGCCTGCAGGGGTGAGCAGTCCGCACCGCGCAGAGCCACCTGGCCGCAGCTCTGCCTAGGTGCCAGACATGCCGGCTGCTTCCGGGAGCGGCGCGGAGCTAGGGCAGGCAGGGAGCCTGCCTTAGCCCTGCTGCACCACTGACCAGGAACCGCCTGAGGTAAGCGCCGCCCAGCCAGTGCCTGCATTCTGAACCTCCTGCCCCAGGTCAGAAGCCCCTCCTGTACCCTAACTCCTTCCCAGACCCCGCACCCCGCACCAACCCCAACCCCCTGCCCCATATCGGAACCCAGTCCTGCACCCAAACTCCCTCCCGGGGCCTGCGCCCCACACCCCCTCCTGCACCTCAACCCCTGGCCCCAGCCCTGAGCCCTCTCCCACATCCCAAACCCCTTATCCCTGGCCCCGCTCCAGATGCCACACCCTCAGCTGGAGCCCGGACCCCCTCCTGCACCCCAGAGCCCACTCCCTCACTCCAAACCCCTTGGTCCCAGCCCGGAGCCCCCTCTTGCACCCCAAACCCCTCATCCCCAACCCCAAGCCAGAGCCCATACCCCCAGCCAGAACCCTCACCCCCTCCTGCACCCCAACCACCTGCCCCAGCCCAGAGCCCTCACCCACACCCTGAATTCGTCATTTCTGGCCCCACCCCAGAACCTGCACCCCCAGCTGGAGCGCTCACCTCCTCACGCATCCCAACCTCCTGCCCCAGCCCAGTGAAAGTGAGTGAGGGTGGGGGAGAGCAAGCAACAGAGGGAGGGGAGCTGGAGTGAGTGGAGGTGCGGGGCCTTGGGGAAGGGGTGGGGCAGGGCAAGGGTGTTCGGTTTTGTGCAATTAGAAAGTTGGCAACCCTAACCCAGCCTGTGGCTGTAAGCCTCTGAGCCCAGGTCAATAGACTCAGGCTTGTGCTATCGTACTACAAATAGCTGTGTAGAAGTTGCAGCTTGGGCCCTGAAGCCTAAGGATGGGGGTGGGCTTCTGAGCTCTATCTACGCAGCTATTTGTAGTGTGAGCACCTGTCTGTCGACCAGGGCTCGGAGGCTCACTGCCCTAGCTGTGTAGATGTACCTTTATCTGCCCTGTGCCTCAGCTTCTCATCCGTAAAATAATATTATATAAAGACATTACAGATTATGTGGTGCTCAGATACTCCAGTAATGGTGACCATCTAAGTATCTCAGCCATGCCCCCTTTCTGCTGGGAATGCTCCTTGTGCTGGGGTTAGGACAGAGCAGCTGCAATTCTGTCTAGAGCAATGAGGATCCTCATGGAGCCAGAGCTGCCACATTTCCGGCTGCTTTGCACTGCCATGGTAGTCGCCAGGATCTTCCCCCAAACGTGTATATGTGCATCAGCTGGTACTGTCCTCTCAAGAGACCTCAAAACAAAATTCCCAAGAGACCTTAAAACAACATGTGGCCAGATTCTGACAGGCGTGAAGCCTAGGGAGACTCCTACCTGGATACAGAGTGTGGGGGAGGCAGAGGGAGCATGCAGAGACTGCCCCCAACCCCTAATACAGTGCATTCCCCCACTGCCTGCATTCAGGGGGGTCTCTACTAAATGCAAGGATGTCTGGGAGTCTGGAGGGAAAGTGCAATGGAGCTACTTTTTCTCCTCCAGTTTGGCTACTAATGCTGCCAATTGTGTTACCTTCCACATTGCACAGCAATAGGCAGATCTGGCTTCTTAGCCCTGGTCTACACGACACACTTATGTCGTTATAACTACGTTGCTCAGGCGTGTGAAACCCCCCCCCCCCCCGAGAGACACAGTTATACCAAATAACCCCCAGATGTAGAAGGCACCATGTTGACGGGAGGGCTTCACCCATCGACATAGCAACCGCCTCTTGGAGAGATGGGGAGAAGCTCTCCTGTCAGTGTCGGATGCGTCTTCACTAAGCACTCCAGTGGTGCAGCTGTGTCAGTGCAGACAAGCCCTCAGTGTTGCACTGGGAATACTGTTTTTAATTTTCTGAGCATTAGCACCTAGATAGTCTAGTGGGGGGGGGGGGAGGGCTTAGAACTGCCAATAATAGAAATAATAAATACTAATTTTGTATATTTGAGCTCTTTACTTTGGCTTTAATGTAGTATTTTAACTAAATAGTTGATTGATATTATTCAGAGCTGTGATTTTAGTTATTGCTTCATGCAATTATACATTTAATTGCTTATTATATTTGATTACTTACATTGCTTGATTATAGGGCTCACTCTGTAAAATGACTGCTGTCTCTTGATTATAACTTCATTGTGTCATTTGAGCAATCACCCAATCACATGAACTACTCAAACTATTTAATCTATTGCTGGCAATATAACATAGAGCTATATTAAGTAAAACAAAAAAAACCACAAAAACCTCCTCCTAATACTACAATAACTCGGTCTTTAAAAACATAAATCAGGAAAATCAAAATTATGGTTAGTGTGGGAACCACAACTCTGGAAGTTCCTAACTTTTAATCATATAAAACTTCTTGTTGCATTAAGGTAGGTTTTTTACATTTATAATTGCTTTTTGCTTTTATTTTATGTTAAAGAGAAGGAAAGAGGAAGGCACTAGTGCAGTGGTGGGCAACCTGCGGCCCATGGCCCGTCGGGGTAATCCACTGGCAGGCCACGAGACAGTTTGTTTACATTGACCATCTGCAGGCACTGCTGCCCGCAGCTCCCAGTGGCCACAGTTCGCCATTCCTGGCCAATGGGAGCTGCGGGAAGCCGCGGGCTGCAGGGACATGCTGGCCGCTGCTTTCCACAGCTCCCATTGGCCGGGAACAGCGAACCATGACCACTGGAAACTGCAGGCAGCCATGCCTGCGGACGATCAATGTAAACAAACTGTCTTGCGGCCCGCCAGCAGATTACCCTGACAGGCTGCAGGTTGCCCACCACTGCACTAGTGCATTTACTTGAATGATCACATATCCAAATAAAATGCTCCAAGTCCTCCCTGTTTATTATTATTTATTATTTTATAGGACCTGTAAATGTGCAAGGTGCTTAGAAAACAAATGGAAGCCAGGTGCCTGCTCCAAGGCACTCTCGATCAAAGGCCCTGATCCTGCAAACGTATCCACGTTTGAGGTAAACCCTCCAACTCACACAGCACCCCAATGAAGTCAATAGGTCTCAGTAAGCATGAAAGGATCTTCCTACATGGATGGGATTGCAAGATTGGGCCCTGAACACAGCCCAACAGACAAGCAAGAAGACAACATACATGGAAGCTGAAGGAGGAAGGATGTGGGTTATACAAGTAGAGAAGGGAAGTGGGGGAATAGTCAGGATGGGAAATAGAGGATTCTCCATCTCTTGATGTATTTAAATCATAACTGGATTCCTTTCTGGAAGATGTTCTTTAGCCAAATACAAGTTATGCTTTAGTAAAAGACAAGTTATTGTGCTCCATATAGTGAGAACAAGGTGAAGTTACTGGCCTGCGATATACTTGAGGTCATACCAGATGATCTAATGGTCCCTTCTGGCCTTAACTCTATGAATCCATAATACTATGAATTAAGATGGCCTAAACTGAGTAATCAGTTCATCAATTCATGTGTGTGTCTTGATTGTTCAGGTGTTGTGAGTTTTTTTCCTGTCTCCTCCGATCATCACTGCAAATTTCAAAGTTCAAGTACATATCAGAAGTTTATGAATATTGAAATATACCGTGTCAGTGCTCAACAAAAAGCACCGGTGTGTGGGTGCATCTACATAACTGCACCACGACACACGCAAACCAGTATGGAAAATGTCTGATGCATGATCAATATTCTATTTTCATTAATTTATAACTCCTTCATTTTGTAGGAAAATTTGTTTAAAGGATGAAAGTTGAAGGAAGGTGCCCCCCCCCCCCCTTCCTCCCATTTTACACATGAGTATAGTGAAACATACAGAGGTTAAGTGAATTGCCTACAGCGGGGTGGGCAAACTTTTTGGCCCAAAGGGCCACATCTGGGTGGGGAAATTGTATGCAGGGCCAGGGCAGAGGGTTGGGGTGTGGGAGGGAGTGCAGGGTGTGAGACGGGGTATGCTGTGCAGGAAGGGGCTCAGGGCAAGGAGTTAGGGCAAAGGAGGGGTGCGGGGTATACAAGGGGACTCAGGGAAGGGGGTTGGGGTGTAGGAGGGGGTGCGGAGTGCGGGAGGGGGCTCAGGGCAGGGGGTTGGGGTGTGGGGTGCAGGAGGGGTATGGGGTGCGGCAAGGGGCTCAGAGCACAGGGTTGGGGTGTGGGGTGCAGGAGGGGTTTGGGGTGCGGACTCCAGCCCGGCGCTGCTTACCTGGAGTGGCTCCGGGGTGGCAGCGGCGCGCACTGGGGCCAGGGCAGGATCCCTGCCTTCCCTGGCCCCAGCCCTGCACCGCTCCCAGAAGCAGCCAGCACCACATCCCCATTCCCAGCCAATGGGAGCTGCAGGGGGCGGTGCCTACAGGCAAGGGCAGTGCGCGGAGCCCTCTGCCTCCCCTCCCCCAGGGGCCACAGGGATGTGGTGACAGCTGCTTCTGGGAGTGGCGCAGGGCCCATGGGGCCATGGGGGTGGCAATCCCGCGGGCTGGATCCAAAGCCCTGACGGGACGGATCCAGCCCACAGGCCATAGTTTGCCCACCCCTGGCCTACAGTCAAGCACAAAGTGAATCAAGTATCACTACTAGTTAGAGAACTCAAGAGTCCTGACTCCCAGTCTCCAACACTTACCAATAGACAATACTCTTTTAATAAAAAACCTCATGTCTCAGCTATTACAATATTTGGCATTTAGGCAGAGTTCTCTGGCATAATGCTGTATTATGTGTACAGATAGCAGCAGCTGTCCACACTCACTCACCTGAAACTACAGGCTCCAAAACTACTGTCACAAGTATCAGCAGGGTTATTAATTCATAAGAACATAAGAACGGCCATACTGGTTCAGACCAAAGGTCCATCTAGCCCAGTATCCTGTCCTCTGACAGTGGCCAATGCCAGGTGCCCCAGAGGGGATGAACAGAACAGGTAATCATCAAGTGATCCATCCCCTGTCGCCCATTCCCAGCTTCTGGCAAACAGAGGCTAGGGACACCATCCCTGCCCATCCTGGCTAATAGCCATTGATGGACCCTATCCTCCATGAATTTATCTAGTTCTTTTTTGATCCCTGTTAAGAGTCTTGGCCTTCACAACCAAACAATTTATTGACAAGATGACAACTTTAATATAGCCACATTTTTAGTGCATTGGACCATTTATTTTCATTTATATTTGTTTCTATGCTGCCACTATTTTATATTAGTGTTTGTTTCTTTGACATGTAAAGAAACAAGGCTCCCGCCCTGAGCAGCTTACACGCCTGTATTTTTCCAATAAATATGTAGCTTCTATTTGGTGGTTTTAAACTTCAAGCTGCTTTATAAAAGCTAAATAACTAACCCTCACTCCCTGCTGGGAGGTGAGTAAGTAAAAATCATTTTATGATGGGGAAACTCAGACACTGCAAAGTTACGCAATAAGCAACCATCACCTAGCGAGAAAGAGAACTCACTTTTCAGGCTCCACAGCCTGTGATCTACATCAGCTTCTCATACCACTTAAAAAGGACAGTTTACATATTGTATCTAAGTTACACAGGAATAATTGAAGTATTTTAAATCATTACATGTTTTTCTTTATTCAACCAGTTGCAATAAGATAGGCAGATCTAACTCACTTAAGACAATAAAGGCAGTAAAATAAAGTTTGGCAACTGTACACGGTTCCTTTGTTGTCTTCAATAAATAGCTGGTTTTCCCCCATAGCTACTTTTAAAAAAAGACTTTTCCAGCCAGCCCAGTACATTATATATAAGCTATCTAAGCTTTTCTCTGCTCCCCTCTCACTCTTACTCAGATTAATTCCTTCCCTATTTGAATGGGCCTTTTAGACAGCCAAAATTCCCCGTCTTTTGAATATATATACACACTGCTCCTTTGCTCCCTGTATTTGTAAACAGACCTTCCCTTCTAGGGGCCCCCGGATCCCCTCTCCCCTGCTCCGAGTCCCTTTTTGGCAAAGCTGAGCATTTGTCCCATTTGCTCTTGCCAACAGATGATGGACAAATGCCCAATTTTGCCAAAAAAGTTGGGNCCCCCCCCCCCCCGAGTGCACCATCCAGGACAGATGGAGGGTCCAGGGCTCCCCATAACAGCCCAGGCTCCCTGGGCAGCTCTTACCACAGCCCGCGTTCCGGCCAGGCCGTAGAATTTCACTCAGTGATTCCTGCATTGAGTCTGTAACTTCTGGCTGAGCTATATCATATCTTTTAGTAAGACAATCTTGCATTAAAGATTTCATGTGATGGACAATCCACTAGATCCCTAAGAAAGTTGTTTCAATAGTTAACTATCATTACCATTAAAAACTTGTGTCTGCTTTTCCAGTTTGTTTAGCATCAACTTCCAGCCACTGAATCTCATTATGCCTTTGTCTGCTAGACTAAAGGGACCTCTGCTAAATCCTCTCCTTACGTGGGTACTTAAAGACCATGATCAAATCACCTTTTAACCTTTTCTTTGATAAAGTAAATAGACTAAGCATAAGTCTCTCACTATAAGCCATGTTTTCCAGACCTCAGATCATTCTTGTAGCTCTTTTCTAAGCCCTTTCCAGTTTGTCAGCATCCTTTTTGAAGCATGGACAGACACAAAAACTGGACACGGTATTCCAATAATGGTCTCACTAATGCTGTATGCAGTGGTAATACCACCTTCCTACTTCTACTTGACATTCCCCTGCTTATACGTCCAATGACCATGTTAGCCCTGTTAGCCCCAGCCATGCATGGGAACTCATGTTCAATTTGTCATCCACCATGGCCCCTAAGTCCTTTCCAGGATACACTCCCTCCATCCTGTAACCATGGTCCCTTCTTTAGATCAGATCCTCCCCGCTCCTCTAGCTCCTTCACTGCAGGTAAAAGGGCCAGAGTGGCATAAAAGGGCCTTAAAAAACCCATATCAGCTGAGAGGATTTCCCCAGTGCAGGCACTGTGGAAGACAGATGTCGGGCTGACCTCTGAGAAGCCCCAGTCCAGCGAGTGAACCAGGATGGGACCATGAGAAAAAGGGTCATATCAGGGGTGGGACCACAACACCCAGCACTATGGAGATTCCTAGAGGGCCACCCAAGAAGGCTGCTGTAACTTAGAGAGGCCTCCAGGGATGTCTAAATTATGCCAGGGCCCTCTCCTGGGTCAGAAGGGCATAAAGGTTGCAGAAAGCCCCCCTAGCCCGCTCTTCTTCCTGACCTGGGAATTCTATGCTGTACCTTTTAGAGGTGCAGAACTGAACCTCACCCTTGGTTCCTAGATGCATGACTGCACTTGGCTGTATTAAAATGATTATTATTTGAATGGGCTCAGCATCTGTCCTGCTAGAAAGGCTTCCATTGATTGGAATAGCCCTGCTGGCAGCATTAAGAGCCGGATTCTGCTGTCATTTAAGTCAGTGGGAGCAGGTATATAACATATAGTATCTTTCCCAGACTGCTGCACAATATAGAGGGACCTATCTAATTTGTGCAGCAGCCTGTGAAGGACACTATATGTTTTCCATTGTACTATAAGGTGTGAAATCCAGTACTGTACTCTATGTCGCAAGAACATCAGCTTCAAAATACAGTGTATCCTAAATGATCACACTGCATTTTAAAGTCATTTAATAAAACATTCTCCTACACTGATTTTTCTTTTAAGAATGTCAGTTTTTACTAAAAAGCATCTGTAAGTGCCTACTTCAAAAAATAAAAAGTATACAGCTGAAAATAAAGGCTTTTAATAGGAGCTAAACATCAGAAGTGAGCAAGTGTAAGTCTTCAATTAGGAATAATTAGTTCTGATTCCATTGAAAAAAATCTTACAGTATATGCCATGTCATTATATTAATGAGTCATAAAGGATGGAAACGAAATTAAAAGTAATTAGCTATAATTTTGCATCATGTATCAGCATGGAGAAAGTAAAATGCATTTATGGTTTTCCTCCAGAGAAGCTTTATAATTTAATTGAGGCTAGAAATTACATATAACTTGAGTTCAGTTTTCTATTACCAGTCGTCAAGGTAACAACTTCTTTAGAAATTAAATAAAGCTGTTTGTTTTTCCTTTAGATGAAAGGTGAATATTATAATATTTTCTAATGGGTTCTTAAAAGATTGTACAAAATGGTTTTAAATTTGGCGGGTATGTCTGTATGAACTTAATGCTCATAAACAGTGCTGAGAGATAACCCAGGAGATTGAAGTCACCTACTTCTGCACCAATGTGGTGACCAACGCTAAACTCCCCAAGTTACATATCCATGCCTTGGTTTTGGTTCAGCTTCTGTAGTGTGTGAGAGAGAAAACCTTAGGGGGAAAAAGTTGGAAATTCCCTGCCATTCCAAGTATAACCACCCAATGGTGTCAAGAAATCATCAGTTCCTGGCCTTCAGAAGGCACACACAATGGCTAAAAGATAGGCCAATAGCACGTTCCCCTCCTACTTATCACATCATATAGGTAAACTGCAAAGAGCTTCTGCCTATTCAGTGCATGTGAATTCCTTTGTTGACAGTGATATCTTAGCTTCACTATCATGGGACTTTCATTGCACCTGAGACTTGCAGTGTGTGTCTTGCATTAAACTTATGCCCTGGGTACGGAGCTGACAGTGTTTGATTATTTCAATCATTGTTGGATGTAACTTAGTCACCTGTAGCCCATCACAGACTGCAGTTTGCTGGGCCCCAGTGTTTGAGAAGAATGGTAGGCTGGTAACACACCTTCTCAGCTATCGTCAGCAATCCCTTTGATTCTGAGGCAAGCTACGGCACAGTTTGATTCAGTATCTCGCAGGGGGCTGAAGGAAAACTTTCACTGTAGGCTTTGATCTTCTTGTCAGTTTCCATCACTTCCATAAATCTCCAGTCTAAAAACTCATCCAACTTTGCCCTCACATTCCTGGAATGTCCCTCTCTCCCTTTAGTACTATTGATGTTCACTTTTACCCAGCAGTTCTAGGTTTCACCGGAAATAAATTATTTCATCCGCTATAAAACACAATTGGCTGGCTTTCTGCCAGATGCTCTGAAAATCATGTGGTGGTTAAGATCCCCATTTTAAATGCTCACATCTGGCAGCAGCCCAGTTGCAGCAGCTCTGGGACCCACAGACAAGACACTGATATTCACCTTGTGTCCCATCCCGCCCATATGGGCATGTAACGCTCTGGATGTCATGGAGAATAATGGGGCACCTTTCTTAGTTCTCATGACAGCACCTGGCCCTATTAGACAACAGAAGAGAGTAGAGGTTGGAGAATCCATGGCCTATCTGATACTCTAAAGAGATATAACTACTTACAGGCAAGACAATAAGTAAATCTAGATTCACTGGCTATCAAATCTCCCGCTCTGCAGAATCATTTGCCATGATGATTTCTCAGCTTCTCAGTCTAAAGGAATAAGAGCACCACATGGCTGATAATATTTCCACCAGCTCTTTGTGAGAAAAATTGTTATATTCAAAATATGTATCTCCCAAAGTTGCCTATGTAAGATACAAAGAGCTGCAGGACAATAAGCCCAGAAAACATGGTGGCAGGCAGCCACTCCACTATATTCAAACTAAGTCATCTTAGCCAAACTTAGTCTAACTAAGTCATCACAGTAAAACCATCTGCAATTAGAACTCAGGTACTTGCATAGTCCCAGGTTGCTCACTTGCTGATGCTGGGTGTGCATAGGGTATATATATGATCATTGTGGCTGCAAATTCAAAACAGTTAGTGGTATAAAAGTTGCACAGCTGTAGAAATGCAGGCATTTCACAGGGTGGCAGTGTTATACTTACTGCATTACTAATGTCACCCACTACATAGGACAAGAGGTAACAATGCAAGTTAACAACACTGGCCCAATACTGCTGAATAACTGGAAGGAACACTTCTAAACATGACCACGTCTAAATGCCACATTGGCTTTCACTGCTACTGCCAACATAGACTGTGGTTTTGTGATACAAATATGTGTCCCCTAAGAACTGTACAGACACTACCAAGCAGCCACCAGATAGCTATATGAGTATAACAACTTTTGATTATTCATAGAATCATAGAATCATAGAATATCAGGGTTGGAAGGGACCTCAGGAGGTCATCTAGTCCAACCCCCTGCTCAAAGCAGGACCAATCCCCAACTAAATCATTACCAAACTCGACTTGATTCAGACAGGGAATCAAGAGATGAAAGACTCCATATCCCCATTATCAAGTCCCTGATCTACCCAATTCCCCACATAGCCTGTTTCAGTACTTCTGCTTCTCTTATTAATTCTTCTTTTAATATAACATGTATAAAGAGAAGACAAACATATCAAGTTTAAAATCCTAAATGCTCAAAATTCTGTTACACTTTATAAGCAATTGTACAATTGTTCTGATTCAGCAGTTTAAAAACTATGCTTTAATTATTTGAGTTAAGAGTTCATTTTTATGGATATGCATTTCATAGCTTTTTTTCTTTTATGTCCACCTCGCTGTGATTTCAGCAATATTTAAGGTGTATATTCATTTCAATGCAAACATTACATAATGCAATGTTCAGTTTTAATTCCTTCCCCTTACCTACCTCCCACCAAAAAAAGAGAGAAAGAAATCAGGACATTTAACGTTAAAAAAAATAAACTTTTAATTTTGTTACAAAACTGAAAGTTTTGATAACTTCAAAAACAATGTAACGTGACAGCACATTTAAATCTATCACATAAACATTATTGTCAGAGAAGGGCCAAAACCAGAGGCCCAGATATGTACTTATTTTCCTGTCATAGTTCTAATGCACTTGAAGTCTTTAGAACAGCTCAAGAGAGTTTGCCTCTATAATCAAAACCTGGATCTTGGTACGTGGCGCTGGTCAGCATGGAACCTGAACCTAATCTGGAGACAAGTGATAACAAGTCTGGGTCTTCAGAAGCTTCCCCCCCTCTCCCTTCAGACACCTGCAGTGAGGTTAAAATGCTTCAGCCAAACAAGGTCACTGATATTTACAGTATATGATTTCAGTTGTCATACAACCTCCTCTCAGAGGCTCTACAGTTCAAGCTCTAGACTCTATGACAACTAACTTTAGAAGAAGCCCATATCCAAGCCTCCACAGCCATTCCCTTATTTAACCATCACTTCCCACTAGTGACTCATGAGAGTCCATGTAACAGAAAGTAAATAAGTTCCTGGATCTCAAAAAACAAAGTAAAATTTGTGCTTCTATTACCTAAATGAAACAGACAACATCCTCCCCTGACTGTGGACAGGCAGATCTTGTAGGGGAAGGCATTTTATCCTCTCTATGGCCAGTTTCCTTGACATTTGTGCACTTCTTCCTCAGGCTTAGACCAAGGATTCTTAAGAAAATTAGGGAATGTTTTAAAGGGATGTAGTCTCCTGTAAGTAGAAAACAATTCTGAAGTTTCTAAGAAATGGAGCAAAAAGTTCTTCTTGGTTTGTTTCTGGCTTTACTCCATAATGCAATGCCATCATCTTAATGCTCACCATTATTATTAGAGGACCGAGACATATTTTATTGTTGGCTGCCCATGAAAACCCACCATTGACTGCCTCCAATTATTTGGATTCCTCTTTCATGTAAAAGGTCTTTCAGCAGCTCTCCATTCATAAATAGAAGTTTTAAGCAGCAGTTAACCTTAATAATGTCATCCACTGGAGTTCCTCGAAAGGATTATCCACTCAACTCACACAAGTCAGGACTCCCAAGTTTTAGAAACTTAGAAGGTGATGTTTGGGGTTATGGGATAAAAGAGAAAGTCACAAAAAATATAAATACATTAGGGGTAATTTTTCAAAACATTGTAAGAGGCTTTAGCTGCACAACTCCTGGCCACGCTACTCTAATTTAGGCCTACACTACGGGGTTAGGTCGAATTTAGCCGAGTTAGGTCGATTTAAAAATGACTGCATCCACACAACCAACCCCGTTCCGTCGACCTAAAGAGCTCTTAAAATCGACTTCTGTACTCCTCCCCGGCGAGGGGAGTAGCGCTAAAATCGACCTTGCTGGGTCGAATTTGGGGTAGTGCAGACGCAAATCGACAGTATTAGCTATCCCAGAGTGCTCCACTGTGACCGCTCTGGACAGCACTTTGAACTCTGATGCACTAGCCAGGTACACAGGAAAAGCCCTGGGAACTTTTGAATTTCATTTCCTGTTTGGTCAGCATGGCGAACACAGCAGCACTCAGCAGCACAGGTGACCATGGAGTCCCAGAATTGCAAACAAGCTCCAGCATGGACTGAAAGGGAGACACTGGCTCTGATTGTTGTCTGAGGAGAAGAATCTGTACAGGTAGAACTCCGATCCAAAAGAAGAAATGCAAATATATTTGCCAAAATCTCACAGGGCATGTTGGACAGAGGCTACAACAGGGACCCACAGCAGTGCCATGTGAAAGGAGTTTAGGCAAACCTACCAAAAGACAAAGGAGGCAAACGGTCGCTCCGGGTCAGAGCCCCATACATGCCACTTCTATGAACAGCTGCATGCCATTCTAGGGGGGGGGGACGACCCTACCGCTATCCCACCACTGTCTGTGGACACCTGCAAGGGGGGAGTCTCACGGAACATGGAGGAGGATTTTGTGGATGAGGAAGAGGAGAATGCTCAGCAGGTAAGCGGTGAATCCGTTCTCCCCGGCAGCCAGGAACTTTTCATCACCTGGAGCCCATACCCTCCCAAGGCAGGATCCCTGACCCTGAAGCCGGAGAAGGCACCTCTGGTGAGTGCACATTTGTAATTACAGTACAGGGTTTAAAAGCCATAGTGTTCATGGTCACCTGGTTGAAATAGGGGAATTTTTGTAATGGAACAGTAAAAGGACCCCATTCAGGCTGGACTGTTTGCGCTTGGCTAAAAGGGATCATCCCAGAGAATAGCCACACGGTGGGGTGGGGGTAGGTGTGTGCTGCACATCTAAACTAATACTGCAGCCCCTCCTTTTAAATGTAAAACCCAACCCATTGCTTGCTCTGGGAAAGGGGGGCACTGCAGTTTGAAAACATTCCCACATGTTATGGAGGCATAAGAAGCCAACCCAATTTTACTCTCCCTTTTTATCTCCCCCCAGGTGCAAATGTTTCTACGCTCCCCCTATCATCTCCGTCTCTGCAGTTATCGCAGATTAGAAGGCGAAAAAAACCACACTTGCAGTGACATGTTTTCTGAGCTGATGCAGTCCTCCCGCACTGATAGGGCACAGCTTAATGCATGGAGGCATTCAGTGGCAGAGGCCAGGAAAGAATTAAATGAGCATGAAGAGCGAAGGCAGGACGCAATGCTGAGGCTAATGGGGGAGCAAACGGACATGCTGAAGCGTCTGTTGGGGGAGCAAACGAACATGATGAAGCATGTGTTGGAGCTGCAGGAAAGCCAACAAGAGAACAGACCCCCACTGCATCCACTGTGTAACCGCCTACCCTCCTCCCCATGTTCCATAGCTTCCTCACCCAGACGCCCAAGAACGTGGGGGGGGGGAGGGAGGCAGGCTCCGGGCACCCAGCCACTCCACTCCAGAGGATGGCCCAAGCAACAGAAGGCTGTCATTCAAGCAGTTTGATATTTAGTGTGGCTACAATAAACAATGTGGCCTTGTCCTTCCCTCCTCCTCCACCCCACCTGGGTTACCTTGGCCGTTATCTAATTTTTTTTTAATTAATAAAGAAACAATGCATGGTTTCAAAACAATAGCTACTTTATTTCGAAGGGGGGAGGGTGTTTGGCTTACAGGAAATTAAAATCAACAAAGGGGGTGGGTTTGCATCAAGGAGAAACACACACAACTGTCACACCGAAGCCTGGCCAGTCATGAAACTGGTTTTCAAAGCCTCTCTGATGCGCAGCACACCTTGCTGTGCTCTTCTAATCGCCCTGGTGTCTGGCTGCTCAAAATCGGATGCCAGGCGATTTGCCTCAACCTCCCACCCCACCATAAACGTCTCCCCCTTATCCTCACAGATATTATGGAGCGCACAGCAAGCAGCAATAACAATGAGAATGTTGTTTGCGCTGAGGTCTGACCTTCTCAGTAAACTGCGCCAGCGCGCTTTTAAACGTCCAACAGCACATTCTACCACCATTCTGCACTTGCTCAGCCTATAGTTGAAATGCTCCTTACTACTGTCCAGGCTGCCTGTGTAAGGCTTCATGAGCCATGAGAGCAAGGGGAAGGCTGGGTCCCCAAGGATAACTATTGGCATTTCAACATCCCCAACGGTAATTTTGTGGTCTGGGAAGTAAGTCCCTTCTTGCAGCTGCTCAAACAGCCCGGAGTTCCTAAATATGCGAGCGTCATGCACCTTTCCCGGCCATCCCACATTGACGTCGGTGAAACGTCCCTTGTGATCCACCAGTGCTTGCAGCACCATTGAGAAGTACCCCTTGCGGTTTATGTACTGGTTAGCAAGGTGATCCGGTGCCAAGATGGGGATATGCGTTCCGTCTATCGCCCCACCACAGTTAGGGAACCCCATTACAGCAAAGCCATCCACTATGACCTGCACATTTCCCAGAGTCACTACTCTTGATAACAGAACGTCAATGATTGCATTGGCTACTTGGATCACAGCAGCCCCCACAGTAGACTTGCCCACTCCAAATTGATTCCCGACTGACCAGTAGCAATCAGCGTTGCAAGCTTCCAGAGGGCTATCGCCACTCGCTTCTCAACTGTCAGGGCAGCTCTCATCTTGGTATTCCTGCGCTTCAGGGTGAGGGAAAGCAACTCACAGAGTTCCAGGAAAGTGGCCTTACGCATGCGAAAGTTTCGCAGCCACTGTGAATCATCCCATACCTGCAACACTTCAAGAGGAGAGACTGAAAAAGCCCCATATTAGAATATCTCATAACCCAGTGCTTAGGACACTTTCCTGTAATGGGGAAGACCCAAGTTCAAATCTCTTCTCCACATCAGGTGTTGGGAAGATAATTGAACCTTGGTCTCCCACATGCCAGGGGAGTTCCCTTACCACTGGGCTACAGCTTACAAAGGAGGAGGAGATGGTAGCACCCACACACACACCTCTTCCCCCATTTTGGGACTACTTTGCTTGCTTTTGTTAAAATGCCTGAAAGTCAAAATGCAATTTTTCAGGTCAAAACAAAATGAAACATTTCGTTTCAACACTACTGAAAATCTTTGACTTTTTCTATTTTGTCAAAACTATTCAGAGAACTCGACACAAATTCACAAAAAGTGTCGGTTGACCTGAAACTGAATTTTTTAGTAAATAAACTATTTGTCCAAAAACATTTCACCCAGCTCTAGTTAAGAATACATGCCAGTAATTTAGGATAAAATACATTACAGGGATTCAAGCTTTATTAACCCAGTAAATTCACTTAAGGTTAAATTTAAAAGAAAACCAGACATGTTAAGGAATGGAAATTCACAGTTAGGCCACCCAAACAACCTTAACTCTGCTCTGTAGTGACATTATATGGGGAAATTAAAAAAAAATTCTAATGTGTCTTTCAAAAATCAGTGTACAGTACTCTAATCTGGATCCACAAAACACTAAAATACCTAAACTACAGTTGCATGGTTTTTGCAGTGTCACTACAGAGCAGAGTTGGAGGATAAACATTGTCATGAAGAATAGCGAGAAAAAATTACCAATAATTATAAAACATATATTCAAATGTATCCTATGCACAAGATTTCAGAGTTTAGACTGTACAGGAAGTTTGACAAGGCAAAACTAAGGTTGTTTGGGTGTTCTAAATCTGCATTTTCAGTGCAAATATTCAGAAAATTCATTCTGAATGCACAGTGTAAATTCTGTAATCTTGGAGTGGATATGATATATTCCAGACATAATGCAGGATTCAACTTCTTTGTCAAGTGCAAAATTCAACTCAACCTTAACTATGGAGTCTGTACCAATGCCTCCACAAGAAGTCAGTGAGTCATGAACACCATTATTTAAATTATTTCCTTGTAAATTAATACCACATTGTTTCGAATGACCCTTGGATGTAACACTGAAAGGATCATGGATATAAACATCTCCTCCTCCCTTCACCCTTCATCAATTTACCCATCCTGATCATACCCCATCAACTACCCTTTTAACATTATGCCGTAATTTCCCTCTGCATCCCCTCGTAGTCCTTCTGGTGTTCTGGAAGCTCTCTTCATGCTACCTGTCCTCCTCCAACTCTGTTCTAACCCTTGTGTTGATCTTCAGCTCTAATCTTTGCCCTGCATATAGCACATGAGCTAGGTTGGGTATGAAATCAATTGTGTGGGAGAAGAACAAACAACAGAGCAAACAGGTAGCTTTTCCCAGAACCATTGATCTCTTCCACAATTTTTATGCCAGTTCCTCTTGTCACCAAACACTTAAGGAAAATGTGTCTACCTATAATAAGTATGTATTCCTGTTCCCATAGCATTTTTAAAGGAATGATACGAAACATCTTTCTCTAGAGCTAAAATGCTCGTCCACCTTTCCCCTTCCCGGCTTCTCATGGAAGCTCAGCATCTGTTGGTAATGGCAGCAGGGTTTTCTGCAGCCCAGTTAGCAGGAGATGCAATAGTTGGTTACTCTAGGATCTGTGTGTGGTGTAATTGCTGAGGTGAGGAGCATGTCTCCTCCACTATTGGGCAGGGTGGTCAGTCAAGGAATGGGTCTGCTTTGGTTCTTGAGGTAGGCAGACATCCCTGACTGCTGGTGGTCTACACTAGCAAGTGTGAGAGGATTGAGTGGAGGAGTGGGGATCTTCCCTGATTGGTGAGAGGGGGAGGCCCGGAGGTCTGGTCCAGTGCATCTGTTTAGTGCAGAGGTTTTAGAACAATTTGATAAAAAAAAACAGTAGTATGTTGCCAGGACCAGATGGTATTCACCCAAGAGTTCTGAAGGAACTCCAATATGAAATTGCAGAACTACTACTTGTGGTATGTAACCTATCACGGAAACAAGCCTCTGTACCAGATGACTGGAAGGTAGCTAATGTAATGCTGATTTTTAAAAAGGGCTCCAGAGATGATCTTGGCAATTACAGGCTGAGGAGACTAATTTCAGCAACAGACAACTTGGTAGAAACTATAATAAAGAACAGAATTATCAGACACATAGATAAACACACTTTGTTGGGGAAGAGTCAACATGGCTTCTGTAAAGGGAAGTCTTGTCTCTCCAGCTTATTAGAATTCTTGGAGAGGTTCAACAAACATGTGGATAAGCGTGATCCAGTAGATAAAGTCTACTTGGATTTTCAGAAAGTCTTTGACAAGGTCTCTCTCCAAAGGCTCTTAAGGAAACTAAGCTGTCATAGGATAAAAGGGAAGGTCTTCTCATGGATCAGTAACTTGTTAAAAGATAGGAAACAAAGGGTAGTTTTCACAGTGGAGAGATGTAAACAGAGGGGCTCCCCCAAGGATCTGTATTGGGACCTGTGCTGTTCAACATATTCATTAATGATCTGGAAAAGGGAGTAAACAGTGAAGTGGCCAAGTCTGCAGATGATACAAAATTATTCAAGATAGTTAAGTCCAAAACTGACTGCGAAGAGTTGCAAAGGGATCTCACAAAATTGGGTGACTGGGTGACAAATGGCAGATGAAATTCACCATTGATGAGTACAAAGTAATGCACATAGGAAAAAATCATCCCAACTACACATATATAATGATGGGTTCTAAATTAGCTGTTACCACTTAGGAAAGATCTTGGAGTCACCATGGATAGTATTCTGAAAACTTCAGCTCAATGTGAAGCAGCAGTCAAAAAGGCTAACGATGTTCGGAACTATTAGGAAAGGGATAGAAAATAGGACAGAAAATATCATAATGCCTCTATATAACTTCATAGTGTGCACACACCTTGAATACTGTGTCCAGTTCTGGTCACCCCATCTCTAAAAAGATGTAGTGGAGCTGTAAAAGGTTCAGGGAAGGGCAACAAAGATGATCAAGGTAATGATTTCCATACGGGGAGAGACTAAAAAGATTAGGGCTGTTCAGCTTAGAAAAAGAGATGACTAAGATTGGATATGATAGAAGTCTATATCTTCATGAATGGTGTGGAAAAAGTGGATACAGGAGTGTTATTTACACTTTTCCACAATACAAAAATCAGGTGTCACTCAATGAAATTAACAGGGAGCAGGTTTAATACAAATAAGAGGAGGTACTTCTTCACACAACACACAATTAACCTGGGGAACTTATTGCCATGGGACATTGTGATGACCAAAAGTATAACTGGGCTCAAAAAAGAGCCAGATCAGTTCATGGACGATAGCCACGATAGTCAGGGATGCTTGGGGTGACCTAAACCTCTGACTGCCAGAAGCCAGGAGGGGAAATCTGGGGTGGATCATTCAAACTGCCCTGTTTTGTACACTCACCCTGAAGCTCTGGTACTGGCCACTGTCAGAGACCGGTTACTGGGCTAGATAGACCATTGGTCTGACCCAGAATGACAGTTCTTATGTTCTGATGTTTGCAGAATCAGCGCTCTAGTCTACTGCTAGGTAACAACATGCCTCAAGCGAACATGATTTGCAGATAATGGATTCCTGTAGTCTCCATATTTTTCTGAAATAACATCACTGCACATTACTTGTAGCTTTGATTTGTTTCATTTGATTCTAGTTTTCTTTTCTTTTTCTAAGATGAAGAGTGCAGTTGAATGGATTAGTGCTGAAATGAACCTTACACGGTAAATTACATCTGCACTATTATTTCTCAAATGAGCTAGTGCCACTTTAAATCAAGCTACTTTTACTTCAGTGTCTTTAATTTTATAAGTGCTTTGCTCCAGAGCTTTCTATTAAGTGAAGTGTTTTTTAAATGAGTCTTAAATAATTTAAATATATCTTTTCTGAAGAATATCCCCTTCTAAGCAGGATTTTGTCAATTATATGTCTTTTAAGAAAAAGAAAAAACAGAGAAAGTACTTTATGATTTCATCCACAGCATTATAAAAGCAAGAGAAACTGGGCTTAAACAAAAAAAAAAAAGCCTCAACATTCAGAAGCAGGCACGAACTGACAAGGATTATAATGCGGTGATTTATTTGCCTTGTTTCCATCTCTTCCTACTTTAATGAAGTCACGAATGAAAGACAAATAAGGGACGTTTCTTATTTTTAATTGGTGTGAAGGGTTGTGTTGTATTTGTTGGAGTTCTGAATCAGGCTACTTTATCATCTTAATTCTACCCTTCCCCACACTCATGCCCCTACAGCTCTCATACTCATATTGTTTCACAATTTTGGATCATTTAAAAAAATGGTTTGAATGCCCTGACTTTCTGCCAGCTCATTCCTGCATAGGTGACTGGAAATGCCAGGTTAATGCTTGTGGCGCTCCCTCCCGTGGCTTCGTTGTGAGGAGGAAATGCCGTTCTGTGCTGCAACCCCTTGTGATGGGTTGGATCACAGAAACCCCCCTGGTAGCTGCCACCTGATGTACCAAGACTACTTCTATTCCTGTTTTCCCTGCCAGCTCCGGACTCCAGCACCCTGTCTTGCTGAAGCCAGACACACCCGTCTGCTCCAACACAGACCCAGGGTCTCAATTACCTGCCCCAAAGCTGCAGGTTTACCTGAAAACAGCTCACAGAAGTGTGCTTGTCTTTAGCACTCAGATGCCCAACTCCCAATGGGGTCTAAACCCAAATAAATCCGTTCGCCCTCTATAACACTGATAGAGAGATATGCACAGTTGTTTGCTCCTCCAGGTATTAATACATACTCTCAGTTAATTAACAGGTAAAAAGTGATTTTATTTAAATACAGAAAGTAGGATTTAAGTGATTCCAATTAGTAACAGACAGAACAAAGTAAGTCACCAAGCAAAATAAAATAAAATGTGCAAATCTATGTCTAATCAACACTGAATACAGATAATCTCACCCTCAGAGATGCTTCAGTAAGTTTTTTCTCAGACTGGACACCTTCCAGGCCTGGGCACAATTCTTTCCCCTGGTACAGCTCTTGTTCCAGCTCAAGTGATAGCTTGGGGATTCTTCATGATGGCTCCTCTCTCCTTTGTTCTCTTCCACCCCTTTATATATCTTTTGCATAAGGCAGGAACCCTTTGTCCCTCTGGGTTGTCGTCCCCCCCCTCCTCACTGGAAAAGCACCAGGTTAAAGATGGATTCCAGTTCAGGTGACATGATCACATGTCACTGCAAGACCCCAAGCCTTCATTCCTCCCAGCCTGACTCACAGGAAGGCTTGCTTGCAAACAGAGCCCCAGTCAATTGTCCTGGTTGATGGGAGCCATTAAGATTCCAAACCACCATTAATGGCCCACACTTTGCATAATTACAATAGGCCCTCAGAGTTATACTTTATATTTCTAGTTTTAGATACAAGAGTGGTACATTTATACAAATAGGATGATCACACTCAGTAGATTATAAGCTTTGTAATGATACCTTACAAGAGACCTTTTGAAGCACATTTCAGTTACATTATATTCACTTACGTTTTTATAAAACTATTCCAGTTACATTATATTCACTTATTATCATGTTTTTATAAAACCATATAGACTGCACAACGTCACACCCCTCTATATGGAACTGGAAAGGGATTCAGCCGGCCTAACCAGAAGATCTCGATGGAGATAAAGGCCATCTGTGTGGAAATCCTCTCTAAACTGCCTTCCTGGCTTCAACTAGTGCCTTTCTCCCTCTTGGAACCATGCTGCCGAGGCTCCTCTACCAGCCCCAGACCCCTCCTCAAGACAGATGTCTGCATTAATTTGTCAAGGTCTACAAAAGCTTCATTAAACTTAGGTTGGAATCCTCACGAGTTGGAGGGGATGAGTAAAGAGCTACATAGACTGGCCATCTTACCTGCCCTGACCCCTGTCTCCCAAAGCCCAGCTTCCTCCACACCCATGGATCCCTGGAGGAACATTTGGGGAGGGGAAAGGGAACAATGCCACAGAAACAGCAATCCCCTATGTAGGCCGGGATTTTGGCTTCTCCTTGCAGAGAAGGCAGCTTGGACCAAAAATCCATAAATGATTCCTAAATGGTAGCAGCCAAACCACATCTCAGATATTAGTGAGCAGCATGATACAGGTACAGTACGAGATCTACTGGCAATATCCTGTGAGGGAATGGAATTAAAACACTGTTACTGCCCCCGTCAAGAAGAAAGTATGTGGGTAAAATGGGGCAAGGTAAAGAATTATTAACACAACAGCGACAAAGGTGGGCTATATGATACGCCTTCCTTTGATATGTACTAACTAGTTCATGAGACAACATAGGAGTGAGCAGCAACTCACCCTCCACCTGTTTGGTGGTCAGTAAATTTAGGTGAGCTGTCACCTTATTTCACCCTCCCTTATTAAGTTCTTACACTTGTCTGTTAGGCAGCTAAGAATAGAATAAATTGGATGGTGACTATGATAAGTTTTGCATGATCTCTAATTTTCTAGCAATATTGCTAAATAAATCTTTGTACTGTACTATTGGAGAAAGATGGATGGATCAAACTCAGACTCAGTGTCAATAGGTAAACAGTGTGAACTCCGTTGATTTACCCGAAGGCCCTCATGCTAGGCCTGAATTTGCCTTGTTTCATTTTAGAGTAAATCTCATGGACAAATGTCTGTATTTTGTCCTGCACTGTTAAGTCTCCAGCACTGAGCAGATGACAACTGCAACTTAATTGGCTTAGTCACTGACCTGCTGGATTTTGAACTACATCCAAGACTGCTATGGGCCTTCTCTTTGGGGCAATGCAACACCCTTGTGTCTTGAAATTGCATTGTGACAAGCCTTTGAATGTCTAGCCCCAGAACTCCCCTTTCAACTTCACAGCCCTGTACGAATAAGGTCACTCCAAGGGCATGCCATGACAGAAAGAGGCGTGCAGATATTTGTACTCTGGGAAGAATATAAGTGGTGGGTATTACTTAAGAGACATTTTTCTTCAGATATAAGAGTACACACATATACTAACATGATATTACTATTTGCCCAAGATAAGGGAGAAATGTAGTTTCTGGAGCAGATGTGTAAAGTAAGAGCAGGGAGCTGAAAGGCAAGAGAGTGAAGAATGACTAAGCAAGTGCCTAGAAATATTAAAGGGCTGTTATTTGTCTCTGTGTTTGAGATTTTGCCTACACAGTGCCCTCAGACGTAATACTATGCATCAGAAAAGGTGACACTCTTTGTCTAACCCTTTAATATCTTGATGGGTTGCACACGCTTTTGGATACATACACAATGGTCACTTGTTCAAAGTGAGGGTTGAGTCAGGGAATGAACCATAAAAATACACATCTTACCATACTAAAAAGGTTCTCTGATACCATGGTGCTGATAAATTGAATTCTACACTATTCCTATTGACAGATTTCACAAATCTGCCCCATTAACATATTTGTAGATATCACTCCACACATGAATGTGAATATGATATTTATATTAATAACAGCATTATTCCTCTGAATGATTTGCAAAGAAATCAGGGATGATAAAGAAGCCACACCATAAATAAGATAGAGCCAAAAATATAAGGAAGGGCAAAGGGGTCACAAAAAACTGTGAACTGATGTTCAATTTAGGCCAGACCCTGTTCTGTCCTGTACACAGACACATGGGAGTAACCAGGTATAAAGTGCTTCCTTGTGCCAGCAACCAACACCACCATTCACAGGGCAAGAGGGGAAGCACACTTTGCACAGCGTCTACGTTCCCAGACTGAACAAGAGAAGGGAGGACAGCCTTCCCCTCTACAACTCACAGGTCAGCATAGCTGTCCTGATGCATCAGTAACTGTGTGCTGCACCTGATATTGACTTGGAGCACTTTACTACTTCCCCAGAGCAGTAAGGAAACCAGGAGGGAGACTGTGAATCCTAGAGTTACAATATTTCCTAGGCAGCTCCAGGAAAACACAACAGTATGCGGCCTCATTGCTCAGAGTAGACTGAAAGCTCATCATCATCACATATTTATAATAATAAAATCATAATAATTAATAAATATAAATCACCATCAGCTGAGATACTAGGGGTTCTGCACAGCTGAAATATAAAACCTACCAGCCATAAGAGAAGGAGATTAAACCAGATCATGTAATAACCACAAAACAAACTTTTTTTAAAAAGTAACAAATCGTTAAAGTTCCTCTTCCTCTCCAAGTGCAATTTTTATTTATAATAATAACCAGACTGACACAGAGAGAGAGAGAGAGAGAAAGAGAGAGAGAGAATGGCTCTATAGCCGGTGCTCATGGCATTCACCGCGGGGGCGGGGGCGGGGCCGGGGCGGGGGGGGGGGATCAGCCAGGTTCCAGTCCCTGCTCCAATGAAAATTTAATTATTTATACAAAATAGAACAGCTTCAACAGAAGAGACCGAGAAACCCATCCCAGAATACCAAATATCCCAGTGGTTAGGCACTCACCTGGGATGAGAGATTTGGGTTCAAGTCCCTACTCCAGAGCAGGTATTCAAACCACATCCCAGGTAAGTGCCTTGGGCTATTGAGTATAAAGGAGTTACTGCCACCATCTCCTCCTCGGTTTGGTGAAAAACCGAAACATGTCAAAGCAAACTATTTCAATGTTTCCAAATTTTTTCTCTTTTTCTTTCTGACTAAAACAATTCACCAGAACGGACCCGAGTTCACTAAATATTTCAGTGGACCGAAATCTTCATTTTTCAGAAAAAGAAGATTCAGCCAAAAAAAAAAAAAATTCACCCAGCTGTAGTCTCCACATTGTTTTGGAGGGGAAAATAATGACAAAGAAAAAGCATCCTGGTCCTAGCGTCCACTTGCTCTGCCACTACACATCAGGAACCCCATCAACTAAGTCACACCAGTGTAAGTCTGAGGAAAATCAAGCCCATAAAATTTTGTAGCAGTGTGTGTGATGTGTGTATTTTAGTTAATATGTTATGTTGTGTGCAATATATCTGAGTTACAATTCTGTTAAAAACTTAACTTTGCATTCTTGACATTTATGCACATAAAATCTCAATCAAAAGGATGCATTAATGTAGATTTCTGCACTTGATTTCCTTGTTTTTAAGGGAATTTAAAAAAAACAAAGGAAAAAGAAACAGGATTGATAAAAATCTGAATGTGAGCTGGGATATTCAAACCACCCCACATTCAAATCTCTGTCTGTCTGTGTCCATAGATTGTCTTTTGTTTTATTCTTAGATTGTAAGTTCTTTGGGGCAGGGATTGTCTTTTTGCTTTGTGTTTGTACAGCACCTAGCACAATGAGATCCTGGTCTATGACTGGGGCTTCCAGATGCTACCGTAATACAAATAATAAATGTTCTATGACATAATACTCAAATAAATGGACTAGTGAAGTAAACAGTTGTGAGGTTTTTTGGTCGGAAGGAGGACAAGGTCATTGCAAAGTGAGGAACAAGGGGCTGCAAGAGGCTTTTGGAAGATAGACTGAAGATGCTTGTCACTCTGGTGGGTGGAGCATTAGGCAGGTGGGAGATGGTCAGGTTGGGGTTGTTTGTCACTTGGTAGGAGTCCCCAGACAACTTTCCATCCTTTCTACTTCTAACCATGGCCTTACCATCTCTCTATCTTCTTCTCCATCAAAATGATCTCTCCTCCTTTGTTGTACCCCACTCCCTTTCTTGAAAGAGCCTGGGGCAAAGCTACCCCTGTGCTGGGCCATGGTGTAGTGTGACTGCTTTGAACAATATGTACCCTGAACAATATGAATCTGGAGTGTTCCACATCCTGACTGGCCATGCTTAGAGCTTCTGTATGGCTGGAGTTCTGAATAATGAAATAAAGCTTTTGGGGGGAGCCTGAAATATCCTCACTTTCCTAAGCAGGCACTAGTCTGTGAGCTCCTGTCATTGTATCATTTAACTTTTCCTCAGTAGCTGAAACTCACATAGACATGAACATATTCTTGGCAACATCTCTAAGTTTTGACATTGATTGGGGTTTCCTATTCGTTTTCTGCCAACAGGAATGGCATAATCGTTAATGAATAAATCATTTCTCGAACTAGAAGGGCTACCAAGTAACTAAAACATCGCTTATCATAACCCAGAAAAAAATATTTACTATTGGAAGTGCCATGAGCATTCTGAACCAAAAGAAAAAATATTAAGGACCGTACTTACTATATGTCGTGCTGCAAAGACTCCATCAACTATTGCACAACAGAATGCTGCTACCACTCCAAAGCTGATAAATACGATGGATGCTACCAACTAGAAAGAGAAAAGCGGATTTAACAACTTGTTCAGTGCAATTCTTGAGACACAATTATAAAACAAATTGCTCTGGCAAACTAGAATGAGACATTTCACTTGTGTCATCAAATGTAATCACTTAGTTTTCCACCAATTCAGTGCGAATACCAGTGGCACAAGGCAACAAGGCAGAAATTCTTGCAGCTACCAGTACCTCTGAATTGATATAAAACCCAGTCTGTTGGAAAAGTTTAAATCTTTCCATTAAAAATTAAAAAAGCTGCAGGAACTATTAAATTCAATGGTGATTTCTCCTAAATCAAGTGTATCAAATAAACCAGCAGTGGTCTCTGTAGGGTGCATGGCAAAGACAAAAGCCACTTCCCCACTGGCTCATATAAATCTGTAAAGCATTGTTACAGCAGTAGCAATTCACGCGCACAAATAAGAACCTTGCAACAAGCTAATAACCAGCCAAATGCACATCTGTCAACTGTAAGAAAGCTTTTGCTACCCCAACCAGCTTATTGATTCTTTTTCCCTTAGAAAAATCCAAGGACTAAAGTTATATTCCATGTTTAGCTCCTCCACATTGTTTATAAGATTTTCCAAAACTGCCTGGATTCACCTCATTTCCCCTGGAGTTTGTTTAAACATTTCCCAACATTTAAGATGTTCTGAATACATTAAGTGAAGCATTTTATTTATTTAAATCAAAACAAAGCAGAAATACCATCAAAATATCCCAATTTTGAAATGCCCTAGTACGCTACAATTAAATGTTATAGCACATCATTCACACATACACACTATATCATAATACTCATCAGCGACAATAATGGAAATGTAGCAAAGTACAGCAGACAAAGTGATGTATCAATGGGTGGTAAGAAGTCCTGGAGTGGCAGGGAAACAGAGTATAAGAAAAGGTGCTATGGCAGTTTGTAAACTTACAGGTGTACCTTTTAAGCCACCTAAGTCAATTAATATACCTTAAATAATTATTTGCCCCGACAATCTTCTCACCTTGACCCTGATCCTATTTACCTCTATGTACTGAGAGGAGTCCCACTGATCACAACAGGGCTTCTCACAGAATATAAACTTAAGCATTTGCATAAGTCTTTGCAGGATCAGAACCTTTATTCCTAAAGTGCAGTGGGGGAGGTTTAAGGTTTATTTTATTATTTAATATTAGCTCTCCCCCATATTGACTCCAACAGAGAACAACTCCCCCCTTACAGGAGTTGGTGCCAGTAACTGCAGGAGGCAGGTGAAGCTATACAGATCCTTAGGGGTTTTCTACACTTACCGGGAGATTGACGAGTGGCGATCGATGCATCGGCGGTCGATTTAGCGGATCTAGTGAAGACCCGCTAAATCGACCGCTGATCGCTCTCCCATGGACTCCTGTCCTCCACCAAATTGAACATATGTCCACCAAATTGAGAAGAATAAGGGGAGTCGACGGGAGACATTGACATCGCGTAGCCTGGACCCCGCGGTAAGTAGATCTAAGCTACGTCGATTTGAGTTATGCTATTCACGTAACTCAAATTGCGAAGCTTAGATCGAATTTTCCCTGTAGTGTAAGGGAAGCTCAGTGGTTTGAGCATTGGCCTGCTAAACCCAGGGTTGTGAGTTCAATCCTTAAGGGGGCCACTTAGGGATCTGGGGCAAAATTGGTCCTGCTAGTGAAGGCAGGGGGCTGGACTCAATGACCCTTTGGGGTCCCTTCCAGCTCTATGAGATAGGTATATCTCCATATATTATTATAAGGCCTTATTCTCACCATCATGGAATCCTCTGTCTTTAAAGACTTTCATTGAAATGGGCATCCTCGAAGTGGCAATGGGTTTTTCCCCCTCTGCTCTCTCCCAAGTCTCTTACTCAGTCTGAATCTAAACTATAGAGGTGGAAGGAAAGCACATTGGAGCAGCAACGGGGGAGTCGTTTGTCTTCCTGTGTGTTTTATAGTGCCTAGCACATTTGGTTGCTACCACAATATAAACAACAATAATAATCTGTAACTGCTGGTTTTCTTCTTACAAGTCTACTAGTGACAGTTCTGGACTTCATTTCAATTATCTCATTAAGATTGTAATTAAAATCAATTAAGGGCATATTATTCATGGAACAGAAGGGCCAGTGTTGCCCTTCTCTTAACAGATAGAGACCAATTCTTATGCCAGCCACACACTCTCAATAACAGTTCCTTATTCTTAGTTAAGTACTGGGCTCAGTAGACTTGTGGTCTGCCTGTGATCCAATGAGCACTCTATCACTAACATCATCCTCCAAGCACATAATTCATTACTTAAAAACATGTTACAAAAATATTACACAGCTGACACATCAGCTACACTAAGACAACACATAATTCCCAGTACTCCAAGCAAGCATTAAATTGATACAAAGGACCAATAAAGGCCAGAGCAGCCTCATTGGCAGAAGCTCTTAAGGAGACACGTGCTCAGAGTATTTCACAACTGCCTGGCCACAACTCTTTCCAGGCCATTGCCACCACTTATTTTTGTGACTTCACTGGCCACCATGTGCCTTTTGGTGGAGGAGAGGTTTTGGATACTTTCTAATACTGCAACCTCTCTTCACTCAGAGAACTTATTTCTCTGGGACTCTGTACCTGGGTTTGTATCAGCAGAATTCAGCATACACATAAACTGAACCTGGCTCACAGTTCCCACCTGCAATTTTAACCAAAGAAAGAAAGAAACCGTAACAGCACCTTTAACACACAGTTCCATTAGAGAATTTTGAAAATGTCTGTTATTTGCTATATTGACAGTAATTTCTCCTTTAAAAGCACATGATGTACCCAAGAAAAATCCAGGTCTGAATTATCAAACTGGCCCCTAAAACGGCACCCACACATTCCATATAATACATTCATTTGCATGCACAAGCCTCATATTTGCATTTCAAAATGCTGGTTTCACATACAGAAAATTTGCTGGTATGGCATTAGAGACCCACTTGAAAAATTTGGCCCTCTTTATTTCTGTTTAAGCCTTTATTTTTAAATATATTATTTGCTTGCTGTAGAGCCATTATTCTCCATCATATTCTGTCACTGTCATTATGTTAATACATATTGGCTTATTTTAAAAATTTAAGACAGTGGGTGGGTAGGTAGAGAATCTTATAGCACATCCTTGTGTAGTAGCAGATTTTTAGGCATACACGCATCAATTCCATTTAAGATGGAGGTGACTCATTCACTGAATTTGACAAACTAGACAGAAGCCATTCTCCCAAACCAAATTGACTGGCCTATGCTATCGTTTAAGCCATGCTGTGCAGAAAGCCAGTTTGTGCAGACATTATGTAGACTTTCCCATGTTCCCTGTACTTTCTTTCTGTTCCTCAATGGTTTTATGGCATATTCCATACTCACTTCCTGCTCCCTCTGTACCATCCTTCTCTCTTCTTTCTTCTGGCCTCTTTGGAAATCCTGATAACTATAAACAAACACTCACTGGGAAAGACAGACTTCTTTGTTTTGATCCATCCATCTTAAGAACATAAGAACAGCCATACTGGGTCAGCCCAAAAGGTCCATCTAGCCCAGTATCCTGTCTTCCAACAGTGGCCAATGCCAGGTGCCCCAGAGGGAATGAACAGAACAGGCAATCATCAAGTGATCCATCCCCTGTCGCCCATTCCCAGTTTCTGGCAAACAGAGGCTAGGGACACCATTCCTGCCCATCCTGGATAGCCATTGATGGACCTATCCTCCTTGAATTTATCTAGTTCTTTTTTGAACCCTGTTATAGTCTTGGCCTTCACAACACCCTCTGGCAAGGAGTTCCACAGGTTGGCTGTGTGTTGTGTGAAAAAATACTTCCTTTTGTTTGTTTTAAACCTGCTGCCTGTTAATTGCATTTGGTGGCCCCTAGTTAATTGTGTTATGAGAAGGAGTAAATAACACTTCCTTATTTACTTTCTCCACACGAGTCATGATTTTATAGACCTCGATCATATTCTGCCCCCCCCCACTTAGTCATCTCTTTTCCAAGCTAAAAAGTCCCAGTCTTATTAATCTCTCCTCATACGGCAGCCGTTCCATACCCCTAATCATTTTTGTTGCCCTTTTCTGAACCTTTTCCAATTCCAATATATTTTTTGAGATGGGGGCGACTACATCTGCACACAGTATTTAAGATGTGAGCATACCATGGATTTATATAGAGGCAATATGATACTGCTGTAATAAATCACTCCTGTAATTTGGTGTTTTAATTTAAAAACAAAATTACAGAAGGATCCAGTTCACAATCAATTAATCATATACAAATATTCACTTTTAACTATTATCTAATACAGGGGTCGGCAACCTCTGGCACGCGGCTCGCCAGGGTAAGCACCCTGGCGGGCCGGGCCAGTTTGTTTACCTGCTGCGTCGGCAGGTTCGGCCGATCGCGGCTCCCACTGGCCGCGGTTCGCCGTCCCAGGCCAATGGGGGCAGCGGGAAGCGGCGCAGGCGAGGGATGGTCTGGCCGCGGCTTTCTGTCGCCCCCGTTGGCCCGGAGCGGCGAACCGCGGCCAGTGGGAGCCGCGATCGGCCGAACCTGCCGACACAGCAGGTAAACAAACTGGCCCGGCCCGCCAGGGTGCTTACCCTGGCGAGCCGCGTGCCAGAGGTTGCCGACCCCGATCTAATATTTATACAAAGCTTTTCATCCTGAAGAATAAAACTGAATACAGCACCGTACAATTAGAATTTTAACAAAGAAGCTGTTTTGGATTAACACAAGTGAATACAAGTAAATCATTGGCTTTTTGGACACCTATAATTTCATAATTTCCCTCTACCTGATGCCTTATATAGAGTACCATGTTTCACCCTAGAGCAAATCACTACATATTCATTATGAAGCCCTGAAAGAGTGAAGTTAGACTTTAAAACTTCACATCCCATAACTACAGCAGCATTGGTGGACACTAGTGTCTTCAAGCAGAAAAATTGATAGTGTGTCAGTACCAAATTATGATCTTGCAATCCTGCATCATGTGATATATACATATGGGGTAATATTGTACCACCCACTTTGAAATAAAATACCTAAATAAAATCAATAGAAATTCTGCTTAAAAACTGATGGCACAATATGGCCCACGTCTTTCAAATGACACAATTCATGGGTGCTTTTTTTAATATATCCTTTCATCTCTTCATGCACACAGAGCTATCATTAAAGTTTATTCTAGTTACTTATGGGATGTTGGACTGTGCTGTCACAGTGTAAGTACAGTTGCTAAGACTTATGATCTCTTTATCTGAAAGACAGTGGACATACAAAAACCCTAAATCAATCCAATCTATATGAAGCTCCAAGATATCTCTATCTTGTTTTTCAAGCCATAGCAGTCACTCAAATAATTAGTGTACTCATCCGAGTGCTACCAAATTGCCTATCTGAGCTGAGAATGAATTACTGGAAACTGACCCAGAGTTGCCTTTCCTATTTCACACATGAGCAACTTATTGATGATTTACACTCCAAAATCAATGTTTTCCCCTCACAAGAATCACTTAAATCATCTAACAAGATTTTGCTAACTTTCAGCTTCACAATTCCAATACTGAGTTCATCTATAAGAAATGCCTACATAAAGGTACCCAGTAAACTCTGGTTTTGTAAAAAATTGTGGGGTTAATTCTGCAGCCCTCCTTCACGTTAATGATCATTTACCCATGCAAACACTTTCATGGATTCAAAAAGATTGACTCTGGGCTAGATTCTGCCACCCTTACTCATATTGAATAGTAATTTAGGGTAGAATTCTTACTTAGGCAGCTAACTCCCATTAAAACAAAAGGGGGAGGGAGTTAGGCATCTAAATACCTTTGTGAATCCCACCCTTACTCTGAGAGATCTCCTACTGAAATTAATAGAACAACTTGTGGAGTAAGGTAATACGTGGTGTGAGTGAAGATGACAGAATGAGGCCTTACTTCAGCTGGTTCTTTTGGTTCATTGAAAATTTATGTAAAATATCTCCAGATACGAGAAAGATTAAAAGAAACAGAAAGAAAACAGAACAAAGAATATCTTAAAATAAAATTACAGACTAATATTGTCTCTCCAACCCTATTTTTCTTAGTGAGAGACAAAAATCAAACTACAAAATTAGATACTTCACAAAAAATGCAGCTAAGACAGCAAAGTGAAGAAATCTTGTAAATTCAAAAGCTTATTCTTATGACTGGTATGACTGCTAGAGTTGTTACATTACTGAACATTCCAACTGTTGGTCATTGACAGGGAAAGAAGAGCAGTAGTAAATAAATAGTAATGGATAATTTTATTAAGTGGCAGCCAGTGAAAAATAGGGGTCAATTTAAAAAAAAAACCAGGTTCAGATCAATGACAGAATCTCATATGCATTTTAATATTGGCTATCATGTTTTATATGGTAATTTCTTCTTTATTAATAAGAATACCTTTTAACATTGATTCAGTAAAAATCTCTGCTTTAACTGTTATATTGCTATGCAACTGAACTTTTCCACCTCTATTATTATTGGAACATATTATTGGCACTGGTACAGAACACAATAATTTGGTTGTTTCCAGGGGAAACATGTACAGTCAATTAATAGACAGTGAAAACTGTCTTAAGTGAATAATCAAAAGAAAAACATAAATCAGCTGTTTAACAGAGATATTTTTGAAAAAAGGACCGGACTAGCACTCTGTATGGAACAGTCCTGCAAGCATTTACTACGGGATAGAGAGTCCACTATCATGACTAGCCCCACTGAAATATAAACAGCTGAAATATAAAATGGGAAAAGCTAAAGAAAGGGTGGATTAGTGAACAGCTGCCTAACTGCGTTCTAAAAGAACAGATGCGTAGGTTTCACTGTGTAAGACTATATCCGTATTAGAAATCTCATGTCTTATTATTAATCATATAGCACACTGGGTGTGCATGACTTAATTAAGAGACAACATCAAAGTATTCCCAAATTTTGAACACCCATTTTTGAAGTTTTGGATACTGTCAACTCTGAGTTCTTGTGCAATCAATAAGAGTGCTGGGCCTTCTTTTCAGCCTACCTGACTACTAGGGGCACAAGTGGTCACCATGTTGCCCCAACTCTGCCTCTCTGGAAGCAGCGGAACCTGAAATGTTTCCTTCCTGCTCACCATTGCAGACATGGCTGTTGTTCTAACACTTGTGCGATGTGAGATACCCTAGAATGCAATGGGCCAATCTCGAACCCATGCACATACTCCTCAATCTCTCAATAACATGCAATGCCATTGACCATGAAGTCTAACTAATGAGATTGTTCACCCCTCTTAAACACCTGCCAGGTGACTGGAAGAGCACTGAGCTGGCTTTGATACTTCCTATTGATTGCACCCAAAGGGTTGCAAAAGACAACTGCTGACATATCTCAAAAGGTCTCATCTGTGGAGTTCCACAGGACTCAATACTCTCCCCTAGCCATTTATATAAAATCGCTAGGAGAGATTTTGTCCTGCCACGGGCTTAAAAGCAGCCCGCAGACAATACCCAGTTTTACCTATGGTTCATGTCAAATGCAAAAGCCATCAGCATACAGGTTTCCCAATGCCTGAATGAAATTAGCAGCTGGACAAACGAAAGCTAGCTGAAGTTAAACTTTGGAAAGACAAGATATACAATTCTAGAAAGTTTGGCCAAGCCAGTTGGTTCCCCCCTACACATATAGAAGGGTATATAAGACCATTGGGTCTCTTCACAATGGCAGCTCAAGACAGTGGTGTTAGTGAGTGGGCCTGTTCAGTGAGAGGGAGAAAGATGAATAGCCTGTAGTGGGGAAGAAGGTAGCAGGGTGTAGCATGTTTTGGCGTGAGATGGTGCTTGTGGTGGGGCGTCTGCCCCACCCCCATGCTAGAGGGGGCTGCAGCAGGCCAGTGGGCCTGCGCAGACGAACAGCCAACCAGAAAAGGGCTTATAGGGAGCCAATCAGGGCCGGGCTCAGCCCTATAAAAAGGCTGCTCAGGGAGGAAGCAGGGGGTCTGTCCCAGGCCTTTGATAGGGGAAGGTCTGTCTCCAGAGCTGGAAGACTAGCACCTGGGACAGCGCAGTGCTGGGCAGGCCCGGGGGGAGCAGAAGGGAACTCCAGCTGGGTGTCTGCCAGACTGCAGGCCCTGAGGGGAAGGGCCTAGCCGGTGCAAGGAGCCGAAGGGGAAGTGGTCCAGGGACGTGGACAGACGGAGGGAGAGAAGGAGGGCAGGATGGCTGCCACTAGAGGGTCCCTGGGTTGGGACCCAGAGTAGTGGGCGGGCCTGGGTCCCCCCCCTTCCCACTTGCCTTACACCCGGCCGACGGGAGTGGCCGTCGTGGGCTGCACCAACCCCCTGCCAAGAGGAGATTGACTTTGGAGGTGCCGTTGCCCACCTTGACCGGGGCGCAGAGAGACAGCTGATTGACCCCCCCTGGAAGGGGGCGAGGATGGACTAAGGGGCACTGCCAGAGGGCAGCGGCTCGAAGAGGACACTGCAAGTTGGGAGCAACGTGGGTCCACACGCCAACCGAGGGCGAGACGACGGACGGGACACCACCAGGAGGGGGCGCTCCACTGGACTGAGCTAATTCCCGAGGACGACCAGCAGGGGGCGCTTGGTGGTGAGTCCCAACCTTGTTACAGTGCTTTACAAGTTTTGGAGACATTTATAAAGTGCACCCAAATTCTGAACCTTAAAAGTTTGCCTCTGCTGACATGACTTTCATATTTTAGATGAATGTGTAGTGTCTCTCGGTATGAATAAACTACCTCAGTGTATGATTTTGTTACATGCTAGTACCCCACCATCTGCCTTCATGGAAAAGTACAGCCCTATAAGACCTGCTAGGCTCAAGATTGTGGCTCTGCTATGTACCTGACTCCTTCATGGTTCTGAATCAACCATTCCTTGTCTTTACTCAAAGGCAAAATCAAAATTAAGAGTGCTGTTATAATCACTTGTGAGTGCTGGATGCTTCTCAAGATACATCACCTTCTGCTTTTAGGCTAAGCCGCTCAATCTCTAGAAAATATATGGATTTTTTTTGTTTTCTAAATCACTACTGCATAAGATGTAAGTAACATTATATCTAACAAGAACATTTTACTCATGGTAAATGGTTGCTTTTGCATTAAACAGGCTCTGGCGTCTCTGTGTACTGTGCTCCTCATCAAATCTCCCTGTTTCCCCCCCCCCCCCCCCCAAGTAGAGGCAGAGTCACAATTATCTGCATCAATGTAAATTGAGAAACACTGTCATCTGATGCCTTTTGGTCTGAAAGGAGAAGGCACTGAAATAGCTGCATAAATGTTACACCACAGGTTTTCAAAGCACTTTATATAGTCAAACTGGGCAGAGCAAACACATTTAATAAAGAAATACAGGAGGCAGTTTGTTGAAACTGTCCCTAAAACTAACTTATCAGATGTATAGTTTGGTTCTGTGGAGCTTTTACTACTTATATTTCCATGCATCTCTAAGCTTAGTGCTCAAGATGTAGTCAAATAAGTTCATTGCACTTTTCCAGCTCACCGGTTAATACCATAAAAGCAGAAGTTTACAAACCAGTTGCATACTATATCACCATCCACAACATACAAGGACTTTCAATGCCTGGCACAATCCTCTCCAGAAACTGTATCTGTTACTATGGCAACTAAACAGGGACGTAGATTAATAACCTGTAAAACTAAGAGAATAAAACCCATTGCATTCTGCTTGAGGTGCTGCTACCAGTAAAGAGCCGCCTGTGTTGTCAGATACAAAAAATAGTATCTTCAATTGTTAATTAACGTACTCTGATTTGGGGCCTCTGCCTCCTCTTTTGCACAGACTTCTTCACAACAGCAGCTTTTGCCACCATCATTAACTGAAACCATTGCTCTGCCTCTATGGAGAGAATTAAAACAGGCCAGACTCGTATACCAGTGCTCACTCTTGGGTTATTAAGGAGGCTTATCGCTGCACTAGGTAATGTGCCTCACAATTTATGGCCTGTCAGCCCATTCTTTCCAAAGGTCGGTTCTTCAGTAATAGCATTGCTATAATGGAGACTTTGCTCGAGAGCTGTCAGACCACAGGAGTTATGATTATGTCATGTGCTGGAGCTTCATTATTCATTAATGTCCATTCTAGTTGAAACACAGAGTACAATTACCGGAATTTCTAATGATGAAAGAATTTTGTGATTGTCCATCCAGTGCCTGTGGGTTTGTTTCTTAGACTGGCCTCCAGATCAGGAAGGGAAAAAAATCCAGATACTATTATGTTAAATGTTGGGGGGGAGGGATAGTTCAGTGGTTTGAGCATTGGCCTGCTAAACCCAGGGTTGTGAGTTCAATCCTTGAGGGGGCCACTTAGGGATCTGGGGCAAAATTGGTCCTGCTAGTGAAGGCAGGGGGCTGGACTCAATGACCCTTCAGGGTCCCTTCCAGCTCTATGAGATAGGTATATCTCCATATATTAAATTACAGTACTAGGAACAACTGAAAGAACCAGAGGTAGAAAACTATAATTTGTGAAGATAAGAACTCAGCTGTATCAGCACATGTTTTTACCTTAAGGAAAGTCCTGCGTAACTAAATATGGGACTTTCAGTACTGATTTCAACTTTCAAATTTAAACATTACATATTGAAAAATGCATACAGTCCTCTCCAAAAGAAAATCTACATGGCCTTCTGAAAGGCACAACTGGGGGAGCATTCTTGGCCACCTGCATAATGGCACAATTAATATTATTTAGCTGATTCAAAGGAGGACATACCTGGAAGCAACACAGGCAAATTTGGCCTAGCTAGACCCTAAAAACCTATTTATGATATGGCTAGAACAAATTGGTAGGCAAGAGTGTCTAACCGTCAGATAAGGTGATGGCGTCAGGAGAGCTGGCTCTTCTTGCCAACATCATCACAGTATGTCTGCTTGAGCAACTCCTTTACCCTTTTGGTGCCTTAATTTCTCCATCTATGAACTGGAAATAACACTCACTTTTGAAAAGATCTTTCAGATACTTAAATGAAAAGTGCCATATAAGTGCAAAGTATTTTTAGAAGTTTAGGCAATGAAACAAGTTTGTACAAACATCATGGGCTTGGTTCCCCACTATCTGGCAGTTTGATTAGTCATTTCCCTCTGTTCAATGTGAGGATGAAGTGGGTGTAGAAACACTACCTACTATTTTGATTTGGTAGCATTTTACACTCATTTTGCTTAAAGGTCTGGCTACATCATGTATAAGGCAACGGAGAATCAGATCCAATACCTTTGCACCTCAGCAAATGGCACACCAATGTCACAGAAGAGGTAGCTGATACCTTGCAAAGTTCTTTTCATAGAGGTAACTGGTATCTTAAAAACCTGAGGACTTCCTTCCACTTCCCTGACTCTGAATGTTTTCTTGAGTGTTTTAGGAGTTTAGGATATTGGATTAACATGACATTTGAAAGAGTGGAGCTCAGTCAATTAGGGATATTGAAAACAAAGAAATGTCTTATCATGGTTGTGACAGATGGACAATTTCCTGCAATATCCTGAATGAACTTAAACCTTATTGAATGAGTTTTAAAATCTTTGGAGTCCATTGTATTAAGAATGCAATTGTGTATGTGTTATTGGGGAAATGTATGTATTTGCATGGGAAGGGCAAATAGGAGAATAGCAGGGGGTGAGTAGGTAAATTCACTCAAGTTGTAATATCTAAAGAGAAGCGCCTCCCATCCCCCAAAGAGGTAAATGGACAGCACCTCTGCTCCATGGAGGGCCCCAATCCTAAGGAATGGTTGGAATGACCGGGCCGGCCAGAATCCAAAGCTTCTTAGCATACGTGTAGGTCTTTTTATTGTTTGTAATATGTATTATCTGTAATTCATTTTACCTTGAGAATAAAATAAGCTTGCATAGGAAGAACTGCATGGTATCTTATAATTGTTGACAATCTCTCCAACACCAACCTCTGAAGAGAAAGCTAGCAGATGTCCTTGGGCAACCTGTCTCTGCTCGGAGATACATAGTGAAGGCAAGGAACTGTGCAGCCTGGAAACACCTCGGTCAGAAAGGAAAGGTGCGGGTCTCCACACAAGACAGGTAACAATAGGGCAGCTGCAAGACTGGAAGTGGGTGCCTTTGCTGAACCACTGAGGGGAAATACAGGTGTAGTTGCCTTGAACTATGAGGAGGAAGAAGTTTACAGCAAAGATGCAAATAATCAAAGCCCATCAGAGAAAGCTGTACTCCCTTCCATCACACTCTGAGTTCTGCCATTTCTTTTATATCTGCAGAACCAGAAAGCAAAAAAATTGCATGAGAGTGATAGTATTGTCTGGAGCCAAAAAGCATAGGATTGGGAGGCACAATGTCCTGAGCTCTAGTTTTGGCTCCACCACTGACATTATGTGTGGCTTTGGGCATGTCCATTTACCTCAGTTTTCGCATCTGCAAAATGAGGATAATAATGCTGGCCTTACAAAGATGTTGTGTGGATAAAAACTTAAATATTTGTAAAGAACTTTGCAAATGTAGGACCAAATTCTGCTTTTGATTTTCCTAGTGTAAATCTGAGTGACTCCATCAAAGTTAATGGAGTTATTTAGATGTACAGTAGTGTAACTAAGAGAAGAGACTGACCCATAAAGCACAAAATGCCAAGTATTATTACAAGTGCTACAGTGATGTAATTAGAAACATATGTAATAACGTAAATGTATAATTCTAGTTCCAGTGGAGTTAAATCAATTTACATCAGATAAGGATCTGGTCCAATACCTTCTTTCAGAGGAAAATGTAATAACAAAAATTTTTTAATATTGTTTAATTTGTTTGTTGAGTATATAAACTATAAAATATATATAGGAAAGAAATTTTACACTGACAAACTATACCGTTCTTCCAGTCACAGCTTTTCCTCTATAGCTTTTATGTTTGAATCTCGGTGACTACAAAAATAAAACATAGTTTTTAGTTACAATGAATAAATGATGAAGACTGGCTTTTGGTTTGCACTATTTTGTTCTTTGGGGTCAAGGGACACTTTTGTTTTCCTCTCTGTGAAGAAGTCTACTGTTTGGTAAAATGTCAGGAATAATTAGGCAAAACAGTGACAGAAAAATCCCAATGGAAATAACAGACACGGAAAAAACTCCCAGAAGAAATCTTGAGAAAACTTACATGAATCAAATTGCACAACTGCTTAGATAAACTAAAGTGTGGGGAATGGACATGAAGAGCCACACCAGAGGTATCAATTATTTTGCTGGATGAAAAAAATAATTTAATCCTCTTTCATATTATGGACTACATTTTCCCCTCAGAAAATTCCTTTCATAATATTGCACACGCTGGCGGGCTCAATGGTCACAGGCACGATATACAAGGGTCCTTTTCAGACACTAAAGCATGCTCTTATTTATCTCTACTTTTTTCCTCCAGTGATACTGATAGAAACCAGTCAACTTTCTCAGACACTTATTTAGTGGCAACAATTTCCTCTCAGGGCTACACTCCCACATAATGACAATGGGAGTCTAGCACTGTCTGGAACATCTAGCACTGGGGTCAGGAGATGAGGATCAAGAGTGGGCAATAATATCAACCCTCCAGCTGCACTGGCTAGGAGAACTGAGCCAGCAGAGTGGGTAACACGTTATAAAAGAGGGCAGCAAAGGATACTCAAGCCTGCTTACCTCCAGCATTCGCAGAGGCATTGCCAATTCTTTGTGACAGGGACTGTATCTTTACTAGTTATGTAAAGTGCCATGCACACCTGTGGCACTATATGCAAAAATTTAATGCTAATAATGCCTCTGGGAGTGACTGCCTGTAACAGGACCGGCTCCAGGCACCAGCAAAGGAAGCAGGTGCCTGGGGTGGCCAATAGAGAGGGGCGGGACTCCGTCCGTTATTGGGGCGGCACATTCGGGTGTTCGGCAGCACTGCAGCGGCAGCTCAATCTGGTTTTTTTTTTTCTCTCTTCGCTGCTTGGGGCGGCAAAAAAGCTGGAGCCGGCCCTGGCCTGTAAGCAGTTTCCTCATTTGGAAATAGAAATAGTACTTCCTTACCTACATCAGTGGGGCATTTTGAAGTTTAGCCAGTGTTTGTAGAGCAATTTGAAGATGTAAAGTACTATAGAACTGCTAAGACTATTATTTATTATAGAGTACAAGCCAGTGTGGTTCTGCTTCATTTATTTCTCTGTTTTTATACCAGCATCATCAATGATGTTTGCAAAGTCCTGGGTATTGTTTGTTAGTCAATTTATGATCTGTCTTCTGCCAGAGCAGTGCATAAAGTATTACCAGTTCTATATAAACAGATGCAGAGGCTGTATTTTGTTTTCTAAATTATTGGTGATGGGAGGGTGAAGGAAGATTATTCACCATCAGATTATGTTATGATAAATCAAATTTGGGGCTTAACATACTTGATGCAGCTTCCATTGGGCTTGCAAACTCTGTATCTGCACATGCAAATTAGGCAATTGCACAGGCATGCATATGCCCATTGCTATTTTCAAGTGCTCTTAAAAGAAGCCTTCTTTCATCTCTCCATTCATCTCTTGCATAGCAGTATCACTGACTGACTTCAGTCTAGGTTTCATTCTGACAATAGCAGAGAAACCATTCTCCAGAGGCATTAAAGTCTTCCTCCTTCCACTGATATTGCCTCTTTCTGCTTCATTTCAGCACAGCCTTCCCTGGACTTGCATAGCTATGCAGGCATATCAAGTTCCTTCTTGTCATGGTTCTATTCTTAAGGGGTCTCTCTCTATCTGAATGGCTCCTCTTCTGCTTCTTTAGGAAGATACCTCTTACATGGAGTTCCACCAGTGCCCTTTGCTCTTTTCTCCTCGGCCCTCTCAGTCATCTCTATTTTTAACTTTAGACTTACCACTGTTGTGCTGACGATATTCTGCTGTAGATATTTTTTGACACTCTGCTTCTTTTGAATAAGGAAATGTGGGGCTTCAATTCAGTTTCCTTCAGCTAAATGCTTCAAATACAGAAGTTCTTTTCTTAAAGAGAAGCATCCTCAAACACATCTTCATTCCCTTCACCTTCCTCTATGATTTATGCATCTTGCTTGCTTTCACTGTCCATCATCTTGAACTCTCCATTNAGCAAAAAAAAAAAAAAAAAAAGCCGCGATCGCGATCGCGATCTGCGGCGGCAATTCGGCGGGAGGTCCTTCGCTCCGAGCGGGAGTGAGGGACCCTCCGCCGAATTGCCGCCGAATCGCTGGACGTGCCGCCCCTCTCCCGAGGGGCCGCCCCAAGCACCTGCTTGGTCAGCTGGTGCCTGGAGCCGGCCCTGTTCACTGTCCATCATCTTGAACTCTCCATCTGCTCCAACTTCTGTCTGGACCTAGTATCTTAAAAATGGTAACTCCCTTCTCTACGGCCTTCACACACACACAGTTACAGCAGCTCTTAACCACACCAGCAATTCTTAAACAACCATACTACCTCCCAGGAATTCAGTTCCAGATTGTCCTGTTTTTTAAAGTTCTCCATGGGCTTGTTCCAGTCTACATCATATACCTTCTCTCTTTATTCTCCTTCCCCTTCTCTCTGTGTTTTAGCATTGTTCTGACCATTTTGAGCACAGGAGCCTCATTCTCTGAAGTTCTAACTTATCAACACCCTTGTTGAATTGTGAACACCAGAACTGGACACTGTATTTCAGCAGTGGTTGCACCACTGCCAAATACAGAAGTAAAATAAACTCTCTGTTCCTACTTGAGATTCCCCTGTTTATGCATCCAAAGATGACATTAGCCTTTTGGGCACAGTGTCACACTGGAACATCATGTTCAGCTGATTATCCACCATGATTCCCAAATCTTTTTCAGAATAATTACTTAAAGACTCAAAAAACACATTCTTTGTTCCTAGAGGTATATACTTACACTTTGCTGTAGTAAAATGCAAATTGTTTACTTGCACCCAGTTTAGCAAGTGATCCAGATTGCTCTGTACCAGTGACCTGTCCTCTTCATTATTTATCGCTCCCCCAATTTTGGGATCATTTGCAAACTTTGAGTGATGATTTATGGTTTCTTCCAGAGCATTGATAAAAACGTTAAAGTAGTGTAGGGCCAAGAACCAATCTCTGTGGTACCCCACTAAAAACTTACCCCACTAAAAATCAATGATGATTCCGTATTTACAACTTAATTTTGAGACCTACCAGTTAGTCAGCTTTTAACCCATTTAATGTATGTCTTATTAACTGTATATTGTTCTAGTTTTTTTAATCAAAATGTTGTGCAGTACAAAGTCAAACACTTTACAGAAGTTTAGGTATATTACATTAACACTATTACCTTTATCAACCAAACTTGTAATTTCTTTTTTAAAAAATCAGATTAGTTTGACAGGATCTGTTTTCCATAAAACCATGTTGATTGGCACTAGTTATATTACTCCTCCCCCTTTAATTCTTTATCAATCAAGTCCTGTATCAACTGCTCCATAATCTTGGCTGGGATCAATGTCAGACTAAACAGGCCTATAATTACCTGGGTCACTCCATTTACCCTATTTAAACATTGTCACAATGTTAGCTTTCTTCCAGTCTTCTGGAACTTCCCCAGTGCTCCAAGACTTACTGAAAATCAACATTAATCAATAGCTCTTTTAAAACTCTTGGATGCAAGTTATCTGGACCTGATTATTTTAAAATGTCTAACTTCAGTCGCTGCTGTTTAACATCCTCCAGAGATACTAGTGGAATGGAAAGAGTTTTATCATCATCATCATAGAATATGATTATATCATTTGGTTTTTTCCCAAAGGCAGAACAGCAATATTTATTGAACACTTCTGCCTTTTCTACATTATTGTTGATAATTCTACCATTTCCACCTAGCACCGGACTAATTCCACTATTAACATTAAGCTTTTCTGCTCCTCATATTTGTAGTCCTTTACACCATATTACATTTAGGCAATAAACGTTTTAGAATCCTTTAAAGCATACACTTATATCTCACAGCTGTAATTTAGAGCAGAGAGAGACTCAGAGGTCCGTATGAAAGAAGGCTCAAACTAAAACGTCTGCCTCGATACCACAACACCACCAGACAGCAAGGGTAAGGAATATCTAGAAATTAGAACCTGTGGGGAACAGTGTGTGTGTGTGAGTGAGTGAGTGAGTGAGTGAGTGAGTGAGTGAGTGAGTGAGTGTGAGTGAGTGAGTGAGACCAAAAAGTTCAACCACTGTGAAAAAATCAGTTATCAATGTATGATCATAGCACTCCCTTTTGTGTATGCCTTACATTATCATCATCTGTTTTTCCCAAATACAGAACAGAAATATTTATTGAACACTTCTGCCTTCTCTGCAGAATTCTGCTTGAGGGAGCATAGAGGCAGAGGGGATTTTACTTATATCTGGTGGAGATGCTCAACAATTTGCTCATAAAAAGACTAAGGGAATTCTCCCTGTAGATATGTCTTTCTGACTATTGGGCTAGGATTGCCTTCATTCTAGGGCAAACAAAGGAATACACAAACTCATGTGGCTTCATCTGCTGGAAGTGAGAATTGTTTAAAATGCTCATTGGAAAAAGTGTTGTGTTCTATACCCTAGATGTCATAGGGATGGGCCCCACCAGAGATAGACCGAAAGATGGTTTGTGAATCTCTGAATAGAGAATCATACTGCTAAAGCAAGACTGTTGCAGTAGTTACTATACCATCCTATTCCTTTGCTAAACCTTTCTGAGAAGATTTCTATAGTTGCCAACCCAGCAACTATCAATTCTTCTTTCCTTTTGTTGATATTTGTCCCTTCAATATACTGTAATTCATTAATAAACCCAGTCTTGGGTCTCAGATTGCAATACCTATAATAGCCCTGTTTGCTACTGTCAGTGCCTCTCCAGAGTGTCTCAACAGTGTGTGGGATATCACACCCAGAATGAGTTTATGATATACTGTTCACTATTCTATTTTATGCTTCATTTTTGTATTAAAATATTTTTGTTATATAGTAAATACACTTTAAGAATAAAAATAAATTAAATAATAGAAATAAATGTCAACAACATTATCTAGAATTAAAAGCAGTCCTGCCTCAGTACTCCTATTAAAGAAAGTTACATAATCTTTTTCTCCTTAATACTGTTTGACGTTTGTGATTAAACCAGGCATTTTATTTATTTATTAAAGTATGTGGAGAGGAAAATAAGAGTATCATGCTGCGAAAGGAAAGAAGACCAAGTGACTTTCTGGACTGGAGAAACATTTAGGATTCAGGAGCCAGTATTAGGAAGCAGCAGCCCACTGGGCACTTAGAACTGCTAAAACTCCCTTGGTGAGCATCAACAAAAACCACTTGTTTAAGAATGATTACAGGATGGGAGGGTACCAGAAATATAAACAAGAAGCAAAAGGTAACTACGGCATTAAAGGAAAGATGATAAAAATTAAAAATGTATCTAGGTCTGCAGATCAACAGCTATGGCATTACAGAGACCAGCCAGGAACTTCCATTCACAGATGCTCCTTTATTGATTAAAATGTGAAAAGTGCATTTTATTGCTTTAACTAGAGTTTCTGTTCAGAGCAATAAAAGAGAACAATACAAATGAAATAAGTGGCATGCTGGATGTCGTAAAGGTTTAGCATTTCCCGGTAAAGAAAGGTGAAATTTTAAACAGATAAAACAATATTGGATGTAATAATCTTGAACAGCAGAAAAACCTATAATGGGTCTGTTAACCTGCAAAACTGTGTCTCAGACTGACTCCACTGATGTCTCAAAATGCACACATCTGTTAGTGTAAATGCTAAATGCATGCCACCCCCCACACACAGATTAATTTCTAGTGCTGTGTTTATCCTCTAACTTGCATTTGCTGGGCACAGTAATCAATTTCTTTACTGTTCCACAAACACATTTCACAGGTCATAAAGTTTACTTTTGTTTTCAATCCTGTGACAGTAAAGTACCCACTGCTGTCATTCCATAAACAGCATAAGAAAAGATTGTGAAAAAAATCCTAATATACAATTAGTCCTGTGCTGTTATTTCTAAAAGCACAGAACTTCACTTTTCAGGGATCATACTCTGTAGCTCATCTACTCTATTAAGGATATAAGGATTTACACTGCATTGCAATTGTCTTAGACTTTAGCTCCAAAGACTAGTGCTAATCCTCAGGGGTTAAACTGAACTGGTATGAAGGAGGTAAGTGATAATGTCCTTCTCTTTTAGCCCCTAATTTCTACATAATTTAAATATTCATTTACAAAAGAAAATTAAAGCCCTTCTGGTTGCAAAAGAAGCCCTCAAAATGCAAAACAGTGCACTGCAGTCTTACTGGCCTTGTCTGCACTAAATTTTCAGCACTTCCCATGTTGACCTGGTACCTGTTGGTAGTCATGGTGAAAACATGACTGTAGAACAGGTGCTGGCCAGTAAAAAGCAGTAGTGAAAATATCTATGCCTGGACTGCCCTGGTGCTTGTGTAAACAGGTTCTGAATGAACTCTCCCCCGACAGCTATTTGGGGAAGGGGAGAGACTTCAGGAGCACACTGCATTTACATGAACACACCTACTCTATAAAAAGCAACAGAGAGTCCTGTGGCACCTTTAAGACTAACAGATGTATTGGAGCATAAGCTTTCGTGGGTGAATACCCACTTCGTCAGACGTATGTAATGGAGATTTCCAGAGGCAGGTATAAATATGCAGGCAAGAATCAGTCTGGAGATAACGAGGTTAGTTCAATCAGGGAGGGTGAGGTCCTCTGCTAGCAGTTGAGGTGTGAACACCAAGGGAGGAGAAACTGCTTTTGTAGTTGGCTAGCCATTCACAGTCTTTGTTTAATCCTGAGCTGATGGTGTCAAATTTGCAAATGAACTGAAGCTCAGCAGTTTCTCTTTGGAGTCTGGTCCTGAAGTTCTTTTGCTGTAAGATGGCTACCTTTACATCTGCTATTGTGTGGCCAGGGAGATTGAAGTGTTCTCCTACAGGTTTTTGTATATTGCCATTCCTGATATCTGACTTGTGTCCATTTATCCTTTTACGTAGTGACTGTCCAGTTTGGCCAATGTACATAGCAGAGGGGCATTGCTGGCACATGATGGCGTATATAACATTGGTGGACGTGCAGGTGAATGAACCGGTGATGTTGTAGATGATCTGGTTAGGTCCTGTGATGGTGTTGCTGTTGTAGATATGGGGGCAGAGTTGGCATCGAGGTTTGTTGCATGGATTGGTTCCTGAGTTAGAGTTATTACGGTGCGGTGTGTGGTTGCTGGTGATGGATCTTGGGTAGTAGATAGAATAACCCCGGTCGGGGCTCTAAGGGTATGTTGATTAAAAAGCAGTTTCCCCTCCCTTGGTGTTCACACCTCAACTGCTAGCAGAGGACCTCACCCTCCCTGATTGAACTAACCTCGTTATCTCCAGACTGATTCTTGCCTGCATATTTATACCTGCCTCTGAAAATTTCCATTACATGCGTCTGACGAAGTGGGTATTCACCCACGAAAGCTTATGCTCCAATACATCTGTTAGTCTTAAAGGTGCCACAGGAGACTCTGTGTAGCTCCAAGTGATCAACTTTGGCTGGTGTTGGGTTACAAATCACTTTAGTACTGAATGCGGGGGTAGTGAAATGTTATCAATGTTGTTGTCTTTACTGTATGAGTAAAGGGGAGAAGAACTGTGCTTAACCTGTCCCAAATGAGGAGGTCACCCTCAGCTGAAAAGACGTTGTTAAGCCAGGGGCTCGAATGCCAGACCCCGTGAAAGCAGAGAGGGGTAGGGACAGGTGTCCCAGCCAGGTGGTGTGGACGCTCCCTAAGGGTCCCCAGTCTGGTTTAACCTGTTCCTCCCCACTGTTCAGAGCTAAATAGGCTTCATTAGGAGCCTTTTGTTATTTTAAGTGCTGAAATCACTCACTTATGGTAGGACAGTGTTTCTGCCCAGCCTGATGCGAGCTAAAAATCATTAAAAGCTGACAATCACTAAGGGGCTGACCTACAGAGGTCACAGCAGAGAGACGGGTGGCAGCAGAAGACGACCGATGGGAGCGGCGAGCAGGTGGCCGGATGGCGGAGCGAGCAAGGTGGCTTTTACCCCTTCCCCCACCGCCATGGTGGGTGGAGAATTCATGCAGATGCACCTCTGAACTCTGGGTCTTTACTGACCAGGGACAACAACTGTGAGTGGGGTGTTATGGGTGGGGCGGGGGCGGGGGTGGGAGAGGAAGCACACTACAAGAACTTTGGTGTTGGATTCAAGAACCTGAGGCAAAAAACACGGCCCAGTGTACTCCGGGGTGGGTGTTTTGCTCCTTGCTTTTATGTTTATGAATCCTGCTTATGCTGTTTTCCCTGATTAATGCTAGGTTACTTTTATTAAAGAAAACTCTTTCCACCTCGGACTCTGTGCTTGCAAGAGGGAAAGTATTGCCTCTTAGAGGCGCCCAGAGGGTAGTGTGTAATTTTCCCAGGTAACTGGGGGGGGAGGGGTCGAGCCGGTTCTGTGTTATATTGTTGAAAAGGCACCTCTAGATACTGAACCTGGCCCTTCTTGCTGCCCACTTCAACTGACAGAAGGGTTACACTTGTACCATTGCTACCCTGGTGGAGCTGTATTTACATGTTCAGGAGTGCTGAAAATTCCCATGGCAAATACAGTCTCTGGATCTGCAGACAGATAGACTGAAACAACAGCTTTGAGAGGAATAATCTGCTCTTAGAGACCTATGTACTGTACATAAGATGGCAGACAGAGGAAGCAAGAGAATGGCCATGATGGTGGAATGTAAGGATCACTAGGGCCTTATCTACACTTAAAAGCTTTTCCCCAGTAAATCTATAACTGGCTCAACCCTCCTAGTGTAGACACAGTTATACTTGCAAAAAAAATGCTTCTGAAGCTATAGCTTATTCCAATTTGGCAAGCAAAATAAGCCATATCAACAAAAGTACTTTTGAGCTGGTATAACTTTATCTGTGCTAGAGCCTTTGCTGGCATAGCTATATCAGAATAAAATAAAATAAATAATAATAATAATAAATTTTAAAAAATCACTCCCCTAACTGACATAGGTATGCCGGTAAAATGTTTACGTATAGATCAGGCTCACATGTCTGACATACCATCTAAACTTTGATCCACAGGAAAATATGTAGAGAACAGAGAAGAGCAGATTCACAATATGAATGACAGAAGGAGAGTGTAAGCATTTACTTATGCCTTTCAGTCCATGAACTTCCAGGATCTCAAAACACTTTACAAACATTAATTAAGCAAGCCTCACAGCACCCCTCTGACTAATGGAGAGCAGCCACAAGGTGGTCAGTTGACTTGCCCAAGGTCATAGAGTGTCCTCAATGACAGAGCTGTGAACAGAAAGCAATTCTCCTAGATCCTGATCTATGCTCTTGCCATTAGATCACACACATAAAATATTAAACATAATTTTGTTCTCTATGAAGGTAAGAGGCATATAGCTACTCTGAGTCCAAAATAAGAGACATTACCAATCCAATCCCAACATTCAGACAAGATGCACTTTTAATAATATTGTTTATCAAGCAGAACAGAATGGAGATCATGAAATTCTGAAATATCCATTAAGTAGGACTTTAATATTCTCAGATGTTATACACACCGATAAAATTACTTGAAATATCTGCACCTTAAAGATGAAATATCAAAAAAATTGTGTATCAACCCAGAAATATTCTAGTAAATGCTGAAGTCTTGAAATATAGGAGTACTGTGTAAAAACAAAAAGTCTCTCAACATTTTAGCTGATTGAAAGAAAGTCAATAACACGGACTTTCATTTACCTTGATTTTATTACTGTCTGTACAGTATTTCACACTGATGGCAGCAATAAAATATAAAATTTCACTTGCCTTTATTGTGGAAGGTTCTTTTCTTATTGGCTATCCCTCTTTCCACCTCAGCACCTTTCCACCACTGATAACTGCCAGATTGGCCTTTTTCTTGTCACAATGCATACTCGGAAGATGATTATCCTGGTGCATGGTAGCAAAGGAAGGTGGGAAAGGTACCAGGACTTAATTGAGCCTTCACCGAAAGATTTCATTTTTTTCCTCTACTTACCCCTATACCTTCCTTTGACCCAGAACACTCCTGTTTCCTGCTACACAAATCTCTAGGCCCCTATATCAACGAACCACCCTCAGACGACGCTTCAAAGAAGTACAGAAGTGAAGTCAGAAAGCTGAATCATCCTCATCCTGCAAAGAGAGGCAACCAGTGCAAAGGATTCCACCCCACGTCTTCCAGTGCTGCGAACATGTGACAGTCCAAACATCTGCTGACCCAGTAACAAGAATCTAAATTCAAAAATATGCAAAGATATCAGCAAGGATGTGCCATCTCCTCAGCAGTATGAAAAGGGAAACCTAACAGACACTTAACAACTGGAAGATGGAAAGATGCAACCATCAGCAAACAGTTGCAGAAAGGCCACATTAGGGCAATAGCTACTTGGTTCTGTAGAATTTAAAGCCACTCTGGGACAGCACCACCACTAGGCATTTTACGCCCAAGGCGAGCATATATGCACCCCCTAATGTTTTGGTTTGGTTTTTGTCAGAGGGTGAACATATTTCCCTAAACTGAAAACAGGACAGCAGGTAAGCGACGACCCCAGGCAGCCTGGCATCACCACTGGCCTGAACCCTGCCATCTCATTTTTCCACCCCTGCAGCTTTGCTCCCTTGGCAGCTGCCCCACTCGCTCTGCCATGGTTACGGCCCTGCTCTGGGGAAAAAAGTGCTTATAACCCTACACTGGGGAAAATTAATAGGGACCAAGAAGTCAACAAGGAAGGTGCTCCCAGGGAATAAGTTGCTTAGGTATTATGCCCTTCACCGCTTTATCGCATCATTTTTAGGGTATATCTCAAAAATTTTTAAAAAGCCATATTTGAGCTCAGACACTATCAGCATCCTTAAACAGGTTGTCTTTATAAACCTCCTTGTTTGTTTTCAGCTTATGCAATTAACTTATATTACAATCTCTACCTCACATATATGGTGCCAACAAACTATGGATAATGGATTGCTTGGGTGGGAGCTAAACAACACAAGAACGGTTACTAGTCACATATTATTTTGTTCCATTCGTATTGATATTTTTTACATGAGCATTAATTGTTTTTCTTTCTTTCCTGGGTCCTAATATGAAGTATGGATTGGCAGTGGCAAAAAACCAAACACACACAGGAGTGCTGTTCACCTCATAATAAGTGTGAGTTCAAGAGTGGAAATAATACCATGGTAATGACAATGATTATCGTCACATGATCTGTTTTTTCCCCTTGCAATATGAAACAAGACTCTTCATTTATTCATGTAAGAGTGGCTGAGACCTATCCTTAGGAATACAAAGAAAGTTAAATCAATTTCTCTTCATGCACATAAGATGCTTTCATTAGTCTAATATATGATATGGGTGACCAGGTGTCCGGTTTTTGACTGGAACAGCGGGTCGAGAATGGACCCTAGAGGCTCCGGTCAGCACCGCCAACTGGGCCATTAAAAGTCCGGTCGGCAGTGCTGCGGCGCTAAAGCAGGCTGTCCTGTCTGGCACCGCGCTGCGCCCCAGAAGCGGCCAGTAGGTCCGTCTCCTAAGCAGGGGGGCCACGGGGCTCCTCGTGCTGACCCCGCCACGAGCACCGGCTCTGCACTCCCATTGGTTGGGAACCAGCCAATGGGAGCTGGGGGGGCAGTGCCTGTGGGTAAGAGCAGCACATGGAGCCTCCTGGCCTCCCTGCCTAGGACGTGGACCTGCTGGCTGCTTCTGGGGCACGCCCAGCATGGTGCCAGGACAGGCAGGCAGCCTGCCTTAACCCCCTCACTGCGCCACTGACCGGGAGCCACCCAAGGTCAGCTCATGCCCCAACCCCGAGCCCCAACTGCCTGCCCCAGCCCTGAGCCCCCCCAAAACCCAGAGCCCCCTCCTGCACCCCAAACCCCTCTTCTCCAGCCCCATCTCAGAGCCCGCACCCCCATCCCAGAGCCCTCACTCCCCTGTGCCCCAACCCCTTGCCCCAGCCCGGAGCCCTCTTCCACACCCTGAACCCCTCATACCCAGTCCCACCCAGAGCCCTCACCCCCTCTCACACCCCAACCCCCACCTCAACCTGCAGCCCCCTCCTGCACTCCAAATCCCTCAGCCCCACCCGCCAGCCTGGAGTCCCCTTCTGCACCCCAAACCCCTCATCCCCAGCCCCACCCCAGAGCCAGCACCCCCAGCCAGAGCCTTCACCCCCTCCCACACCCCAACTCCCTGCCCTAGCCCGGAGCCCCCTACCGCACCCTGAACCCCTCATTTCTGGCCCCACCCTGGAGCCTGCACCCCAAGTTAGAGCCCTCACCCCCTCCTGCACCCAAACCCCCTGCCTCAGTCCAGTGAAAGTGAGTGAGGGTGGGGGAGAGCAAGCCACCAAGGGAGGGGGAATGTAGTGAGCGGTGGATGGGGCCTCGGGTGTTCGGTTTTGTGCGACTAGAAAATTGGCAACCCTATATATGATAAGGTGTCTGTCAGCAATTTAAACCTTTATCCAAAACTCCCACTCAAATCCCTTTCCTCAAAGATGTTCTGTTTGCATCTAAACAGCAGACAAAGTGCAATTCACTGCACTGATCCTGATAGGCATTAGTCTCAATAACTCTTGTGGGAAGTTTAATAACTGCCTTCTTTACAATAAATATCAAACACACAGCTTCTGATGGTTGTAAACTATTTATAAAATGTAATCAGTGTCAGAAATTGAAAGAGGTTTGGCTCTGAATACTCTTTCCACATGTAACTGCACTGGAACAGCAACAGCTTCAGAAAGAAATGCGCAGTAACTAATAGCAACACTGGAGTTGCTGTTGAAGTATTGCCACAAAATGCACCACAGTACCTCAAAAGCACTACACAGGACCATTAGTATTAGCATGTGACTCTAAACAACCAAACACAGAGACAAATAAATGTTATCATTGCTTCATTTCTCCAAACTCTGTAATAGTTGCTTTTTCAACATTTTATTTGAAATTTAACCCCCATGACAGAGATCTAAAAACCAGCCATCTGTTGGTGCCCTATCTAACTATCTTTTGATAAATCTGAAGAATGGAAAAATCTTTGAGATTATTTTTGCAGATCCCCAAGATTTACTGGGAAAACCTGAAATTTAAAAACTCTACGTATGTGAGAAACCAATTTCTGAACACTGACAGGGTCTCTCTTTAAAGAAACATACAACATGATATAACTACAGATAAACACCAACCTCAGAACTGCTGTAGGCAGCTCTCTATACTACACCTCTACCCCGATATAATGCTGTCCTCAGAAGCCAAAAAATCTTACCTCGTTATAGGTGAAACCGCGTTATATCGAACTTGCTTTGATCCGCTGGAGTGCGCAGCCCCGCCCCCCCGGAGCACTGCTTTACCGCGTTATATCCGAATTCGTGTTATATCAGGTCGCGTTATATCGGGGTAGAGGTATATAATCACAAACTACCACATTATCAGTAACAATCTGGTAGCTCATCCTAGCCTGGGAATGATCAGTGCTGCTCTGTCCTTTTCTCTCTCACACTTCTTGTCTACTCCTAGTCCCTCTGCTGCTGCTCTGTTGTATTCTCACTACTGAACAGCAGGCTTGTGACTTCGGTGGTAGCTGAACCTCTTCCCTCTTCCCTACTGCTAGCTATTGTTGGCTGGTGGGATTGTGACATTAAAGGTACCTGTAAATCTGCTAGTTACTACTCTCCCCTTCTTTGTCACCACCATTGGTAGGCACCACCACTGCAGACATTTTATTTTCAGCCACCTAAACAATACAGCTTTCTCCAGGCTAGCTTTTAAAAGGTGTATGGTTAGTACATGTTAGCTAACAGTAGGATTAGCTAAAGGACAGCCCATGCTTTAACCCAACCAGTTTATCACATGTTAAAGTGTATGCTGCCTTGTCTACACTATACTTTTAGAAAGTGTTAGAAGGTGTTCACTAACGCATTCTAACACCACACCTTTAAATCCTACTTTAGACAAAGCCTATGAGAGACTTTTCATGGAGCTACTAATTTCCCTTCCTGAAATAAAATGGTAGTGCTGCTGAAAAATGCATCCACTTTCACCCCTGTGTGTCAGTCTGACTCTACATTCAAATCTCATACTCTGCTGTCATAGATACCCTTGCTTATTCTCAACCTCTCAGATCCCTGTATTTAATTTCAGCATCTCGTTTTCTAATTGCAAATACTCTGTACTCTGAGGTGAGAAGACAGCAAGTAAGGGTGCTTCATGTCCTACAATCAAATCTAGATTTTAGAGTGATTGTATTTTCCAGGCACCAAACTGGAATAAGTAGCCACTCTGACTATAACAGAGTTTTACTGTTCTTCTTTTTTAATTGTATGCTGTTCTGTTGTTAGTGTCACCAGCTGTACACCTTTTTCTTTCTCTCTCTCTCTTTTTTTTTTTTTTTTTTTTTAAGGGGGATGGAGACACCGTTTTTTCCTTCAGTCATTTTCTTGTTGTCCTGTTCCAAGCATTCCAAATTACCTCTTCCAATGGGAGATCATCCCCTGACTGGCTGATAGCAATTTTTTTGTTTTGTTTTGTTGGTGGAAATTCAGCACAACATAGAGAGGGGAGCAGATTAACAGCAGTAGAGAAATAATGTTAAATAGCCAGTGAGATAACAAGCCTGATCCTGCAAGCTACTAAGCACTCCCAATTCCCTCTGAATTTGGGTTATATCAAAGTCAGTCTATTGAAGTCAATGGGAATTGAGGATACTCAATATCTCACAGAATCAGGTTTAAAATTCTTCCCTATGTCTGGTAAGTGTTTGAAATAGTGGAGCATCTGATCACTTTACACTCTCTATGGTGATCATCAATGTTATACTTTAAGCACAAGCAAACTGTTGGCCATTCTAGCAGACAGAACTTTCACCTTCTTTCATGTTCAATCAGCACTGGATTTCTTCTGAACTAACTCTACCTAACCATAGCATACATCCACATACATTACTACCCCTGGGGGAATTCTGTGCCACTGCACAATGCAGAATTTGTGCAGAAATTAATGTTGTGTGCGCAGAATTTCCTTTCCCCCCCCCCTGCCCCCGAAATGGACTGCAGAACTGCTGGCTGCCACTAGGGGCTGCTGGACCTGGCAGAGCCCAGCTTGCACATAGAAGACACTGCCGGGGGGGGGGGGGGAGGGGGGAGCTGGAGGGTTCCCAGCAGCTGCGGTTCCCAGCATCCCCTGAAGGAAGGAGGTGGCGCGCAGGTAACTCCATGCAAGCCCAGGTTCGAGCATCAGGCTGTTTCTCCCTCTGGATTCCTGGGCTCTGGGGGGTAGGGGGCATGGGTGTCTGGGCTGGGGGGTGGGAAATGCCCCACAGCTGGCCTCTGGAGGGGAGGGGACAGAGAAACAGGAACTGTGTTGTCATAGGGGTTTCTTTAACTCTCTACTCCTGGGGGAATTTTTTGTGTGTCTGTATTGTTACAGACATACTGACTGACAGGTATTTTGAAATAAATTATCAAAATAATTGAAACTGGCATGATTATATAGTGTTATTTTGACAAAATATGCAGATTTTGCAGAATTTTAAAATATTGTGCACAGAATTTTTAAATTTTTTGGTGCAGAATTTTTAAATTTTAGCGCAGAACTCCCCCAGAAGTAACATTATAAATATCAATCATAAGAAAGTTATCATTAACAGCAATGAACAAATTTGAACTTGCAGCTGTAGACTGAAAATAAACACAACTTGTAGGAAAAAAACAGGTTTACCAAGAAAAGTAAGTTAATAAAAAAAAAATGTCTCTGCTGTGGCTGAATCTAAACTGATTTTTCATGTTAAGATTATTTGAAACAACAAAAATGAATCAAGTCATTAGACAGGGCTATATCATTTTCAGTTCTGCATTGGGTTAGTCTCAAATTACACTGAAGGTCTATTTCAAACTAAGTTCAATTAAACTTAGAGCCACCGATAAATCATTTGCCTTCCCTACTGGATTGAATTCATAAACCATTTTTACATTATAGTAATATGATACATCTGTAAAATTTCTATACTTATCTGGGCTTTTGTACTCGCTTTGTTAATGATGGCTGCAAACCCATTTCAGCTACCCCCAAGCCTTTCAACAGAACACACTTAAGTTAAACTCAAGAGAATAATTTGAGCCCTGGATCTTACAACCTAATCCCTCTTGTTTTAGAAGCTGTTTCTGTAGTATTTAAAAACAAGCTACTGACTCATCCTTACCTTTGATAATGTTTAATGTTTTTGAAGATTATGGGATCTACTGATGGATGACAAGTTTAATTGGACTTCTAATTATTTTCTTACCCAGTTCTTCATCTGTCAACAGGCTTTTTTCCTTCTATTCCACCATGGCATATTTCATACCAAAAGCCGGCTTTTTTACTATTTCATGTTGGGATATGCAAACAGACACTGATACTAAGCAATTATGACATGCATTTCCCACAGTCCTTATTGCATGAATGTTACAAACATACCATGCAGTCTGAATTTCAAGCACCGTCTCATTCGACTCATTTTTTACAGCTTTTTGACTGCCTGTTGTTCATAAAAAAGGAGATGGAAAACTGAGAGGTGAATTAAAGAAAAATTGAGAGGTAACACTACTGTCAAGAGTGATGACAGCTAGTAAACTATCCTGATTACAGTGGAAAACAAAATCCTATTCTCATCTGGCAAGCATTCTTTTGCCTTTAGATGAGGAGTCAGAATTAGCCCTGTTAGCAGCTCTGAACTCTGATATAGAAATCAGGGGCAACAGTTGTTAAAAATGCAAAACAAAAGTTCAAATATAGGGGAATACTTGAAAATGTATTATGAAAACTACCGTGCAATGGGAAAATGTCCTGAAATTATTTTCCTGTTTGTTTATAAATAGCAAAAGCAATTCAGTTTTTACTGACAAAGAAAACAGGAACCCTCAGAAAATAACCTGCTCTAAAATACATAGCAAAGAACAAAAGTAATTGGTCAGTTCCTCAGCTGTTGTAATTCAGTGTAGGTCCACTGAAGTCGTAGTATTTCATGAAGTTTAACTATGATTTTTCTAGTGTAAAATGCATATAGGACAACGGTGATATTCATCAACCACACAATCACTTTTTGCACTGAGTAGGGAAACTGTATTACACTATCTAGAGACCCAATCCTGCAAAACTTTATTCACCCAAATAGTCTCAATTACCTAAATAAGTGCTCACACAATTAAAAGCAACTCATTTATGTAGACATTTGCTGAATTAGGTTTGTAAGACCTAATTCAGCAAACCCCTACATAAATGTAATGGTCAGGCCATGTCTAAACTAGCCAGAGAAACTCTGCTATCACCCTGGTAATAAGAGCTATAGGTGGTTGTTCTGTTTTTTTGAGACTACACAGTTTTGCAGAAGGCATTGCTAACATGGCTTCCATGCTCAGTAGATACAAGGCTACAATGCATTCTATAGTTCCCAAAATTTTGACAGAAAGAGAACTGAATAACTAAATTTAGGGGACAAATGCTGTAGTTTTTACTCAAGCAAAACTTCCATTAAAGTCAATGAGAGATTTTCCTGAGAAAGGACTAAGGAGGGTAGATAAAAATTAGGGCTATTAAACTGCGATTAATCACAGTTAACTCACGTGAGTAACTCAAAACACTTCAAATATATTGATTTCAATTACAACAAAGAATACAAAGTGCACAGTGCTCACTTTATATTATTATTGTTGATTACAAATATTTGCACTGTAAAAATGATAAACAAAAGTAACAGTATTTTTCAATTCATCTCATACAAGTACTGTAGTGCAATCTCTATCGTAAAAGTGCAATTTACAAATGCCAATTTTTTTATTACATAACTGCACTCAAAAACAAAACAATGTAAATCTTTAGAGTCTACAAGTACACTCAGTCCTACTTCTTGTTCAGCCAATCGCTAAGAGAAATAAGTTTATTTACATTTACGGGAGATAATGCTGCCCGCTTCTGATTTACAATGTCACCAGAAAGTGAGAACAGGCATTTGCATGGCACTTTTGTAGCCGGCATTGCAAGGTATTTATGTGCCAGATATGCTAAACATTCGTATGTCCCTTCATGCGTCAGCCACCATTCCAGAGGACATGCTTCCATGCGGATGACGCTCATTAAAAAAAAATGCGTTAATTAAATTTGACTGAACTCCTTGGGGGGAAATTGTAGGTCTCCTGCTCTGTTTTATCTGCATTCTGCCATGTATTTCATGTTATAGCAGTCTCGAATGATGACCCAGCACATGTTCATTTTAAGAACACCTTCACAGCAGATTTGACAAAACGCGAAGAAGATACCAATGTGAAATTTCTAAAGATAGCTACAGCACTCAACCCAAGATTTAAGATAGGTTTATTTAATTTAAAAAAATTAAAATTCCATTTGTGCATTTTAATTGAATTTGAATTTCCATCCAAATAGAGCTTGACACAAACCACAAGTAAAAAATTAATCTAGTAAATAAGAAATGCATCATTCACCATTTTCTAACATAATGTAAAATATGTAAAAATTAAAGATCTGAATAAATTTAAGTCAAGCAATATAATTGCTTAAATTGATGTATATATATATAGCGTATCCTCCTGTTTAGCAAAAAGAAGGCCCCTTCCAGTCCACCCAGCTGCAAAATGGGTACCAAATCCATTGGGTTAGGGCAGTCGGATATGATGCTGGCCCACGTCACATACCATTGGCTATGAAAATGACATGCCTTAACAATGTCCCCCCATTGGCTTTGGGGAACTTTGACTTTGACTATATTTAGTTGCAAATCAACATGTTTTAATGGTTGTCAGTTTTCTTTAGGAAAATAACTAAAAAGTACAAATGCAAAACACGATTAAAATCAAAGTGTCCTGCATGCAGATTTAAAATCATGATTAAAAGCAGTGATTTAAATCAATTGACCCTGGGACTAAGAACTGCAGGAGTCAGTCATGGTAACTACAGATAGTAAATCCGTTCTTTTTCTTCAATTAAGCCTTTTAATATTAAAAGGAAAAGAAAACATTTTGTTGCTTACCATTTGCCTTCTGTTCTCTACCAGGTTGATTCCAATAATCCCTAGGAAAGATCCAAAGCCAAGCTAAGGCAAAGAACAAAAAAAAGAAACACACCAGGTCAGCTTATTTGGCAACATACAAGAATGTCACAATATTTAAGGTGAGATGTTGGGCAGATAAACCAACTAAAACAATTTGTGAGAAAGAGCAAAATATTTAGTATAAAATTATTACTGGCCAGAAATCATGTGATGCAACAGGGAACAATCAGAATGGGAATTTTCTTATATTTTAGCAGTTCCAGGGTGGCCAACTTTGCCTTCTTTATTCAAGGAAAATCTTCCCATTGGTGTCAATGTGGAGTTTGGGACAAGAAAATACAAACAATAGTCATCAATGTTCAATAACATAGGTACTGATATTACTGTAAGTAATTTTTATGTCTATTTTAAAGCAACAATAAATTATATAGAAAAATATGGCATTTCACATTTGTTCTACCCATGGTTATACTATAAAAGTATACATATTTAGGACATCTTCTTTGAAATGACATTATGAAACTGCAAGAGACAACTGCAACTTCTTCAAAAAATAGATGTTTTATTTTAATGCAAGTCCCCAAAATCCTAATGTTTACCTTTTTTTAAAAATTGCAAAATATTGAAGGTCCTAAGAAAAAGATGTTTTTAAATTGCTAAAGAGTACAGTGTTTCTCATACCGTACATCCCACAGCAAACAGCCACACCTGCAGCAGGTACAGCTGCACCACTAGCAGGAAGAGAGGGAGAATGAAGTTCAGCTAGACTTACCCCTTCCTCACAGGATATGTCTACACTGCAGCGGGAAGGTGTGATTCCAAGCACTGGTGGACAGGCTGGCACTAGCTCAGCTTGAGCTAGCGTCCTAAAAATAGCAGCATGGCCATTGTGGCACTGGTCACAGCTTGGGCTAGCCATCCAGGCTTGCACCAAGTGGTGGGCAGGCTTGGACTTGGGTGGTTACCCCGAGTCTCTGCCAGTCGAAACATCCACAGTGCCATTTTTAGGCACTAGCTTGAGCTGAGCTAGCATGAGTCTTTCTACTTGTGCTGGGAATCACATCTCCCAGCTGCAGTGGAGAAATACCCTCAAAGCCAGAATTGCACGGGACATCCCCCACTCCTGGGAGAAACCAGCCAGAAGCAAACACGGAGGCAACTGCAGCAGCACAACTGAACCATGAGGGGAGGGAGGATGGGAAAATAAAACTCAGCCAGGGTTACCCCTTCCAACCAGATCCCATCTTGAACCAGACGTACACCTGGGCCCATGTGGGATTGGGAAAAAAGAGAAATTCCTGGGAGGAGCCAACCAGAGACCAGCCAGCAACGAACACAGAAGCAGCTGCAACAGGAACCTCTAGAGGCTAATGAGGTCATCAGACTCTTTCCCCAGATTTTACTTTGGACATCCTTTCCCTTGTGTTGGTTGGCTGTTTACTTCTGCATGGTCACTTTACCTCATCCACATGCCACCTTCCCTCCATGCCTTCTTTTCTTACTCCCCCACTTCAGTGTCTCCTCTCCCCGCCTTTTAGTTCATCTTTGGTTCATCAATCCCTTTTTAACAGCCCCTACCCACACTCCATCATGGGAAAAAAACAAGATGGATGGATGGATGGATAAACAAACAAATAAATGCCACCAAAAAAAATAATCACGGCACAGACATGGAGTTTGTAAGCCATCACAATGTTCCCACTGTTTATTTGTCAAATCCCACATCTGCCTTGTCTAGTCAGATAGTGAGCTCTCTGAGGCAGGGGCTGTCTGTCTCCCCAGTGCCAGGCACAATGGGGCTCCCATCTCAGTTGGTCGCTAGCTGCTACTGTAATAAACAAAATAATAATTAACAACAACACACACAGCATTTACAGAAGGTGAGAGGGGAAGCTGTTAGGGGTTCCTTTGGTTGGTTGGTTGGTTGGTTGGTTGGTTGGTTGGTTGGTTGGTTGGGTTTTTTTGTTTGTTTGTTTTTTGAACAAGCTCTGGGTCTGATCCTACAAGCTGCTTGACACAGGTGGAACCCAGAGCCAATGCAGAGCTCCATAAACTTCAGTGAAACTCCATGTGGGCACAGAGGTCTTCCTACATGCAGCCATCTGCAGGATCAGGGCCACTAAATTTGATAATTAATATAAACTAAAGATGTAGATAAAGGGAATTTTTAAATAATGGAGTAAATTACTAAGTCCCTAGTCCTACAAATACTTATGCACACATAAGAACATAAGAATGGCCATACTGGGTCAGACCAAAGGTCCATCCAGTCCAGTATCCTGTCTGCCGACAGTGGCCAATGCCAGGTGCCCCAGAGGGAGTGAACCTAACAGGTAATGATCAAGTGAGCTCTCTCCTGCCATCCATCTCCACCCTCTGACAAACAGAGGCTAGAGACACCATTCCTTACCCATCCTGGCTAATAGCCATTAATGGACTTAACCTCCATGAATTTATCTAGTTCTCTTTTAAACCCTGTTATAGTCCTAGCCTTCACAACCTCCTCAGGCAAGGAGTTCCACAGGTTGACTGTGCGCTGTGTTAAGAAGAACTTCCTTTTATTTGTTTTAAACCTGCTGCCCATTAATTTCATTTGGTGGCCCCTAGTTCTTATATTATGGGAACAAGTACATAACTTTTCCTTATTCACCTTCTCCACACCACTCATGATTTTATATACCTCTATCATATCCCCTCTTAGTCTCCTCTTTTCCAAGCTGAAAAGTCCTAGCCTCTTTAATCTCTCCTCATATGGGACCCATTCCAAACCCCTAATCATTTTAGTTGCCCTTTTCTGAACCTTTTCTAGTGCCAGTATATCTTTTTTGAGATGAGGAGACCACATCTGTACACAGTATTCGAGATGTGGGCGTACCATCGATTTATATAAGGGCAATAATATATTCTCAGTCTTATTCTCTATCCCCTTTTTAATGATTCCTAACATCCTGTTTGCTTTTTTGACCGCCTCTGCACACTGCGTGGACATCTTCAGAGAACTATCCACGATGACTCCAAGATCTTTTTCCTGATTCGTTGTAGCTAAATTAGCCCCCATCATATTGTATGTATAGTTGGGGTTATTTTTTCCAATGTGCATTACTTTACATTTATCCACATTAAATTTCATTTGCCATTTTGTTGCCCAATCACTTAGTTTTGTGAGATCTTTTTGAAGTTCTTCACAGTCTGCTTTGGTCTTAACTATCTTGAGCAGTTTAGTATCATCTGCAAACTTTGCCACCTCACTGTTTACCCCTTTCTCCAGATCATTTATGAATAAGTTGAATAGGATTGGTCCTAGGACTGACCCTTGGGGAACACCACTAGTTACCCCTCTCCATTCTGAGAATTTACCATTAATTCCTACCCTTTGTTCCCTGTCTTTTAACCAGTTCTCAATCCATGAAAGGACCTTCCCTTTTATCCCATGACAGCTTAATTTACGTAAGAGCCTTTGGTGAGGGACCTTGTCAAAGGCTTTCTGGAAATCTAAGTACACTATGTCCACTGGATCCCCCTTGTCCACATGTTTGTTGACCCCTTCAAAGAACTATAATAGATTAGTAAGACATGATTTCCCTTTACAGAAACCGTGTTGACTTTTGCCCAACAATTTATGTTCTTCTATGTGTCTGACAATTTTATTCTTTACTATTGTTTCAACTAATTTGCCCGGTACTGACGTTAGACTTACTGGTCTGTAATTGCCGGGATCACCTTAGAGCCCTTTTTAAATATTGGCATTACATTAGCTATCTTCCAGTCACTGGGTACAGAAGCTGATTTAAAGGACAGGTTACAAACCATAGTTAATAGTTCCACAATTTCACATTTGAGTTCTTTCAGAACTCCTGGGTGAATGCCATCTGGTCCCGGTGACTTGTTACTGTCAAGTTTATCAATTAATTCCAAAACCTCCTCTAGTGACACTTCAATCTGTGACAATTCCTCAGATTTGTCACCTACAAAGGACGGATCAGGTTTGGGAATCTCCCTAACATCCTCAGCCGTGAAGACTGAAGCAAAGAATTCATTTAGTTTCTCCGCAATGACTTTATCATCTTTAAGTGCTGCTTTTGTATTTCGATCGTCCAGGGGCCCCACTGGTTGTTTAGCAGGCTTCCTGCTTCTGATGTACTTAAAAAACATTTTGTTATTACTCCTGTTTGGCTTTTCTTATTACATTTTTACACTTAATTTGGCAGTGTTTATGCTCCTTTCTATTTACCTCACTAGGATTTGACTTCCACTTTTTAAAAGATGCCTTTTTATCTCTCACTGCTTCTTTTACATGGTTGTTAAGCCACGGTGGCTCTTTTTTAGTTCTTTTACTGTGTTTTTTAATTTGGGGTATACATTTTAGTTGGGCCTCTATTATGATGTCTTTGAAAAGTGTCCATGCGGCTTGCAGGGATTTCACTCTAGTCACTGGACCTTTTAATTTCTGTTTAACTAACCTCCTCATTTTTGCATAGTTCCCCTTTCTTACTTTCACACAAGTAATTTTATACATGTTAGAAGTAGTCTCAGTAGTGCTAAGAGAACTGGGGGCTTAAGTCATTTCGCATAATATTTTTTAAAAAGACCAAAGTCACTTGAGCTAAGCCTAATGCGCCTTTGGTGCCCTATCCTGTCCCACTGAAGTAAGAGCATTGTTACTGAATTCCATGGGAGCAAGCCGCCACCACCCTTCTTTTAATTCCAATTTAAATTTCTCTTTTCACAAGCAGTCTGGTTTTTTCATTGCTCCATAAAAATAAACATTTAGTTTATCACACCAAGAATGAAAAAACATAATCTTACATTACAAATGTGTTCATTTTCAGCTGCTCTGATACTTCCTAAGCTAACGCACAATAAATCTATGTATTGTATGCTGCATTCACACAGCAGGAAAGGAATTGTCAGTCAGATTTTGTGAATGAAATGTTACTAGCGAAGGAAAAATGGAACCAGAATAGGTATGTTAATACTCCTCTTAGATAATACTTTCCACAAGGCACTCAGCTTCTTCAGCTCTCACTGAAGTCAATGGGAGTTGAAGCTGCTTGCCATCTCACACTATCAGAAGCTGTAATTATATTAATACAGGGTGACGTTGATGTATTCATCATTGCTCTTTCTCGGTTACTACAATGATCAACCACAAATGTGCAAAATATGACCGTGCTTTTACAAAATGTCATCAGCTCTAACAGCCTTAAAATGAAATAGAGGGAAAAAATATTAATAAAAGGTTTTCATTTGCAAATCATTCTGAACATTTCTAGCTATTCTATCAGCCTATTAAATAAAAACCTATAACACTTAATTTTTAAAAAATACTCTAGAGAAATATATTTTTCTGTTTAGTACACAGACATTTTCTCCCTAAAATAAACTAATTGCTATAATTAACTGCTTTGTGCACATGAACTTTATTACTTATTACCCATTAAATTTCCTCCAATGGAATGACTGTAGAAAGTTTATTTTTTAAATGTTTTAATTTCAATTACAAATAACTATTTAAAGACTATGCCACTGTATTAATGTACATATTTTAACTGATCCAAGGACAATGATAAAATTTTATCCCTGGAACGGATTTTAATTCCATTTTTTAAACACCACTTAATATAGATTATTACCCTAAAATTAATCCTTCCAACAAATATGTTCTCAGCATGACTTTAACATATTAAAGAACTTAGTTAGAAAGAACAATTGTAATTTACAAATAATGATTGGCAATGCAAAATTTATGCATAGTATTAACAGATACACATCCCTTTTCTTAAAATGTATGATTATATTATGAACAAGAGCTAATAGTACACTGTAATCATTCAGGTCCCAATTCAGCAGTGTACTTAAGCATGTGCTTAACTTTAAGCAAGTGAATGATTCATCCTATTGAAGTGAATGAAATTAAAGTTAATGCTAAACTACCTTTTGAAGTCATTAAAAGCAGAGTATTTAGTGGTACTTATATTCTCTCTTTTACTAAATGATAATTTAGAAGTCCAGTTAAGAATCAAAGTTGTGATAATGAATTAAGTGGTTTGAAAGTGATTACTAACATACAGTAGAAAATTATGGCTCATTCTTGAAATTGAGTCCATGTGCCTGTGCAGAAAGCTATTAAATTCAGTGAGGTTCCACGCAGGCACAGTGGTCAGCCCTCATGCACAAGTTGCAGGATTGGGGCCTACATCTGAATCACAAACATAATAGAACTAGATCTAAACATTATGCACCTTAGGTTTTCCCTCACCAGTAATGCAACAGGGTTTGAAATTTCCCTCATCGATTGTGGTTGCTTGTGTCTATGCCATAATAGCGTATTGGTAATAATGGATAATCTAAAATACATTTCTCTACTCACAATGATTCCTGGGTAATAGCCTCCGACGCTAACATTTTCTGTTCTCGTAGTAGCTGCAAGTCCTATGGTCAGTATAAACACAGACACTACCAGCAGAGAAACTGTGAACCAGAGAGAAGTCTTCTTTCGTTTTGCAAACTGTCCTGTTGGGGGAAACAAATATAAAATAGTTTTTCATTGCAATCTTGGCAGTACAAGTATGAAATGAAAGCTCATTTCAACTATTTCATTTTTAATCCTTTCTCCCAACAAGGGATAATATTTTGCAGCAGAGAGAGGATCTTAAATTATATAAAGATTAGCTGGAGCTTAGTACACTTTAATACATTGTTTACACATACAAGATGGGGTTTTACTAAGCTGAAGTGACAATAATTTTTTCAGTTATCTGTGGTAAATCTTGTAATGAAGTTGTTGTTCACATCTGTAGGCCAATTCTGCAGACCTCAAACCATCCTTACCTTGGCAAAATTCCCATTTGGCTCTATGTGGACAACACATAAATATGTGAATTTTAAAGAAGATTAGCAGAAGCTCTGCTGTGTTATCAGGAAAATAAATTTTCTCTTTATATTTATCAGGTTAGCAAACCAGTTGGTATCTTCTGAAGCAAAGCTGTACTGCAGCTAATGAATTTGTCATATATTATACATATACTATTTTATTTAACAGGAACTGTTCTGTGAAATTTATTTAATCTCATCTCGATTTGGACTCAGGTACCCAGGAGTAAAAGATTGCAGATAATCCTACTGTAGTCAGCCAGCTCTAATAATAACCTTATTATCATTTTGTTGTTTTAACTTTGAGGCAGAAGTGTATCTTTGAGTTGCAACTCTAGGTTTCTAAAATAATTATTATAGAGCTCCTGCCCATAGCTCACCAAAATTCTGTAAAAACATATTTTAAAAAAATACAATAAATCACAATAGCCATCTAAAAATACACCCTCTTAACATTCAGAGTGAAGCAAAGAGAAGGAGTCCACAGTGGGCAAATGTGAAAAAAAGGAATCAGAGGGAGAAATAGCAAACAAGGAGCCAATCAGTAAACAGAAGCAATACAATGTGACTCATGTGACCAAGTAAAACTGAGGAACACAGCTCAGTTTTTTTATTTCAAATCCCACATCACAGAACAGATTCAGTTTGCAAACCAATTCATCAATTAATTTTTATGAATACATATATAAAAACTGAGATCTGTTTGTTGATATTCCTCAAACAGAACCAGTAAACGTGTCAAATATTTTCTTCAGTATGAAGTGTGCTCTGCTTTACTGAAGAAAACAACAACAGACAATCAGAAATTAATCCAGGTGACTCCAGCCATCTCCTCCCCAATCTGTGCTCCATCTGGTTAATCTTTTGGCAATAACATTTAATCTATGGTGGTCCATTGGTGGTAAGGAAGGAGAGAAGTATGGAATAACCCATGCACCGAAATACATGAGGGTATGGTCAGATCTTTAAACAGGCTAATCTACAAATCCAAGAATCTAAAGCAGACCCAGTATGGCCAACCTCAAGCATTCAAAAATCATGAGTCAGGTTGCCACCCAAAGTCAAAAATTGTCTTAAAAACAATGAGATTTTTAAAAATATTTGTTGGGGGATGCGGTTATCTACCTTCTTGTTTTTGAGTGCTTAGATTTCACTTTTTCAATTTTTTTCTCTGAAAATATAAAGACTAGAAACTTTTTGTTTAAATGAAAATTGAGATTCTCACATAATCCCATGACTCCAGGAGCTGGGGCTTTAAGAAAAACAGCAAATATTGAGAGCATTGCAGACCCAATTTAAGCATATGGCTGGTCCTGTTAGAGCACTCCTCAAGCCTCTGGGGGGAAAAAAACAAGACAATCCATCACTTCAAGGAGCACACAGACCAGACTATCCAATCTGATGTCCAAATGTACATTGAAAATTCCCAAGGATTCTAATCCAGGAGGACTTCAACTGCATTGCCAACACCAGTTTACCATACTCATCTATGAGGCCTACTGCGTAACCAGAACCACAAAACTTGGTAAACTTGGTACAGCCCCATGGATACACGAAACAGCCATATGCTTGAACAAACTCATCTCCGTCGTTGACTAACTCCTACATTACAAGCAGCATGAAAATATCACAGCTATTGGCCCACTTCTTTATTCTGCTTGAGGCTAGTGATCACTGAATATCTGTGTAGAACCAGCCAGGCATCTCCATCCAACCACATGCCAAATTTGCATGACATGGCACTTCAGAATCATCAAGTGTCAGCCTTAGTAACAACAGATCAGGCATTAACCAGTCAAGCCTGCTTGCAAGAGGTTTCTAAGTTAGTCATTCCATCTATGCTGCTCAAGTATTTTTCAATGGAAGCCAAAGGGATTTTCTGATTTTATTTCACCCTGAGAGTCTTCAGTAACCTCAGTGCCTTTGCTCACCATAACCTCCCACACACAGAGTCATCTGCTAATCTACACCAAAAAAACCAACAACACTATCTCACAAAAAGATAAACAGAAAAGGGGATAGATTCTCAGCCTCACTTCTGCCCTCTTTCCACCACCTCAGCAGCGCAAAGGGGACATAATCTGGCCACAGTTTGCCAGATGAGAATTCCTCTAGTGGAGGAGAATTCTCAACTATCTTAAAGAGAGCCAGGCTCTATGCCAGTCCTCCTTTATCCCCAGAATAGGATGTATGTTGTGGTGGAAGAGGGCATGACAGGGCCAAGGAGAGAGCAGAGCTCCTACAGCCATTCTCATCTGACATGTGACCATTTCCCTCCTTAAGTCCCCCTCAACTTCCTTCCAACCTCTCTCCAGTGCTGAGTGCATCTTGGTGCAGAATTGAATCTGGCCCAAATACTTGAGGAGTGGGAACTTTAATTCCCCTGCCCTCGAGCCCACACATCACATAAAAACAAAGAACAAACCAAGAGAGAAAAGAAAGCTCCCACTAATAACCTCCTCTCCAGAGACATACACACACCAATCCTCAAGCAAACTGACCAGATAAGGAAGAGAAGGTGGAAGGAACTATAGAGGGAGATACATACACATTTTAAAAGGAATTAATTTAGATATTTAAGAACTTGACAATGTTACTAACACCTGTAGATGTGAATGTGTAATGTACACAAACTACATATGAAATACCGTGATTCAAAGGACAAAATTAGGATAGTCACATTACCCTGAAAAAGCTCTCTTATCTTAAAAGTCTGCTACCTTTATAGGCACATCTCTAGCAAAGGATTTTCAATGAATGCTACTATTCAAGAACAACATTTCCTTTCAAAGAAGAAAGAGAACTGGAGCAAAACTCCAATGTGACCAGCATTCTTGAGGGTCAGACTAGTGTTCTGAATTTTGAATCTTCATTCCATATGACACTCCAAAGCCAGCAAAATCACACCAGAAAATAAAATGAAATCTCAATCATTTGGCCTCCTCAGAATCAGTAGTTTCCAAAAAGAACTAATACAGAAATGTTTTATGTTCAAAATGGACCTTAGTATGTGTAATCTACTACACAATTTGGCTTACAGATCATATACTGCCTCAAAATTCTGTGTGTGTTTGTAAAATTCCCAGTAATGAAAAATGACTTATAAAACTTACACTACAGACAGTTTTGAAAAATTTCTGTATAATTTTACATCAGTGATACATGCATGCATGCATAAGTTTAAGGCAGCACATATGGCCTTGCCTAAAAAAAAAAAAAAGAATACATGAAGACTTTTTACAATCTCAACAATACCAAATACCTTCATAAACATTGCAGGGAAAGAACACTATCCAATTCACCTGTGAGACTCAGCATTTCCAATGCTCCAATAGCCTGGGCTGTAACGTTTATTGGCAACCCTGGTGTTTACTGAGATAATTTAATATTGTCTTAACAGAATATTAATATTTTAAATGTACGTAATGCTTATCATCCTGAACTACATACACAGATATTGTTAACTATTTGTGTGGTTTAGAGCCTCAACTCTGTACTTTGCCTGATAAACGGTTTATTAGGCTTATTTGTAAAGCAGTTTGAGATCTTCAAATGAACAGCGCTACAAGTACAAAGCTTTATTATTTCCCTTTTGATACTGTTTTATTGACTGCAGCAGTGCTGCCATTTTCAAAATAAAATTCCATAGCTTTTGTTTGCTTTTTAGAGGGCAGATGCAATATGTTTGGGATTTTCTTTTAATATAGCTACCCATTGTGGGGCAGGAAGTGTTCATCTACAGTTACCTGCAGCCAAAAACAATTCAAAATTACTCAGTCAGAAGTATCCCTGTGGTACTGAGGGAGAAGATAGATAGGGTCTGATTCAGCATACATGTCAGTCAGTCTCCAGTGGCAAGGGCTGTTACAGAGTGTCAGCCATGAATTAAAGTGGCCCTTAGAACAACTAGGTAACGAATGAGATAGTACTGCTGCCATCTTTCCTAGGGGCAAATTCCTCTTCCGTGCAGCTGCCCCTGCAAGGACAGGAGATTGTTCATCAAACCCATTAACTGTCCAACCTGTTATTGCTGAAGTCACTCTCAGTAGCAATTAGTCAGTCCCTGTTAACTGATGCATAGTTACTCAAGATGGAATTGTAAAATATTAAATTGTCCCTCCCTGGAATTCCCCAATTTTTTCCTATTAGTATTTCACCATTCCAAGAATCAAGCAAATGAAAGGAAAGTCTTCTCGGTAGAGTCATCTTTACTAGAGCCCCTGTTCTAATCAAGAATCAAATGAGGACTGTCACAAATTATTACCAGCATTACATTGTGATGGTAATGTTCCTCAACAATCTTGGCTGGCAATGTGATAACAAAGCATAGATACCACAGTGATACTATAAAAAAAATCTAAGAGATAGATTAGATAGACAGATAATGCTAACTTCCACATCATTGATCCGTGCTCCACCAGGTATGGTCATAAATTGCCCAAGAAAAGCAATAACCCACTAGTACTCTCTGCTCTGCCTAATAAACATTTATCAGGCTAAGTATCTATTTGAGGCCCTAAACCATACTACTCCCACCTCCATCGAAGGAGAAAGAAAGCCATTAGGACACAGAGAAGAGAAAATAGAATCTCCTCTTCTGAGCAGCTCAGAGACAGGAAGAGAAAGGCACGTACAGCTTACATACACATACAGCAGTTGGGTTGGATAAGAAGTACGGATCATCATTCCTAGAGTCAAGAGAGGGAACACAGTGACATTCAAAACCTTCCCAGCACCCTAGAGATGGGGAAACAGAGTCAGAGAACCCCCTGTCAATCAATCAATCAAGAATTGAGAAAATATACTGGAGGACCCCTTTTCACAACAGCCAGCAGAAGTCTATTTGGGGAAGAGTGTGTCCGCATTGACAAAAGATGTATGATTTGGTGGGAAGACCTTAGTTCAGTTTCTGCCAGAGTGAAATGATGCAACCCTAGAGGTGGAGGCATGGGTTTGGAACAGGGAAAGGTGAGGCTTATGAAGGGGAAGGTATAACTTTAGGATGGAGTGGGTCTGTGATGGTGTGGGGAGAGAAAGAGACCTGTGAGGCATGACTTGTCAGTGCTAGAAAAGCCATCTATAATCTACAGTCCAACTCCAAAATGTCTAAATCCACCTTGCTTTGCTAATGCAAGTACTCCTGTTAAATCAATGAGCAGTCTCCTGCAAGCAGGCCAATTGGAAGTCTATGGGAAAAATAAGAGGGAATGAATTTGGCAAGGGAGGAAGTGCAGAGCACAAATCACACTTATTGGGAGATCAACACCACACCATTTTGTCATCTTGCTCTAGTCAAGGTGATGTAGATGTGAAGAGACTTGTCTCTAATTAATATTGAACACAATGTATATTAACATCCCTGATCTATAGGAGAAAGATTTGTAAGGGGAAAAGGTTACATTTTCAATGTTTTACATTACATAATGTTACAAAGAATCATGTAATACAAGTTAACCCTGTGTAACATAACATATAACATCAAAGGGCTGATACAGGCTTTGCAACTAATATTTTGTAGCTATGAAGCTAATATTTAAGGAATGAGATTTGTATGTCTTTGGGGCTAAATTAATTATGTTTCATTACTCCAGTCTTCCCCTCAATGCCATATCTTCCTTGGCTATATTTTTCATTGTGTATTTTAAAAAAATGTGCTATACTAATGACATTGAACTAATCCTACATTGCCACCTAAAACTAAATGTGATGGGCTGAGATGTTTAAAAAAGATATCAGCCCTGCTTTTGGTGATTACTTCCTCTTTTCTGATTAAATGCTTGACTAAAACAGTGTGCTAAAACTAACTAAACCATATGCAACTGCATTCGTTTCCAGGCACAAGCTAGCAGCTTGTATCTGACTCTTGTCTCCATTATGTAGTTGTGTTGTAGAACCCATGAGTATATTGTATAGTCTAGTCCTTAAAAAATGTTGCTGCGTTTTTGAGTAGACCTTAACACTGTAAATAGTTTAGCTATAGTAAGTGATCTTGTGCAGTATCACTATGACTTCATTGCTTTGGCAACAATTGTTTCACCAATAAATAATTAAATGACTAGCTAATCAATGGTTAAAATGACAGTTTAACTGAATAAATACGTAAATCACATAGAGAATATCCTAAATAAATCTTTGCTATTACCATTTATTCCCTGTTTTCTTCAAAACTGCCAAATAACAAAAATATAAAGGGTCTAATACATCCTTTTTGACTGCTGTCCTGATGTTTGGGTAAAGGCAAAGTCTCCATATACCATACTGAATGACATACACAAGAACTACCACTGATACTTTCTAGATTATCTTGACTTTAAGGAACTTTGGGGGAATAATCAAATATTGAACCTCTCTTTTACATTTCATTTGTATTTTCCAGGACACATTTAGGAAGAGAAAACAAACCTGTACATTTAGGAACAGAAAACAAACCTTTTCAGAGACAGACTAGTTTAGCAATGAGGCACTCAATTACACCTCTACCCCAATATAACGCTGTCTTCGGGAGCCAAAAAATCTTACCGCTTTATAGGTGAAACCGCATTATATCGAACTTGCTTTGATCCACCAGAGTGCACAGCCCCGCCCCTCCGGAGCACTGCTTTACCGCGTTATATCTGAATTCATGTTATATCGGGTCACGTTATATCGGGGTAGAGGTGTACAATTGTAATGTACAAATGTAAAAAAATAAAACCAATTGTCATACGGGTATTACAACGGCACCAGTCAAAAGTTTGAGTGGAATTGCTTCTACTACTGAATACAGTATACTCCCATCATAGCCATAAACCATCTGTAAGTGGAAAAGAGCCAAAACTAACTCTGTACCCTAATCTGCTGACACTCCAAACTGCTCAAGCATAGCAACTATTAATTTTCAGCAAAGAGAGAAAAGGATGTATTACATACATACAGAAAGCCCATTTCTATATTACATTATCCTTACAGCAATTCCATGAAAATAATGCAACAGCTAAATGGAAAAAATAAATTGAAAATGTTTTTAAATGTCCCAATGTGATAAAGGAGAGTGACAAGAAAGAGCAGAATGATAACACTTGACAATGAGTTAATTTTTAGAGAGGGATTATTACAACCCACCAATAACCCTAGTACTGTACTGTATCTCATAGAATAGGTTCCTTTTTTAACCTTAAAAGTATTAACTAAAATAGTAAAAGACAAACTCTATATGTCAAACTGAATTACCTATCTCCACATTCTTTCCTTATTGCTCTTTCAGTTGTTAGGCACTCTGTGATATGTTTTTAGATTGCTATTTAAGAAGGTGATCAATTGGGCTTCATCTGAGCAGAAAATTATTTCCTCCATTGCAAGTGCAAGCATTTATAAATGAACAGGCAAATCAGTAGTATTGCATCCCATAGAGATTACCAGGGAACAGATCTTTCCCTGTGAAAAATTAAGATTTGCAATATTGGGTGGGGGTCGGGGTGGGGAATAGTACTTTCATGCTATCCTCAGAATGTTGCAATCAGAAATGTCAAATCCAGATTTTAATAATACTCAACAAGTTTACTGCTTTCAGTGTATCAGCTACATCGGTGAGCCCTAGCATCGGTGTCCATGGCTGGTTAAACAATCAACGAATAATCATAAGAGTAACTATAACTACCTAAATTACATTTAAAAACGGTTTTCGAGCCAAATAAAAAAAATGCCTGGTGATGTGTCTCAACTCTCTAAGCAGCGTGAGACTCCCTGCACAGCTACAGGGTTTGGGGGAGAGGGAGCTGGGGGTTAATTTCCCCCCAGTAGATTTATGTGCACTGCAGTCCTCTCAGGGCAGGAAAGTCATGGCTTGACTGCATGTTGGAGAAAGCAGGAAACCTGGTTAAGCAGCCGTTGATCAGGCGAAGGCAGAGCGTGTTCACAGCTGAGAAGTGCACCAGCAAAACCCCCAGAGTCCTGTGGCACCTTATAGACTAACAGACGTATTGGAGCATAAGCTTTCATGGGTGAATACCCACTTCCTCAGACGCACACCCACCAAAGCTTATGCTCCAATACATCTGTTAGTCTATAAGGTACCACGGGACTCTTTGTTGCTTTTTACAGATCCAGACTAACAGGGCTACCCCTGCGATACTTGTCAGCAAAACCCCATGAGCTGCCAGGGGGTTTCCAGGCACGAGCCCGCCTCCGTGCGAACCGAACAGCGCCCAGAACTTCAGAGCATCGCTGGGCTCCTCACGGCCGGAGAGCCTGGAGCTACCTGAGCTACCCGCCCTCTGCCCCGCAGCCCAGCCCGGAAGGTGCCCGGGATTGCCGCTGCCTCTGGGCACGGGCCGGGGGCGCCCGCTGCTGCTGTTGTCGGGGCCCAGCCGGGACTTACCTGTGGGATCCAACACGGCTAAAGGAGCCGGCACCGGGGTGGCGGGAGGAGGCGGCTGCATCCTCTTTGCTCCCTGCTGCCCGGCTGCTTTCCACCCCCTGCCCCTGCCCCTGCCCCTGCCCCGCGGCACCGAGCCAGCCGCCGGCGAGCCCCGCAGCGCCGGACTGGCAGGCGGCGGGGAGGAGCGGCCGGAGCAGAGGGAGGAGCGAGGGAGGGAGGGAGCCGCACTGACCTCGAGCTCCTCAGTGCTGCGGAGCCCGTGCGGGGCGGGGGGCACGCGCCCCTCCCCACCCAGCCGCTCGCTCGGCCTCTTCCCTCCCGCCACTGCCCCTGAGGGTGCCACTCTCGCCCCGCCTTCCTGTACCTTCCAGGGACACCCCCCCCCCCTTGCCCTGCTCCCAACTAACTGCACGGCTCCTCCTCTGCCCCCTGCAGCGAGGGGCCCGCAGCTCCCTGGGCTGGGGGTTGCTGAGAGAAATGGGGTGAACATCCCCTGGGGTGTTACCCTAACTTTGCTGCCCTGCGCTAAGGGGATTCCTCCGCCCCCCCAAAAAAGTGTTAAAGGGTCATTGTGAGAGGTACAAAGTCAAGCACTCGAAAGTTAGGAAATGCCAGTATTATGGTTCCCTGAGGAGCCTTAATTCATCATCCCTCATAATTCACCTTTGTGTTATATGATCCTATTTAATTACATGCTCACTCATCCAGCTCAGTAAGATTAAGGTCAAAAGTATCCACTATTTGTGGGTGCTGAATTTGAGGCACCTAGGACCTGATTTTTCAGAGTATATAGCATTCCCTACGTTTAAAGCACAGCTCCCAATTCCCAGCATTTCTGCAGATCAGAACCCCAGGTCTCAAGTCAGGCATCCAGAAAAATGAAGAACACAACAATTAATGGCCACCTGTGAAATGTTTGGTTTAAGTGTCTTTCCTAGCTCATATAGCAATTCTGTGGCAGAGCTGGGGTGAAATTCGATATTAACAGCATACAATGGCCTTTCCCATGAGATTGTCCTTCAATCCCATACTTCATTCACTACCCACCTTCCACCGTCTACAGCAAATGAGGCAGGGGTCCTACAGCCAGCAGCTTCATTCACTACGCAGCCCTGATTCATCCCCAGAGCTGATCCATCCTGTGCCCTGAATGTGGCAGGGGTCCCGTGGAATATATTGCATGAGATCATGTAATTAAAGACTGTATTCTAATGAATAAGCACAATGGTGGTGAATTAAGGTTGCACACACAGTAAAGTTGCATAAACTAGAGCTAATACATCTCTCCTGTGGGACCCATTTTTTTAAATCAATTGCAAATAAAACATAATATCAACCAAAACAACAATAAAAATAAACAGAATCCACTAATAAAACACACAAATAGAAATATGTACGATGGATGTCAAAGTAAAAAAACTTAAATGCCCTTGACAAATGAAAGTGTTATTCTGTCTTTTATTGGACATCTGTCAAGAACTATTGTCTCTGGACCTCTATGGCTTTCTGATCACATTTGCTTCGTGTTTCCAAAACAGATCCTTCTGCCTTGCCCCTTTCAGCTGCTGAAGTGGATCTGCCAACTGGAGCCTATGTTTACGCTCTTGGTGTTTTTTACTTACTGGGTGTACATGTGTTACATCTGTCAGTAACATTCTGTACATCCTCAATAAACAGTCAGTGTCCTCCTTGGCTTTGTTTACATGTCTTCTGTTCCTTCTATAAGACTTACCCTGAGGGTAATGGTTATGACATATGACCTTGGTGTCAATGATTTAGTGACAGAATGCCAACCACGCTTTGCTTGAACTAATATGCTCTTCCACTTGCAATAACTATTTGGAATTTTTATTGTAGTATTTCTTCTGTTCCAGTTTCCTGGAATATAACTTTTTTGCAGCTGTTCAGAGTTAATTTTCCTTGGCTCAAGAAGCTGGTTAGATGACAGGAGACAAAGCTTTTTTGTGGGCCAGCCCAAGATTATGCAATGAACTCCCAAGGGAACTAAGGATCATCCCAAACCTCACGACCTTCTGATCTAAGTGCAAGGTTCTAACCTACTCTAACAAACATATAGCAACATATCTATCTATCTATCTATATACTGTATATACACACACACTGTATGCCAAGTAAATATATCCAAAACAAAACACTCCACTGCATACACTTACCCCCCCGGAGGGATGGGGGGCATGAGAGAACAAACACATTACTTCAATGGAAGTTAGGAGCCTAAATACTTCTGTGGATCTGGGCCTCAGACACTATGATGATGAGCATGGTATAAGAACCTATATAGAATCGAAATGGTGGCACTAAGGATTTTGTCCTTCTGCTCATAAGTCTCTAAATTGGTGATCACCATAAATCATTGAGAAATATATTGTGATATTCTAGGAGTGCTAAATATGAATCCTTTGACTGCACCATGTTTGGTTTTTTAATCAAGTTCTTTTCTACTTATGGTGATTTTTCTGCTAACTCATTAAATTGTGCATAGCAAAGGCCTGAAGTGGTGTTTTTGAACTGATATTGTAAGCTCTTATAAGGCTGTGTCATTTTGTGCTCTTTATTTCAGCTACATGCGTCAGTCCTAGAGGCAATGAAATCTACAAGATATTCCAGTGGAAGCAAGAAGAAAACAAACTGTTAGTCTTTCAAAAAAGTCAAGAATATTTAGATCCATGGGAAAAGTACATTTTCTTTACAAGAAACTAGCTGTCAGGTGAGATTACTGACCATTATGTTACCAACCTCCATAATAAATCAAATTTATTTGCAGTTAACTAATGTACTATATTATAGAGTGAATTATTTGTGGTATAATCAATAACCATATCAAAGCCAGGCTATTGTGAGAAATGAACTTGACTTTTCAAAAGACAGTGGGCAGTTGCTAGGCTAGTGAAAACTATGCTTCCCAAATTAAAAGTGTTTGCAAATAGTAAAAAAAAACTGAAATTCATTGAATAAAAAATACATGCTAAGGAATAAAAACAGAATGCAAGAAGGTAAACAACAGGCAGAGGCCAGATTTGTTTGCAATATATGTGGAGGCAATCATGACAGAGTACAAATATGTCAAACATATTTTTATTAAGGACAAGGGTATAATGTCCTTAATAAAAGCAACCGAATACTTATTAAATGTGAAATACATGAACAACAAAGAGCTTCTTAGGGTGGGTATAGATTCAAGAGTACCTATAAGTAGTAAAAGCAAAATTTGACAAGCTAACTTGCCCACCTCAAGGAACCTTAAATCCTTTAAGAAAATGGTGAATTATGTTATCTGCTTAGGCTAGGGTTGCGAAAGCACCTGAGAGGTAGGCATGTAACTCCTACTGATTTTCTTTGAGAGCTCCGTGCCTAACTCCCTTAGGTACTTCTGAAATTCCCACCGTAAAAACACTGTTATGGTTGAAGAAAATTAATAATCATGTAAATTAGATATGGAAAAGACCTGTTAGTCCCTGTAATCTCCCTGCTAATGCAAGATTTCTCCCTACAGTATATTCTCAAAAGCTTTGTTCAGTTTAGTTTTAAAGTCTCAAGGGAAGATGTTTCCACCGCTTTCACAGGAGGCTGTTACACAGTCTAATTGAAATGAGGAATGTTAAGAACTGAGTTGCATCTCAAAAACACGCAGGAGGGTTGTTGTAATCTGCTCTGAAATTTGTCAAACTGCTCTCATAATTGTTTTAGTGATGTACACTTATACAATACTCTCATATCCACTGTAGTTTCTCCCATATTAAAATTACTTGATAAGGATAACAACAGAAGTTTGAAAATCATAAGATACTTGATAAGAGGGGAAGACCAGGGCAGGAGGCCAGGGTGGGGTGAGGGAAGCAGGGATTCAAGAGTAAGTGGGTTTTGTGGGGATTAGACTAAGATTCTGATTATAAAAGCAGATCTCTTAGTTGCAGAGACATATTCAAAATAATACGGACAATGGATCTCTTCCTTCCTCTCTTCCACTAGAAATACTGCTCACTCCAGCTACATACTACAACTGACAAGAACTATCCCCACTTCTTGTGGGAAATAAACATCAGTTTTGAAAATTAATTATTAAATAAAAATGGAAAGCTCTTCTGAAATCATGTTAGCAATACTCTTCTTTGTATAATTCCAATAAGGGTTAGCCATAAAGATAACTTGAATAAAAACCCATTTAAAGAGAGTGCTAAAGACTGGCAAAGTGTCTATAAAGCTGACCTAGTGAGAGAGGTGAAGATTCCCCTGGTTTGGGGGAATTCTGGGCTGGCATAAAGCCAGTGCAGGGATGTGCCACAGCTGGCTAGGGAAACATGCAGAGGACCAGAGGCAGGTCCAGAATGTGATACTCCCTGGTCAGCAGAACTGCCCTTAGGCTAGCTAGTGTAAATTAGAGAAGCTACTGTTCTAACCTGGCTGATTGTTTCAGCCTGCATCCCACACCAGGATCAGAGTCACCATTAGGTCTCTCCTCACCCCACCCCACACCCATCTCAGCTGCATCACACAAGAGCTCAACACAGTTGAGGATTATGGTCTTTAATTTTTCAGTTAAGAGTGACACTGCATCCTCAACTAATACCCTTGTGGGGAAAAAAGATCATCAATTGTATGTTAAAATACCATCTTTATCTTTGAAATTCCTAGCTTTTGTTCATTATAGCAGCACAAAGAAAGGGTTCCAGACTGGCCTCCTTCTGCCATTTGACTTGAAAATACCAGTTTTAATGGATAAAGGTAACAGAGGCTACTTGGAGAGATAAAGGCAAGAGGGAGGAGTTGAGGGGGGAAAGGTAACCACTTTAAACTGTGTCCTCTTCCCATAGTGCCAAGACATCCTTTCAACAGCTGTTTGGGGTCTTCCAGTCACACTGTATTATAAAAAAATAAATAGTGAATCATAGAAAATGAGTTAAAAGTGGCTGTTGGACCACAGACTGCTGCTGAAAGTTTAGCCTGGGTACCTGGGTACAGGCAGAGTGAGACGGAGGCAAATAGTCCAAGAACTTTTACAGAGAGAAAAAATGTCTGAAGAAGAAAAATAGTCAGCCTAGTAAGGAAAGGGCATTTACAATTTTTTGTTCTACATTTTTTTCAATTACACCTCTACCCCGATATAATGCGGTAAAGCAGTGCTCCGGGGGGGCTGCACACTCCGGTGGATCAAAGCAAGTTTGATATAACGCGGCTTCACCTATAACGCGGTAAGATTTTTTGGCTCCTGAGGACAGCATTATATCGAGGTAGAGGTGTACTAGAAACTAATTTTCATAGTGGAAGAATAAATTGCACATACCCCATTCCTTCCCTTTTCCACACAAACCCCAATTATTTCAATGAAATGGAAAAGGAAGGAGACATATTCTACTAGCAATAAATAAGGTAGGCTAATGATGATGCTAGTCCACCATGAGCATTCCTGCATCCCTGTTCCTCCACTCATGCCCTGTCTTCTGCTGTTGCCAGTTAAAGGCTTTGGTCCTGATCTTCAAAACCATCAGTGGATCAGGACTGAACTACATGTCTCTCTGTCCATGACCCAGTTAGATAGCTGTGTTCCTCTGGGACAATGAACCTTTCAAAGCCCAAGACAGAGCACATGAGAGCCAGAGACAAATCTCTCCTGGTCAAGAAGATCCAACTGTAAAATGAACTTCCACAGGAGATTAGCATGATCCAGAGTCTGACTATTGTAAAGGCATACTCAGGCCTCCTCTTTGATAAAGTTTTCCCACCATAACTGAAATTATAATTTTTAAAAGATTAGCTACTAAATAGAGCCTTCCATAGACAGGGAAAGGAGAAGAGCAGAAGAGTCTGTGAAGCCCATTTTGTTGTGCAGATCTCATTTACATGGTGCTAGGAACCACAGGAAGCTCTGAGATGTATAGGCTGATGCATTTCTCAGGTGGTTCAAGGCTCACCACACAATGAAGCATGTACTAATATGTGTCCTGCATTGTGGCTTGTTGCTTTAGCAGTTCACTCACAATATTCAATGATGCTGAAGAAATCAATGACTGGAACTTGCTGCCTCCTATTCCTGCCCAACTCTGAGATGCTAGGCAGCAGAATCCATGTAGGGTGACCAGACAGCAAGTGTGAAAAATCGGGACGGGGGTGGAGGGGTAACAGAGCCCCAAATATCGGGACTATCCCTATAAATATCAGGACATCTGGTCACCCTAAATCCCGGTGATGGAGGTCTCCCACTCAGTGCAGTGGAGATATGCTTTCTCTGCAAACTTTCCAGGCCCTACCCCAGGATTCCCCAAACATTATCATCCTGACCATCTTCATAATCTTGTCTCAGGAATACTTCAGCTCAAGCAGCAAAACTTCCTTCTCTGTGTCACTGGAACCCTCCAGCCCTGCCTAGCGCCTAAGGTTCTGGATTCAGTTGAGTGCTCAAAAGGGCATTTGTGGAGATGAAGATGGTGTCAGGGCTGGCACTAGGTTTTTTGCCGCCCCAAGCAAAAAAAACCCCTCCGGGAGCGCAACTGCCGAAGCAAAAAAAAAAAAAAAGAGGATGTCCAGAATGCCGCCCCTGAAATTATGCTGCCCCAAGCACATCTTTGGTTTGCTGGTGCCTAGAGCCGGCCCTGGATGGTGTTGACAAAATAACCTGCAGACCCCAATAAAGTGAAACACAACAGGAGGCTAAACTGAAAATTTGCCTTGTCCTCTGTTCTCCTTTCTGCAATTAAGCAGAATTGCCCATTAGAACAGGAGAAAGGCCAGCCTATAATGTAAAAATTAAAAAGGAAATAAAGGGAGACAGGCTAGAGAGGTAATTCTAAAGGTTACTAAATGACTAGAGATCATACTTTTTCTCAAAAATAGCCTCACATTTTTAAAGTGCAGTAATTGAAAGTAGCCAACATTAAACCAGGTTCTTTATTCCTCTGCAAACATGCCGAAGCTTTTAACACAGTGAAACAAGAAATGATTAAGCGTTTATGCACTGATGAAGGGAAACCAGGCTCATTCTACATCATGTGTTTTTCCAATGCTACTGAGTGAAAGGATTGTTGGAATAAGGGTGAAGAAAAACAGAAAGAGAGAAATTGCATGAATTTAGTTGCACTGGTTGTGCTCATTAAAATGCTAATGGAGGTAAATGTGAAAATATTGATGCGCAAAAGCCATTCCAGCCTTCTGGTTAAATACATAATTATGATTTTTTTAAAAGAAGAAACCTGTTAATTTACCTAAGAGACAACAGTGGCTTTTTTTCAGCCATTCTATTCGATCTGATAATTATATACTTTCATCACCTTTTCTGTGTTGCAAAAATCCTGTTACAATTTGCTACGTATGGAGCAGGTATGCGTAATAAACAATTTTTAAACTCAGTTTTTGTAAACTTAATTTTCTTGTAAAATAGTAAAAATAGTAAAGCTATTACAGACAGTTTTCATGTTTTCTGGAGAATGTGTTTTTGAGCTTTGCAGATATAATTAAAAAACCCATAACCAATCATTTTCTCTTTTTAAAATCCTTGTATGTTGAATCAATTCCATTTTTAAAATTATTTTTAATTAGCTTTGCAGTCAGATCTCAAATACTATGCACTAGTCTGGAGTGGGTTGAGGTTTCGTCCTGATTTGATACAGTCTCAGAAAAAAAATAGGTGTTCAAATGGGCAGGGAAAGATAGTCTTGGGTTTAAAGCACTGGACTGAGGTTCAGGAAATGTGGCACAAATCTTTTGTGTGACCTTGGCCAAAGAAATATATTCTACTTTGGATGTATTGCCAGATCTTAAGTTAAAGCTCCTGGGAGTTACAAGTTCACATTAATGGAAGAAGAGACCCCTAATGAAAGTATTTTCTTTTTCAGGTCCATGACATACAGACCCTCAACTGGCCTCTGTTCTATAAATATTAAAACTTTGTACAATGTTTACAATATAGTTAAAATTAAAGGTACTTATCTGGTCCCTGTGACTCAGCTCTAAGTATTCAGCAGGGATCTATGTGGGTATGACATTACCAGGACATGCTGAGTGATAATTCAGACTGGGAACCAGCAGTTTACAATGTGTCTGGATTTCATGGACCTAGAAAGAAAGTTAAGTTTAGAGCTGGTCAAGCTGCACACAGCGAACAGTTAATTTGACAAATGTAGCCCTCCTTTTGGTTCACAATTCACCTGAGAATGAGTTGTAATTTTTTATAAATGTGTCCACTGACATAATTTGGGCAAACAAATCTTAAGCTACTGATTAGTTGCTAAATGGCCACTATGGGCCTGATCTAAAGTCCATTGAAGTCAATGAGAGCATTTGCACTGATTTCAATGAGCTTTTAAATCAGGTCCTATCTAAGCTATGAGTTTTATATTGCTGCCCATCACCATAGTATCTAAGTGGCTTCCAAGTACAACCAATAGCAATAACACAGCCCTAAGTGAACTTCATGGAATCTTTGGCACTTCTTCCTCAGGTTCTATGAACATTTGCTGTTTGTGCCATGTGATGGATCATCTATGACCATGGTCTTTCTGTTGCCTGAATAGAGAACCTGATCTGTATAAACAGGACATTTCATTTTTTGATTCATAAATTATCTACAGACGTTTGTATTTGTTCATTGAATCTATTATGCAAATAATAAAAAACTTTTTCAAATGGATCCTGGCCCAATACCAGCATAAATACTCTTGTGAATATTTATTCATGTTACTTATTCCTGGCCCTCTTCCTTCAAATTAACATTCTTGTGAGTATAACCTTGCTCACCTAAATATTTGTAATTATGACGCAAATACCAGTAAAGTGTGAGCCATCAGCTTTTATTTACAAGAATATTCTGAGATACAGCAAAAATGTATCCTCCCAGCTCTAAGTAAGTTTTAAGATGACAATGCCCTCAAGGTTTCTCTTATTTTGTTATTTGGGGCAATCAGCACACAATTCTGAAGTTGCTTGATTTTAAGGTATTTTTCCAGGTCACCATTAAAAAGAGGCATTTTAAAAATTGTCTGTTTTTACCACACAGTTAAATTGTGGCAATAGTTCCACTGCAAATCCTTATTTTAAGGACTTATAATTCTGACATAAAAATGTATTTAGAGATAGTCTCCATGGTCTCCAACTGGTTTTAAAGTATTTTTGCCAATTTGCAAAGAAAAAATTCCTTTAACTTCTTATTATTTTCTACTGATTTTATATCAAACAAAAGTACAGTGAAACAACTGAAAACTAAGGCCTTGATCCTGCAAAGACTTATGCATGTGCTTAACTTTACACACTGTGATTAATCCCATGGATTTCAATGGGACTCCTCACAGTACTTTGGATCTTAGGGCCCTGATTGTATAATGCAGTGCAATACAGGCAAACTCTTACCCCTATATAGAGACCCACTGACTTCAGTGGGGCTCTGTGTAAGTACATGGGTTTCTTTTGCATGCCTCTCACTGCAGGATCTGGGGCCCATAAAGTAGTATACACCTTACATATAGATAAAATCTATAATGGTGTGGTGTGATATAAAGGTTTATTGGCTTGAGTTGAGATGACCACATTACTCATGAATGGCAAAGACACAAATGATTTACACAGGTCATCCCAAACAAGTGCCAATAAAAGCTCTACACAGTATATGATGGTGTGGTGTATATGCCACATATTTCAAATACAAACTATTTCTGAAATGTTTTAGAAAGATATTTTAAAATTATATTGGCACTATTTTTCACATCATTCTGCCTTTATAGCCAGGTGTCATGAGTACAATAATACCAGACTCAGAGGAAAATGAAAAGTGTAACTAATAAGTTTAGAATTCTCTGACAGTTATCTAAAATTGCTTTTCCATACACCATAATATCTCAATTTTAAGGTCTGATATCTTGGAAGCATCTATGCTAGAAGCAAGTGCCATGAGACACCTTGAAAAGCTAGGAATCTCCTCTTTCCAATTGTAAAAAGGTCTCAGTTCTAGACCTGATGGGTCTTGAGATAAAAGGCCTTAAATTTGTCATAGTTTGAGTACTATTACCCTTTCTACACTGCCAGTGTCATTGGAGGAATTTGCAGTAGAGAGGTTCCATACTTGTGGGGGAAATGAAGGAAATGTTTCAGGTTGGTGGGTTGGTTGGTTTGTGGCAGCAGTTTGAAAGTTTCGGGAGTTTGAAATATGAGAATAAGACCCAAAGGAGAGGGATTAATGGAGCAGAGTGCAGGTGAGGTAGTCAAAAGTTCATGATAAATATAATTATATGACTCTGCAATTCATCAAACAGCTATTACAACCTTATATAGGCATAGCTATTTCTATCTGTTTAAATATTTATAAATACATGCTCATACAACCATTAACACATACAGTCGGATTCATAAAATATGTGAGCCAAACCCCGGAGTCCTCACTCAGGCTTAGAGCTGGTTCAATTGCTCATCACACATACTGTAGATCATCTGATCAGTTTAGCCCCTCTGTTGTTCATAAATCGGTCCTGATTTTTATTAATGTTAGGGTGACCAGACAGCAAGTGTGAAAAATCGGGACAGAGGGTGGGAGGTAATAGGAGCCTCTATAAGAAAAAGACCACAAAATCAGGACTGTCCCTATGAAATCGGGACATCTGGTCACTCAAATTAATGTATTTATTTGCAAATATTCTCCAAATAATTCCTGAAAATAAATTTCAGAGTATGAGATATTAGCAAACTGTTCACCTCAATTATGTGTTCCTCATTGTTCCTTTTTGGTTATGTGTGTTTGGTCACCTAAATCAGAGTTAAATTCAAAATTTTCTACAAACATTCTGAGTCAGATCAGAGTGTTTCTTATGGACATAGAATCTGAGCACATCAGAACCATTAATGAATGGCTTAATGACCTAAACATATGAATATGGGTAGGGCCCTACCAATTTCACGGTCATAGGGTTTTAAAAATCATAAATGTCATGATTTCAGCTACTTAAATCTGAAATTTCACAGTGTTTTAATTGTAGGGGTCTGACCCAAAAAGAAGTTGTGGGGGGGTCACAAGGTTATTGTAGGGGGGGTGTAGTACTGCTACCCTTACTTCTGTGCTGCTGCTGGCGGCGGCACTGCCTTCAGAGCTGGGCAGCTAGAGAGCTGCGGCTGCTGGCCAGGAGCCCAGCTCTGAAGGCAGAGCTGCTGCCTGCAGAGCTGGGCTCTCAGTCAGCAGCTGCACTCTCCAGCCTCTCAGCTCTGAAGGCAGCAGCGCAGAAGTAAGGGTGGCATGGTATGGTATTGCCACCCTTACTTCTGCTCTGCTGCTGGCGGGGCGCTGCCTTCAGAGATGGGAACCCGGTCAACAGCCACCGCTCTCCAGCTGCCCAGCTCTGAAGGCAGCGCAGAAGTAACCTTGCGACCCCCCTGCAACTCTCTTTTGGGTCAGGACCCCCAATTTGAGAAACACTGGTCTCCCCCATGAAATCTGTATAGTATAGGGTAAAAGCACACAAAAGACCAGATTTCATGGGGCGGAGACTAGATTTTACAGTCCATGATGCATTTTTCATGGTTGTGAATTTGGTAGGGCCCTAAATATGGGTATTCACACAGAGAATAGCCATTTCTCAAACATTCATGCAAACAAAATACCATTCACATAAAGGTTTGTGAATAACATAAGAAGTTACAAATTTGGTTGACCAAACAGTCATTTAAACTGAACCAATGTTTGTGAATACTGATTTTGCAGTATAGAGTAAGTTCTACTTAGAAGGAAACTTTCACTGAAATCAGCAGGAGTTTTGTTTAGACCAGGGGTCGGCAACCTCTGGCACGCGGCTCGCCAGGGTAAGCACCCTGGCGGGCCGGGCCAGTTTATTTACCTGCCGCGTCGGCAGGTTCGGCCGATCGCGGCTCCCACTGGCCGCGGTTCGCCGCTCCGGGCCAACGGGGGCGACGGGAAGCCGCGGCCAGCACATCCCTCGCCCGCGCCGCTTCCCGCTGCCCCCATTGGCCCGGAGCGGCGAACTGCGGCCAGTGAGAGCCGCGATCGGCCGAACCTGCCGACACGGCAGGTAAATAAACTGGCCCGGCCCGCCAGGGTGCTTACCCTGGCGAGCCGCGTGCCAGAGGTTGCCGACCCCTGGTTTAGATAATGTTGGCATCAAAACTCCAGGTGAAATCCTGACACCATTGAAGTCAATGGCAAAACTCACATTGAGTTAAATGGGGCAGAATTTCACTTTCAGTATTTGACTCTCTGCGGAAATAAGACAAAAAGAGAAAAAATTAAATCAAAAGTAGTTCCCTCCCCAAATTAATAATCATCTCTTCATGTATTATTCCTTTTATTTGAACTTACACTTACCTTAATAAAAATGTACACCTCTACTCCGATATAACGCGACCCGATATAACACAAATATATAAATTTGGATATAATGCGGTAAAGCAGCGCTCCGGGGGGGTGGGGCTGTGCACTCCGGTGGATCAAAGCAAGTTCGATATAACGTGGTTTCACCTATAACGTGGTAAGATTTTTTGGCTCCCGAGGACAGCGTTATATCGGGGTAGAGGTGTATTAAGTTTTACTAAATTTTTATTGTTTTTCCCCCATAATTAAAAATAGATTTCATATCTTATCAAACTGTTCCATTTTGCCTAGAATCTATATCTTCTTTTTTCTTATGAGGCCCTGACTGCAAGATTTATTAGAAATTATTTTATAGGGAAGTCATTTTTATCCTTCCAAAGCCTCATTATAACTCTTTTTAGCACTAATTAAGCTTATTGATCCACTGAAACATTGCCTTTGAGACTCCCTCTGTTCTTGAACACACACACACAGGTTGCAAACATATGGTTCCAAAAGTTACTCTTATCACTGAGGAGCATTTGTATCTTAAATCATGTTTGTTTTTTATGAGATTAGATATTGCGTTCCCTTGTGCATCCCACATTGCGAATGAACCTAATGAGAGTTTGGAGTGCACAAGGGAAGTAGAATCAGACCCACAGGCCTCTATTTTGTCAATAAACTTACGATAAGATAAAGATTCTGGGAGCCAGATCTTCAGCTGATGTAAATCTGCACTGCTCCATTGAGTTAAATGGAGCTATGCCAATTTGAACCAACTGAGGATCTATCCCTTCATATATCCATCCTGAAGCTTTTAGATATTATGTCAGAATTTGGTGCAATCTAAGTGAGCTAAGTCAAATGAGCTATTTTTGATGTCTTGCCTGTTCACAATCTTAGGACAATGGATATTCACACTGATCAGAAAAATCAAGTAAAATACCTGAGGATCAAATGTAAGACAGGGTTTCAAGAACATGAGCAAAGATAAATGTAAAAGTATTGACAGAAATATCCAACAACCTACAGTATGAAGATCAGAGCAACCTTGTCTCAACATATGGGGAAGAATTATTAGAAGGTTTAAGAGCCTGATTTTGAAAAAAAGACCTCTATTTCTCCAGGCATAATTCCACACCCACAGACAATTGCAAATTAATTGTTGGTGCAGTTGCTGACACTTAAACAAATGATTACTGTACCTGATTTGTGTGTGCATCTGATCGCTACATATCTAAGTGCTAGCATTTGTAACCACAATTAACTGGGCAAAATGGTTCCTGTAAAATTAGAAGCCACACTGAGCCCCTTGCAAAACCAGATTCTAGGTAGCATTTAAATACAATCATTAAATAAATAGAAGCTTATTTCCATAGGGCGATTTTTGGCACTTGTTGCAGTCAAAGTTTCAATTTAAAAAATGCTGTTTGGAGAACTATTAATTTAGGGTCAGAACAGAACAGACCCTTTCTTTAATCCATTTGCCTATATCTCATTTGAAAACATAATTAAAACAAAATTGAAATGAATGGGGCCAATTTTCTGCTGGTATAATTCCACTGAAGTTAATGGAGTTAGCCCAGCAGATGATTTGTCCAACGATTAATTTGTAATGAAAGAGGTGCTGGGGCTCAAGAAATTAGGTGTCGGTGCTCAAGCAACTGTTTTACATTCAGAACTGATGCAGCAAGCCCAGAAGTGCCGGGGCTAGGAACTGCCAACCCTAGAGGTGCCAGGGCTCAGCCCTGGCAAGCCCTGGCACAAATTAAGCACTGGGTTTGGCCCAATAGCTCTAGGCCAGAGGCCAAGAGCTGGTATTCTCCTCTTATGACAACCTGAGAGATCCGAGTCTGAGTTTCCCTGCTCATCCTGTGCTCACAATAGGTGTAGAGGCAGTGCACTTAGCACTGAAAATAAAGGGCAAAGGAAACGGACTGCCTCCCAGATCATTCAACAATAACCCATCAGGTGAATTAGGCAACCATGTAGATGGCCTCCAAAGACAGTTGCATCTAGCCATTTTCATCTAGAAGAATGACTTGTAATGTAGGTAAGAGACAGGACTTGATTCTCCTCTCACACCAATTTTTCATCATTTACCTTAATGGAGTTACTCCTGATTTATAGCAGAATCAGGCCCATGAAATGCAGGGACAAGGATGGAATGAAGGAATCTTTTGAGCTTAAATGGAAATGTGGATGATCAGTGAAGTCTGGTTTTGTGAATGAATCTACAAATATGCATTTTTGTCTAACATTTGTAAAAAGGGACATAATAAAGGCAGAATAATAAAAGAAAACAATACAAGAGCTGAGAGCAAGATTTCAGCTGTAATATAACCAGTGTTCTAAAGCCAATCAAATGAAAATACACACATGCCAAATTCCGGTTCTATTTAGATTCTCTTTTTCATGGACCCACAACATTTTTCTTTAATGACTACAAAGTCCTTTTGTGTTCAGATGATACCCACAGGAGGAGTATTATTATATGCAACTAACCAGAGACTTAAACTACACCATTTACCCAAACTAGCTTTAATAGCGTTTGAAGATTCTGGCCACCCATTGACAATAGCAAGTGATATAACGTAGTCTGTTAGGGAACTTGTGCTACCTAAAAAAACTGTGTAGGTGAATTTCCTCCCCACCCCCTTTTCTGCTTTCTTGCCCTCAACATCCCCCATCTCCTCTGTCCATTTTAATTATCATGCAGCCCACTGGCATCCAACTTTTACCTTTTACAAATTTATTTAATTTCTTCCCTTTATTTAGCTCTTACTAAAACTAACAGCTAACTGCTGATTTGCTTGCTGTAATTTTCCCACTTCATTTCAAATTTCACACAAAGGCCTCCTGCCATTGGGAAATAGTCTACCTTCAATTAAAGGGCTTGATGTCTTCAGTATTAATGTTATCTTTTATACTGTGATCTACTTATATCTCTCTGTGGTTCCTGGAATCCACTGTTCTCCTCACTCCGATGAATGCTGCAACACTGCAAGGCCACCATCCACTCTCAGAATAATTTACAACCTTTAAGAAAATGTGTATGATTATTATTTGTTTCCACGATACACCCACAATGCACTGGGCACTATACAAACATAAAGGAAGGCCTGGTTCTTGCCCTAGAAAGCTTAAAGCCTAAAAAAAGACAGACAAAAGGAGGGGAGAAGGGGTCCAACATACAAGTAAAGTAGTCAAGGTGATGACTGGCCATGTCTTGATAGTACAAAGATATTCTGTTTTGTTTTGGGGTGTTTCTTTATATGAACTATACAATGCCCGTCAGCCGAGCCATTGTTAATGTGCTAATTTCTCAAAGGCTTCCCAGTAGATGTTGGTTTTGAGAAGGGGTTTGGCTAGGGGGAGATTTGTGGACAAGCCAATTGGGTAGGTTTCCGTGTGGAAGAAAGCACAGAGACATTTATGGGAGAAATGGACAAATGGCACATACGGTTGGTATCATTAGTAGAATGGAGAGGGCAACTTGATAAGTGACAATGATCTGAGAAACATATAGTAGGCCACAGGCAGAGTAATGCAGGGCCTTGAAGGTACGGACAAGAAACTGGGATGGGATGTGGCAGAAGGAGAGGGCCAATGGAAGGATTCAAAGGGGAAGCGGGGGAGGTAGGTAACCTAGTCTTGGTAGTATTTTAACCAGGTCAGAGTAATAGTGATTATACTTTCAGCAACGATTTTACAAAAGTTTACGACGACTTTACAAACTAAAAATAAATTATTAATTAAAAAGGGAATGAGAGACAAATTAACTCTTCCTTTTAATAATGATGATTTGTGATCCATAGTTCTATCCAGCTGCCAGGATAAATGGCGGGGAGGCTGCTGGGGGGTCTGGCAGGTTTCTCAGATTGGATTATCCCTCTTCCTCCATGCAATGCAATAAGTCTTAATTGTGGTTATCTGGTTATTATCCACTGATTTCCCTATCTTACCTCATCTGTCTCTGGGCTTCTGCGTTGCTTCTTTGTAATTGTGACTGACCAGCCCCACACTTCTCAAGAGGTGTTGTGGACATTCCCCATGGGTTTTGGATGCAAGTAGTGGCATTAAGTCTGTGAGTGGCTTTGCAGCTCTACCCACCCTAAAATTGTTTGTCTCTTGCTTGCAGTTCTAAGTAACAGCTTTCTCACAGCAGTAGATGCATGCTGCTAAACTGTCTTCACCACCACCAACAGCAAAAACAAGCAAAAGTAGCTTGTCATCACGGCCATTAGTGAACTAGATGAGCCTACCTCCATCCCCGCATGTAAAGGCCCAGAACTGATATGAAGTGATGAAGTTGTACTAATGGTTTGGAAGGCACAACAATGAAGATCTTATAACTTACAAAAACGTACAACACGGCTTTAGTAATACCCAGCACCATCCAGTATTTGTTCACCCAAGCAAATATAAGCCACTGTAGTAATATCCATGCCAAACGCACTGGTATGTACTAGATGATGTGACGGCTCAACAGCAAGATCTCAAAGATGCTGGCGCAATGCATGGTGCAGCATGTTGTACAGATCATAGCCTTGTTCATATTAAGCTCTCTCTATACGTACAGCCAAACTCTCAAAGTCCTGAAGGCAACTCATCTACAGGTTAAACCGGAATTGCCTCAAAGACAGTGAAGTGAATATATTCCTTGTTAAAAATCTTAAGAGTTTGTTTGCACCCACCTCTCCTTCCCAGAAGGATGATTAGGGAATCACTTGAGGCCAGGAGGGGGAGGAATAAAGGAGAGAAATGATAAATCCAGGGATTACAACAGCAAAGTATGCAAGAGGAAAATTGACATGTGCCTGGCAAGTAGCATAAAAGTAGCAGATCCTCAACTTGAAGACCAAGTGTTCTGTCGAGCAAGATAACAATGTTGTACATAAACAAAACCTGCATTTACTGAGCTATTAATTCAGCTAACCATCCACTAAAAGTCAGGTCTGAAAAGTGACATTGGCAATGAAAAGGATTTCAGATATGGAAGATGAACACAGAATCCCGTATCACTGCTATTGATTACTGTACTTCGTTCTCATTTGTAAGTACCCTTTGTATGCATATGCTTGTTAGTATTGTGCTCTAGGGATATTAACATAGTATTTCATCTTTTTTTAAAGACTTGGTTTAATATATTATACAATGTAATAGGTTTCTGTCTCTGCAGGAAGATTGGACTATTGAAATGCTGGACTTTATGGGTCATAGTTTCAGAAAGTGGTCTTCTCTTGTATGCACACAGATTTGAGAAAGAAAATCCATGCATTCTTTTAAAGTGCTACACCTGTGCATTCAGGTGCTAGAATTTATACACACAAACACATTTGTAGATAAATGGATTTTGAATATGAATCTAGTATTTGCATGCACAGATGTGAGGGAATTTGCAAGTATTTGCATTTTAAAATCTGGGCATGCACAAAAGGAAGCCAAAGAGAGGCCCCTTTGAAAATTAGGCCCTGTAAAAGTGAAAGATCTAAAGTGTCTTCACCCTCCCCAAAACAGAGGATAAAGAGTTCAGGCTCATATTTGTGTATATTCTGAATTTATGGTTAATTGGAAGATTCTTGTCTTTTAAAGATTGTTACTGGTTAATATGTGGATAACAATATAAGACACACCCACACTACACACTCCTTATGGCAGTGTGTAGAGTACATACACTGCATGCCCCTGGCATGGGTATAAATAGCAGTGTAGACAGTGAGGCACTGCTTAGGCGAGTAAAGACACACCTGAACATAGGCAACGACTCCGTGGGTGCTCCAGGACTGGAGCAGCTATGGAAAAAAATTAGTGGGTGCTTAGCACTCACTGGCAGCCAGTTCTCCCTCCTCCCACCCATTGGCGGCCCCACTGATCAATTTTTCCCCCTCCCTCCCACCACGATCAGCTGTTACGCAGCGTGCAGGAGGCACTGGGTGGGGTGGGGGAGTAGCAGGGACAGGGCACGCTTGGGGGAGTGGGGCGGAACTGGGCAGGAAGAGATAGGGCGGAGGTGGAGCGGGAGCGGGAAGAGGTAGGGCGGGGGCTTGGGAGAAGGGGTGAAGTGGGGGCGGGACCTAGGGAAGAGCGGGGGTGGGAAGAGGTGGCGTGGGGGCTTGGGAGAAGGGGTCAGATGGGGTGAGGGGCCTGGGGCAGAGAAGGGGGTTGAGCACCTTCAGGGCCCAGAGGAAGCCGATGACTGCACCTGAACCCTGTGGATATCTACCCTAAGTGACTCTGTACACACCCAAGCAGTGCCTCCCCCATCTACAATGCTATTTTCAGCAGTGTAGTGTCCCCCCGCCTCACGCCCACCAGTGTCTTTCCCTGCCACAGGGAAAGACTCTGGCAGGGGGAGGCAGTAGGGAAAAGCTCCAGCAGCTCGTCATTGCGGAGTCTTTCCATGCCGCAGGGAGCTACCAGAGCCTTGCCCAAGCAGGGCTCAGGGTCCCTAGTCTCCTCCATTGCTGTGTTAGGGCTAGGAACAATTTAACACATAGTGGGGAATATCCTAAAAGGCTGATCAATGTACGAATGTTCCAGCAATCAGGTTATTCCCCTCTCTTCATTCTCTGTGGTATTTTTTAAAAACTGTATTAGGTTCCAAAAGTTGTAATCTGACAGTGGCAAGTACATGTGTGTGTGTTGATAAATAGTGTGCTTGTGAGCCTCTAAATGAGTCAATGTACAAACATATGAAGTCTGCTGAAGTGGTTCAGACCACCCTTAATTGTATTATAACCATGGAATAGAATTTGTTCTTACTGTGTGAGCATCTTGTGTGTCCGGTGTTCAGTTGGAATCCCTGGCACTTTTCCAATCAAGAATCAATTGTTGCATACCTCTTTACATGCTAGCTAAAGCTCAGAGAAAATTGACCAATGAAATACTGTATCTGGAAGAAGATACAGCAGACTTTTTTCCCTTTTGCAGTGGATTGTGCTGTTATTTGTAGCACTGTTCAGAAGACCATTATTTATCTAGTTTGTACATGTAACTTGCAGTCAGGCTGTAATGAGACTGTCATTCAAAGTATCAGTTTCTTCTTTTGGGTTTTACTTGATGGTATAAATGCAGGAAGTTGAACTTTGTCTCCTAACTTCCAAGCAAACATATAGCATGAGCTTGTGCAACAATTTGTCATCAACATCCTGGAAAAATTATAAAGCCCACCAAGGGAATTAATTATCAGCTGCGATTATAGGAGTAAAGACACAAAGATTTAGAGTCAGAGTTCTGCATAGTAAAATGTAGCATCCAACTTTTTCCAGTAGGAAACGTTATTCTACATTTTAATGTTATAAAAGGACATAATGGATACCCATCATCTATTTCACCAGACAACCCATCATTTACTTATTGAGCTCTAAAATAATTGAATAGCAGTCTGTCTCTTGCAGATGCAACCTGTTTTCTGTTCCCAGAGGATCTGAAAATTTCATGTTGCAGTGGACAAATGCATTAATTCTAGGGGGAGGTCCTGTTTCATAACAGACACTACAAACAAACAAAAACATCCAACAAAGCAGTGTTATGTCTATCCAGTATGACCATAATGGGTAAGAGAACTCACAGCCTATAAAATCTCATCCTATAAATTCTGTATTGGGTCCATAACTTGTGGTTAGAGCACAAATTTTAGAAAGATTTCCAATTCTGATGTAAAGACCAAGTGATGAGTTTACTCCATCCCTTGTGTTTCAATGGTTAATTACCTCATTGTTAAAAATATGTATCTTATTTCCAGTTTGAATTTTTCTGACTTCAACTTCCAGCCAGTGGATATTGTTATGCCTTTGTCTGCTAAATTAAAAAGCCCTTTAATATCAGATAGCTTATCTCTGTGTAGGAACTTGTGTAGAATGTGTTCAAGCCACCTAAGCCTTCTCTTTGATAAACTAGATAGAAGGAGCTCCTTAAGTCTCCCGTTGCAAGGCAAGTTTTCTAGACCACAAATCATTATTGTAATTCTTCTCCAGTTTTTCAACAATCTTTTATAAAATGTGCACAACAGAATTGGACATATTATTCTAGTCTCATATGGCCCCATCAATGTTGTATAGACAGGTAATATCTCCCTACTTCTACTCAGTATTCCTGTTTACACATCCAATAATTGAGTTAGCCCTTTTTGTCAGCCAGTATCCCTGGCACCTCATGTCCAGTTGGTTATTTACAATAACCCCTCTCTCCTTTTCAGAGTCATTGCTTTCCAGGATACATTAAGTACCACCTATCTTCTTTCTGCTAGATGTATGATCTACAAGCATTTCCTGACAGTCATGAACAATTTATCTAGAGATAAGGGAAAAGGATACATAGTATGTTCTCATGGACTGAACATAAGACTGGACAAGAACTATAGACAGTAGGAGCCATGGAAGAGAAGGATGCATACCATTTATGAATTCCTCCAGAACTGTTTCAAGCAGTGGAAATCTTGGTGAATCTGGGCTGCCGATGCCTAAAAACTGATCTGAATATTTCTCTCTGTGAGGAGTTTCTATGTTTGTGGATAAGTCTGATTAGATTTGAACTGGACTGTCTGCCTCCACAGAAGCAGAAACACGTATGGAGGGGAGAAATGTCACATGTTAGGTTAGGAATCAATATTTTATTTCTTATGTCACAATGTAACTGATTAAACTGAAAATTGTTAGCGACAGAGCTTTAATGAACACAAAATAATGTGAGATTCACAATCAAACATGTGATCTGTTGGTGAGACCTGGCTGCAATGCACAAATCCAGAACTTCAGCAATATCGGCAAAGACATCTTCTGTTAAGCACTATCTTTAAAGCCAAAGACAGCATTGTTTTTTATTAATCATGTCTTTCTCAGCAAAAATGGCCAATAACAGATTATCAAATGCAGCCTCACCATGTGGGCCTGCTTCCCTACTTCTCCACTATAGATTAAGAATACCTGTAAAAATGCATTTCTGTCTCATTCTTGGAAGTCTGCTCTAATTTTGCTGAAGGGCAATGCTAAGACAACTCTATTACTATGTTCCATTAATGACCAGCCAGATTTCTGATTTTACTGTACTGCATGCTGAATGTTGATATTATCCTGCAAACACTACACCAGATAATAAATGCATTCTATAGCTCAGTCTGATCGCATTTTTATTCCCAGTTTCTAGTAGAAAATCTTTTATCCATTGATCCCACCTCTTACTTTGATCTGAAGTCTAAGATCAAAGTAGTATTATATATGCAATTAAAAAATCAACTCTTACCAACAATTACCACAAACCAATAGCCAAGCAGTTACATCCTATTCTACAGATAAGTATAGAGAAACACAGTATCTTAATATAGTAGCTGCTGGCAAATACTGATTCTTTCCACTGTATGGCTGAAATCCCACTGTATTGCTTTAAAAATTTATTTATAGAAAAGGCTAGAAACAGTTGATTAGATAGATCTAGAGAGAGAAAGAAAGTTGTCACTATAATATATTTATTTAGTTCCATATGCTCTCTCTCATATATAACCAATTACATAAGGTTAAAAGAACAGGAGTACTTGTGGCACCTTAGAGACTAACAAATTTATTTGAGCATAAGCTTTCGTGGGCTACAGACCACTTCATCAGATGCATGAAGGTTAAAAAAAATCACAGTTGGCTATATAATGCTTTGGTAGAATAAAATTGATTATGCAAATTAACTATGTAGAGACAATGTGCACAAATATACTAATCCTCCTAAGCATTCACTTGGCTGGCAAATTTCTGGGTCCTGAGCACAGAAGCAAGTATGACATGCTGAATCTTCAATAAAGCATCGTGCAAAGCTCAGTTCAACAAAAGATTTAGTAGATATTATTACTACTGGACAGATAGACTAACCAATGTACAGTTGTGAATTTCAGTCACCAGCATTTAGTCTTTCTACTTATTTATTCCCTTTAAAGTTTTTGATGTATTATTTTTCTATTCTGTGCCCCTAGCTCTCATCTGTGAATGCATCTCTTAGAATCTACCACCTTACAATAAACTGCACTTCATAGTTCTCAACCTTACAAGGCATTAGTGTGTGTGTGGTGTGTGGGTATACACAAGTGGTACTTGCAAGAAAGCAATAGGCATAGTTTGAAATGATCTGAGATTTGACAGTGAGCCAAATCCTCCTTGTTTTATGCATGTGAATGGACTTGCTAAGTCAAGGGAACTATTTGTGTGAGTAAAGTGAGCAAGATTTAGTTCAGTATCTGATATGTGAATATTGCAATAAACTGGAGGAGATGCAAATCTGTACTCATGTAGGTATATTTAAAAATAGAAAAATAATTTTTGAATAATTCCTAAAATAGATAATGTTCTGTCCAGCCCAAATTTTCTACTACACTTACCAGAAGGCAAACAGCTTATAACATATGCTTTCTATTAACATCACTGCTGAGTACAAATGCATACTCTTTGCAGGGTTGTTCTTTAGCGGCTCAAAGGGAAGAATATCCCCAAAACAGTACATGTGAGGCAGCACATAAGATGTACACTGTACATTGCCTGTCTAACACACTAGATACCCTCAATAAATTAATGTAGTTAAGGTGGAAAACCTTAGTTAAACTTCCACCTTTTAGTTAAACTTNCACACACACACACACACACACACACACACACACACACACACACACACACACACACACACACACACACACACACACACACACACACACACCATTTAAGGCTTTATGCTCAACCAAATAGCTCAATGGATTATTATTTATTCAACATGCTTTCTCTGATGCCTGATACTGTGCTCTGATGATGGGAGCCTTAGAAATTTAGTATCACCAACCTCCTGTTTCAAAATCTCCAGGGTCGAATGTAGGGTGGCAAGTGCAAGAGCATCAGGTCTGTGTAGAATGAAATTCAGTGTTGGGCTGCAACGAGGGACAGTTGGGAGGCACATTGTCCATGCTGATCCCAAATTCCTCTGCACAGACAGAACTGACAGTAAAGAAGAGAACACTTGCGAAAACAGTGGCAGTGAAGAAGCAGACCAGGGTTAGCATAGACAGCAGTCGTGTGCGTTTCTGCACGTAGCCCCACCAAGATGCCTTCCAGCTCACTTGGAGATAATCACCTTTACGGGTGAAGAGTGGTTCAGACTAAAGAATCATTGATGCAATGATCTTTCTACTGTCCACTAAGGAACAGCACCAAGAGCACCAATTCATTATACATAGGCCACCAAAGACCTGTCAGACTACGGTGCCCAGATAGCAAATATGAAAAATAGAGACAGAGTATGGGGGGTAATAGGCACCTATATGAGAAAAAGCCCCAAATATCAGGACTGTCCCTATAAAATCGGGACATCTGGTCACCCTATGTCAGACACTAGCAACCTTTAGTCACTACCTTTTTGGTCTCAATTCAGACCTTGCAATAAACTAAGCTGAACAGTAACTGGCACAGCATCCATAGGCCAGCAGAGACCTGGGGCAGGCTGGATGCAATTCAATCCCAGCTGTGGCTCTGTAAAGAAGGCTCTATAGTCTATTACTAATAATCCCCTGAGCCATCCAGTACCTATCGATATGTTTATTTATAACAAATGATATTTTTTGATACTGGAGTTTAAAATAACTTTTCTGAGTCAAGGGAAAAAGCAGATAACTTTTTAGGAGCATAATCAGAAAGGAGTCTGCAGCAAAAAGACAAGGACAAGCCCAAATGCTCCCACCTCCCATGCTTACCCAAGTAAATGGTCTTTGGGCAGGAGATCTTAGTGGGCTGGAAGAGGGATTCCCCAAAACAATTCACTGTGTGGATGCACAGTGGTTGTTGAGCCACTCCCCTGCCATTACAGCCAAAGAGAGGAGAGAAATTGCATATGAATTTTGGGGCTTGTGTGCCGGTTGGGAGAATGGGCATGAGTGGATTAATGACTGTGTGGTAAATCAGAGAGGCAGGATGATCCAGAGATTAGAGCACTAACCCAGGACTTGCGAGACCTTGATTCAATTCCCTGTCCTGCCACTGACTCCCTGTGGTGACCTTGGGCAAATAACTTAGTAGCTCTGTCCCTCAGTTTCCCATCTGTAAAAAGGGCATTAATAATAGTTCACAGGGCTATTGGGAGAATAAATACATTTAAGATTGTGCTACTGGGCCGATGGGGGCCAAATATGTGCCTAAGATAGAAAGTGAGGCTCATGCATACACAGGCCAATACATAAAAGCCCAATGAGAATGAAGTAACAAACAATCCGCTTTTCCTCATTAAAGATGGGCCTGAGCTTTAGGGAAATTTTTATCTGAATCTAAACTTTGCACCTGGTCTCTATCACTCTAAAGCGCTGGACCACAACTCCAGAGCTGAATTTTGTAGCTCTGATCTATGTCTAATCGCCATGCATAAAGCAACAGTTCTCTAGCTTTTCTCTTTCCATAGCTGCCTAAGGAATACATTGGTGACAATAAGCTAATGAATACCAACAGATGGTGGCCACAGACACCGACATCCCCTGTGAGTAATGAATTGTACCAGCCTGCCAAGCTATAAAGTTAAATGTCAACATGTGGCTCCTGGGACTACATTAAAGAAAGCGCACGTTTTTATAAGACCACCTTCTGGTTTCAGGATTTTGGGTTTGCAGCCAGAGCTGGGATTGAATTGCATCCAGCCTGCCCCAGGTCTCTGCTGGCCTATGTATGCTGTACCAGTTACTGTTCAGCTTAGTTAAACTAAATGTTCTGTTTCTTTCAATCAAAGCAAAGCAAAAGTACCAAAGCATGACAAGGCGAGATCCCTCCTCCTCCTATATAAACCTTCAGACTGGGATAAGAAAGACAAGAAAATGAAAAAAGCTAAGTGACTTGAATACACTGTCTGTACACAAACAACTAGGAGTGATGGAAATTGGGACATTGCAACTCGAGATGTGAAAACCATGGCAGCTTCAGTGGGCAAGGGATTTGTAGTGGGATTTTCAAAGGCACCTAAGCAGGTTAGGCACCTGACTCCTGTTAGAATCATAGAATATCAGGGTTGGAAGGGACCTCAGGAGGTCATCTAGTCCAACCCCCTGCTCAAAGCAGGACCTAATCCCAACTAAATCATCCCAGCCAGGGCTTTGTCAAGCCCGACCTTAAAAACCTCTAAGGAAGGAGATTCCACCACCTTCCTAGGTAACCCATTCCAGTGCTTCACCACCCTCCTAGGCCTGGTCTACACTGGGGGCGTTGGGGGGGGGGAATCGACCTAAGATACGCAACTTCAGCTACAAGAATAATGTAGCTAAAGTCGACGTATCTTAGGTTGACTTACTTCGCATCCTCACGGTGCGGGGTCAACTGCCACCGCCCCCCCGTCGACTCTGCTTCCGCCTCTCACCGCGGTGGAGTACAGGAGTTGCTGGCAGAGCGATCGGGGATCGATTTATCGCATCTACACTAGACGCGATAAATCGATCTCCGGTAGATCGATCACTACCCGCCAATCTGGCGGGTAGTGTAGACGTACCCCTAGTGAAAAAGTTTTTCCTAATACCCAAGCTAAACCTCTCCCACTGCAACTTGAGACCATTACTTCTTGTTCTGTCATCTGGTACCACTGAGAACAGTCTAGATCCATCCTTTTTGGAACCCCCTTTCAGGTAGTTGAAAGCAGCTATCAAATCCCCCCTCATTCTTCTCTTCTGCAGACTAAATAATACCAGTTCCCTCAGCCTCTCCTCATAAATCATGTGCTCCAGCCCCCTAATCATTTTTGTTGCCCTCCACTGGACTCTTTCCAATTTTTCCACATCCTTCTTGTAGTGTGGGGCCCAAAACGGGACACAGTACTCCAGATGAGGCCTCACCAATGCCGAATAGAGGGGAATGATCTGCTGGCAATACTCCTACTTATACAGCCCAAAATGCCATTAGCTTTCTTGGCAACAAGGGCACACTGTCGAGTCATATCCAGCTTCTCGTCCACTGTAACCCCTAGATCCTTTTCTGCAGAACTGCTGCCTAGTCACTCGCTCCCTAGTCTGTAGCAGTGCATGGGATTCTTCTGTCCTAAGTGCAGGACTCTGCACTTGTCCTTGTTTAACCTCATCAGATTTCTTTTGGCCCAATCCTCTAATTTGTCTAGGTCCCTCGATATCCTATCCCTACCTTCCAGCGTATCTACCACTTCTCCCAGTTTAGTGTCATCTGCAAACTTGCTGAGGGTACAGTCCACGCCATCCTCCAGATCATTAATGAAGATATTGAACAAAACCGGCTCCAGGACCGACCCTTGGGGCACTCCACTCGATACCGGCTGCCAACTAGACATGGAGCCATTGATCACTACCCATTGAGCCCGATGATCTAGCCAGCTTTCTCTCCACCTTATATTCCATTCATCCAGCCCATACTTCTTTAACTTGCTGGCAAGAATACTGTGGGAGACCGTATCAAAAGCTTTGCTAAAGTCAAGGAATAACACATACACTGCTTTCCCCTCATCCACAGACCCAGTTATCTCCTCATAGAAGGCAATTAGGTTAGTCAGGCATGCCTTGCCCTTGGTGAATCCATGCTGACTGTTCCTGATCACTTTCCAATCCTTGAAGTGCTTCGGAATTGATTCCTTGAGGACCTGCTCCATGATTTTTCCAGGGACTGAGGTGAGGCTGACTGGCCTGTAGTTCCCTGGATCCTCCTTCTTCCCTTTTTTAAAGATGGGCACTACATTAACCTTTTTCCAGTCATTCGTGACCTCCCCCGATCGCCATGAGTTTTCAATGATAATGGCCAATGGCTCTGCAATCACATCCGCCAACTCCTTTAGTACCCTCGGATGCAGGGCATCCTGCCCCATGGACTTGTGCTCGTCCAGCTTTTCTAAATAGTCCTGAACCACTTCTTTCTCCACAGAAGGCTGGTCACCTCCTACCCATACGGTGCTGCCTGTGCAGTAGTCTGGGAGCTGACCTTGTTCGTGAAGACAGAGGCAAAAAAACCATTGAGTACATTATCTATTTCCACATCCTCTGTCACTAGGTTCCCTCCCCCATTCAGTAAGGGGCCCACACTTTCCCTGACCTTCTTCGTGTTGCTAACATACCTGTAGAAACCCTTCTTGTTACTCTTAACATCTCTTGCTAGCTGCAGCTCCAAGTGTGATTTGGCCTTCCTGATTTCACTCCTGCATGCCTGAGCAATATTTTTATACTCCTCCCTGGCCATTTGTCCAATCTTCCACTTCTTGTAAGCTTCTTTTTTGTGTTTAAGATCAGCAAGGATTTCACTGTTAAGCCAAGCTGGTCGCCTGCCATATTTACTATTCTTTCTACACATTGGGATGGTTTGTTCCTGAAACCTCAATAAGGATTTTTTAAAATACAGCCAGCTCTCCTGGACTCCTTTCCCCCTCTTGTTATCATCCCAGGGATCCTGCCCAACAGTTCCCTGAGGGAGTCAAAGTCTGCTTTTCTGAAGTCCAGGGTCCATATTCTGCTGCTCTCTTTTCTTCCTTGTGTCAGGATCCTGAACTCGACCACTTCATGGTCACTGCCTCCCAGGTTCCCATCCACTTTTGCTTCCCCTACTCATGTTTCCCTGTTTGTGAGCAGCAGGTCAAGAAAAGCTCTGCCCCTAGTTGGTTCCTCCAGCACTTGCACCAGGAAATTGTCCCCTACACTTTCCAAAAACTTCCTGGATTTTCTGTGCACTGCTGTATTGCTCTCCCAGCAGATATCGGGGTGATTGAAGTCCCTCATGAGAACCAGGGCCTGTGATCTAGTAACTTCTGTTAGTTGCCTGAAGAAAGCCTCATTCAACTCATCCCCCTGGTCTGGTGGTCTATAGCAGACTCCCACCACGACATCACCTTTGTTGCTCACTCTTCTAAACTTAATCCAGAGACTCTCAGGTTTTTGTTGAAGTCAATGAGAGTTAGATGCCCAACCTGCTTCGGTAGCTTTGGAAAATCCCACTCTTGGTAAAACTTTATTAGTTTTCCATTCAGGTTTGCACCCAGAAACTCAGCCAAAAACACATATTTTTGCCTGATTAAGGGTCACAACCATATGACCACACTACTTTCACATAGCTTTTCTACCTCCTTGCAGCATCTGTGATGGGGGAGGCGGGATTACCAGAACTTGGCCTAAATTCATGAGCTTTTCCAAGACCCTGGGCCATAGGCACCAACTCTGTGGGTGCCCCTAGGCTGGAGCACCCACGGGGACAAAATTAGTGGGTGCTCTGCACCCACTGGCAGCCAATCTCCCCGCACTGCCTTGCCTCATCTCCTCCTCCGCCTCCTCCCCTGAGCGCGCCGCGTCCCCACTCCTCTGCCTACCTCCCAGTGCTTGCTGCCACCAAACAGCTGTAGCAAGCTCTGGGATGGAGGGGGGAGGAGCGGGAATGTGGCACGTTCAGGGGAAGAGGCGGGACTGGGGTGGGGATTTGGAGAAGGAGTCGGAATAGGGGCAGGGTGGTGGCGGAGTTGGGGCGGGGACTTTGGGGAAGGGGTTGGAATGGGGGCAGGAGGGGGTGGGGCAGGGGTGGAGTCGGGGCGGGGCCAGAGGCGGAGGGGGGTCGAGCACCCACCAGAGCCAGTAGAAGTTGGTGCCTATACCCTAGGCTAAATAGCTTTATTTACTTCCTCTACAATTTTCAAAAGAGCCTATGTCAATTAGGAGCTTAAGTCCTATTCCCAAAAGTAAGACAGACACTCAGAAGTCAAAGTTCTGTTGACTTGCAATAAGACTTAGGTTCCTAAGTGCCAACATCACTTTTGAAATTGGGATTTAGGTCCTAAATCAGGTGGGTGCTGCTGAAAATTTTACCCAACATCTATATTCCTAATTGCTACAGTAATACAAATAAATAATAGTATAGGCCAAATTCATCCTTGGTGCAACTCCCTGGAAGTCAGTTGAATTACATCAAGCATGAATTTGGCCCTTACTTGCTTGCCTTCTCTTAAAACAAAGCTATTTTTGTGTACATGCCCCCTCCCCCCCCGCTAATAATTTCTATGTTCAAATTCCCCGATCAGCAAAGACGTCAGCTAAAAATGTGAAAGATTTGGAGAAGGATGATAAAACAACAGCCACAGAGCTAGTTCTAGATTGTTTGGAGAACTACTCAGGCTTATCCAGCGACTCTGGGAAGAGAAACCAGGAAGCACAGTAAGAAGGGAAGAGGAGGGGGAGCTGTTAGCCAACATGCTTTCACACTAAAGTATCCCCCAGTTCCCTGCCCCGGGCTGCTCACATTCAGGAATGAAGTGGCCTTAGTTCATTCTCCTTCACTCTTGAATGAGAGTAGCCACAGGGTGAGTTAACATACTTTAATTTATGAACATTGACTTCACACCTATAGTTGATTCACCTTAAAGTTTCCTGAGTGTCCCAGGATATGAGAGAGAGAAGGTGGGTGAGCTAGTCTCTTTTGTGGGATCAACTTCTGTTGGTGAGAGAGTCCAGTTTACACAGAGCTCTTCTTCAGGTTTGGGAAATTTACTCAGAGTAAGTTTCCCAGACCTGAAGAAGAGCTCTGTGTAAACTCAGAAGATTGACTCTCTCACCAACAGAAGTTAATCCCATAAAAGAGACCCACCTTGTCTCTCTCATATCCTGGGACAAACACAACACTGCATGTTCCAGTGTAGACATGCCACCAGATAGCTGATCCTATGCTGCAACTATAGAGCAATCAGCGAGGACAATCTATCTTCAGTCTTCTAAGGTGTGCCTGCCTTGCAGTGAGTGCTGGAGGTGGGATTCTTCCCAGTTAACCTGGCTACCTAGCAATCATGGAGTCTATTTCTTGACCTCAGCTGCCTGACATGGGTCAGAGTTACAAAAGCTTATACCCCTATCTCTTTATTAAGATGTTTGTATCCTTTAAAACTGAGTCATGGAACATTCTCCCAGTTTCTGGATACACACAGGTTGTACTTATTATATGCCTTAAGGCCCTGTCTTTTTAGAGTACCCTCTAAATTCTGAAAGAATCTTCTTCAGATAATTTGCCTTCTCTTTAAGTGGAAAGAAGCTTGTTCACTGTCATGGCATCTTCTTTTATTTTGTCTGCTTCATCCCAGTTCTATGGTCTGCCCTACCACTAATTCTTTTTGAGATAAACTATTACACAAGAGACTTCCTAAATTATAAATCCACCGCAGAGCTGCATTTGCTAGTGTGGACCAAACTTATCTTGAAAGCAGTCCCATCACAGAGGACTGCATGATGAATAGTTAAGGACAGTAGCAAATAAATGAATTCTAAACATAAATGGAAAAATATAACAGCTAGATTCATGCAGTAGTTTTCATTAGTGATTAAATCAGACATCCTGCATTGTTACTCCTTGTGACAAGAACCATTTAGTTGATGACTACAACACTGTCAAGTTCAGGTATTGGCCAAATACCCCTGGGATACTTTCAGCTCACTTGATGCTTTCTGCATACTGCATTAGTATTCAGCATATGCTGTATAGGGTTATAACTGCATCTTTCCCATCTGACACTGCTATATTGTATGCTGTGGTCTGTGTTATAGTTTTGTGTTTGCAAGATTTCCTTTAGGCTTGTTTCTTTTCGTGATGTAAGAATTGGGATATATGGTACCGCACGATTGCTTTTCAAGAGATTTCTCTTGTGTAAACTGAGTATCTTGTAAAAAAGGTTACAACTAACCATAAACTCCACTGAACAGAGGAAATAAGCTTTCTACAACCTCATCTAAAACCTGGAAACTATCATCCTAAACTTGAGAGAGAACTTTACAATTTATTTTCACAGCCAGTTGGAAGGCTTTCCAACCAGGAAAACAAAAACACTGAATAAAATCTACCCCATATCTATGTTTCACGACAAATTCACTTTAATATATTTCAGAAAGCGACTGGGACAGAAAAGTTCTGTCTAGAATTATCACACACGCCTTTTTATCAAAACACAGATCTCCTGCAAGATACATGCCCTTGGGCAGGTCACTGAAGTTCTCCAGGCCTCAATTTCTCCATCTGTAACCTGAGGATAACAACATGAGCTCTCTTTAGAAGAATATTTTGAGATTCTGGTTAAAAAGCACTATACAAGTTCTAAATGCTGTTATTGACTCAGAATGTCGGGGCATCAAGATTTCTGAAGATGCTGTAATCAATAAGGAATTCATTTGTGAAGACCTCTATTCTTCCCATTATGTTTTAATTGCAGATTTCTAGTTACAGCTTTACACCCAGGGCTGCTAGAGATGACTTCCTAAAATATATTCTTTATAATAAGTTCCTTAAATACCTCTAAAGGATTTGATTTGACCCCATTATGGACCTGGACACCTAAAGGACTATCACAACTCTGTGGTTGGGTGGAATGAACAATAAAGTCATTTTTATACATTGTTTAAAAAATAACATCATTACTTTATTTAAAACATTTAAATAAATCATTTGCTGATCTGTCTCTCCTGACACTTCTCCAATATAGCATACATTTTAAAAAGGGCAAAATCCATAAGTAGCACTAATTTTATAGGCCCATACTTTAGATTAATGTAGACTGAAGAGCTTTACTAAAGTCCTGGCTTCTTAACCTAGCAGCATGTATATCCTCAGGTAACGACCTAGACAAGATTGCACAGAAGCCCTTTTAACAAACAACTATTTTGATTTTATGTTCCTTCAATGTAAGACATTCATTGAAATCTGATACTGTGTTTTTACACAGAGAAGCTAAACTTGCCTCTTTCTCATCTGTAATACAGTATAATTTAGTTGAAGGATCCCTTGCAAGAGCCATGCAATGGAGTTTTTCTGAACTCTGGATAACAAATTGTACACATACTGGGGTCAACTGGGGGCTGAATTAGACCCAAAAGCTTTGATTCTTCTCTCCCTTTAGCTTGTTTTTACATGTTTACACTTCCGCTTCTTGGTGTTGCTCCGAACTTACACCTGTAAAAGTGAGAGGAGAACCTGACTCAGTGTCTTATTGGATGGCTTAATAATCCTTCCTACTCATCACACCTGGTCTGTCAATCTTAGAACTTTATTTTTAGGAGGGAACCACCTCAAATAACAGAAATGAGACAACTGATTAAATTTAATGTATTTTTATTTGGACCTGACATACATTTAAATAACATAGCAATCCCTTTTATAGACACAGGAATATATTTTCACATCAGTGCATGGGTATTTACTAATAGCTGTGCAACTCCTATGGATAGTAATGTGAGTCAGATGGTTAATTTCCAATGCACTACTTTAATAATGTATTCTCTAGTCTCAGGATCATAGCTGAGTGTCATGATTCATTACTGACTCTGCCTCTAACATTAATGGTCAGTCAAATCAACATAAACAGCAGCCCTCTCAGATAATACTAATATTTTGGTTTCTATTTACAGTAAAGATTTTAAATGCTCCCACCTTGATGATATAGTCAAGATAAAAGCACTGAAGACACTCCTTAACACATTTTGGTACAAAATTCAGTTTTAGAATTAATTTCTCTAACCCAGGTCTTTCCTTGAAATGTTGATTCAGTCCCCAGTGGTTAATGCTATTTCCATTAAGTTTGCCACAGATTAATGTCAATACCTTGGTGTTATTCTGTCACATTCCATAAATGTTCTTTCTTAAACATTCCCTGCTTGTTCCAATGATTTCAGTGAACCTGGGCAAACTGAAACAACCAATCAAGCTTTGTGAAAAAACTGTCTATGCTCAAAGTGCAGTTTTCTTGGGAATCTCTGCATAGAGATTCTAGTTATGCTCTTAGTACATGGCTCTACTTGATCTTTTCCCCATTAGCAACATTTTACTGCAACCAGCCATTTCTCCCTCCAGATAAAGATTGACTGCATCATTTTTTACCATTTACTCTGCAATTTATCTACATATTTTACGACTGCTGTCTAAGTAAGTTTGCAGTTTTTTAAAGAGCCATCATTAAGAGCAATGACTTAAGAGTAAACTTACGAAGAAACATTAAATAAGTTATTAAAATATGAATAGCTTGCTGAAACACCACCTAAGGTGATGTATCAACAGTTTTGAAGAGTGTGAACGTCATGGAAGGGGAGGAATACGAGGAGGAGTATGATAGTAGTATGATAAAATTAAGAAACTAGGCTGAATATCAGGGAAAAAATCCTTATGATGAGATACATTAGCTTGTGAAAAAAAATCTCCCAAGGCTCGGGATGGAAGCCCCATTAGTTAGACATTTACAGAGAGATTAAACTGAACACTTGTGAATGTTTAATAGAAAACACTTCCTGCACAAGCAAGCTGATGGGCTGGATGACCTATATCAATGGGTCTGTTGCTTCTCTGGTCTGTGATTGATATTCCCAGGGAGAAAAGGGACTCCTCTATCTGTACTCCTAGAATTAAGCAACCTACTTTGATATATATATATATATACACACACACATACATACATACACACACACACACACACACATACCCTGATGGTGTGGCTGATGTGATTAGGTCCTATGATGGTATCCCTTGACACCATCAGGGGCTCGTTCACCTGCACATCTACCAATGTGATATATGCCATCATGTGCCAGCAATGCCCCTCTGCCATGTACATTGGCCAAACCGGACAGTCTCTACACAAAAGAATAAATGGACACAAATCAGACGTCAAGAATTATAACGTTCAAAAACCAATCGGAGAACACTTCAACCTGCCTGGACACTCAATTACAGACCTAAAAGTCGCAATTCTTCAACAAAAAAACTTCAAAAACAGACTCCAACGAGAAACTGCAGAACTGGAATTAATTTGCAAACTGGACACCATTAAATTAGGCTTGAATAAAGACTGGAGTGGATGAGTCATTACACAAACTAAAAACTATTTCCACATGCTAATTTTCCCCCTACTGTTACTCACACCTTCTTGTCAACTGGTTGAAATGGGCCATCCTGATTATCACCACAAATGTTTTTTTTTCTCCTGCTGATAATAGCTCACCTTAATTGATTAGTCTTGTTAGAGTTGGTATGGCAATCCCCATTTTTTCATGTTCTCTGCATATATAGATAGATAGATAGATATAGATATATATCTTCCTACTGTATTTTCCACTGCATGCATCTGATGAAGTGGGTTTTAGCCCACGAAAGCTTATGCCCAAATAAATTTGTTAGTCTCTAAGGTGCCACAAGTACTCCTTGTTCTTTTTAGTGGATACAATGGTGATTTGTGTACACAATGGAAGGACTTCTTTCCACTTCATGACCATACATCAAAGCCTAGGGAAAAAAGAGAAGTACACAAGAATTTGGGAACTCGTTATGAGCATCAGTGTTGAGATTCTTGGGGATTAACTCACTTTGCTTTACTCACCCCTCGCTCCCGTATTAGCCTCACTTCTTAGGTTCCTCCTTTCCTGTCAGAATGACTGAACTACACGGTCCTCTGAAACACCTAGCTAGTAGGAATTTCAAGTCCAAAAGATGGGCTTTTAATAGCAATGTCAAGATATTAACAAAGAAATAGCTCCACTTTTATGCTAGGATGTTCTCTGTCTGCATTGGTACGTTGAGATCAAGTAGATTTTGTGGAAATAGTCATGGTATTGATATTATTATAAGTTATTATTACTATTAATAGTATAGTAATGCCTGTAGGCTCCAACCAGGCACCAGGATCCCATTGTGCTAGGCACTAGACACGTATAGTGAAAAGATGGTTCCTTTCCTGTGGTGCTTAGCTTGGGTGATTCAGTCACCTGGTTAAGTAATGACTTCTGGCTGTGATCTTGTCAAATGTCACAAGCTAATCAGTATTGGGCTTAGTCCATACTTAGCTAGGAGACCTCTAACGAAAGTACAAGTGATGCAGGCGGTAGTGGTGTTGAATCAACAGCTTGTACTCCTTCATCTGAATTAACACTGATCCAACACGCACTGTGCAATTCAAGAGGCTGACCTTTGGGCTCCAGCCAATTTGTGGCCGTGGGCATGCTTATCTGGGGAAGATAACAAAGAGAATCTCAGCTTTCATTAAAACACAATTTTCTAACCCTTTTGCTTGAAAAAAACTGCCTTGAAAATGTAGACTTGCTATAAGTTACTGTACATTGCTAGAGTTATTATTAATATTATGATTTATTTATTTGTATTATCAGAGTGCCTACAAGCCCAAGTCATGGACCAGGACCCCACTGGGCTAGGTGCTGCACAAACAGAACAAAAAGACAGTCCTTGCTCCAAACAGTGTATAATATAAGAGGCAACAGACGGAGACAGACAGATGGGGAAGTACAAGAAAACAATGAGACAAAGTTGATTAGCATGATCGACAGCAGGCTGAGCACGCCAACGGCCTAACTGTTGTCAAGTTGTTTGTAAGCTTCCTGGCAAAGGAGAGAGTTAGAGAGGGTTTTGAGGAAGGATAATGAGTTAGTTTTCTGGAGATTTACAGGAAGCTCTTCCCCAAGTGTGAGGGGGCAGCATGGGAGAAAGCACAAAGTTGCTCGTGTGAAAATTTAACACCTGGGCGATAAAAGCTGGCACTGTGGGCTGATTGGACGTGAGGGATGAGGGGGGCGGGGGGCCAACCTTGAGAAATGAGGCATAAGGTGGGGTTAGGCCATGAAAGACCTTGAAAGTAAAGTCAAGCAGCTTACATTTGCTGCACCAGAGGAGGAGCCTGTGAAGGGATTCAAAGAGAGAGGGGACGTGGTCAAAGTGATGAACTAGGGAAAGAGTCTCGGCGGCAGCATTCTGAATGGATGTGAGCAGGGCTAAAGTGCACTTGTCCAGGCCAGAGAAAAAGCTTGAAAGAGAGGTCTGAGTCAAAGATGATGCCCAGGTTACAGGCCTGAGTGATGGGCAGAATGGTGATGGTGTCAACAGTGATAGAGAAAAGAGGTAGCAGGGAGGACTAAGGGGGGAAAGACTAAGAGCTCTGTTTTAGCCATGTTGAACTCCAGCTGACAGCTAGACACCCAAAGGAGATGTCAACATTATAGGTTGGATGGAAGGAGGCAGGTCTGGAGTACAGCGGATGATCAGTGAATCATCTGCATAGAGTTAGTAGCTGAATTTTGTTTGTGGATGAGTTCACCTGGAGATAAGGTTGTCGGTGACCAATACAAGCTCGAAAGGATTGAGTGGAGGAGGGAAGCAGAGACTGAGGCAGATTATAGGTCAAAACACAGGTGGCTATTTATTAATGGGGAACAAATCACAACTTGGGCTGGGGAGGATCACTTCTACCAATTAACAGTACAACTCTAATTGAAAACAGAAACCAATGATTCATCAAAATATCTCCAGAACAGTAATACAAAACCACAAAGAGCTGAACAATTTACACCAGAAGTCAAACAAACATACAACAACATGTAAACTGCATTTGGTACCAAGCAAAAAGAACAGAGAGCCAAACAATCTGAATATTTACAAAATTTACACTACACATACCACACTCCAGGCGCAGCTGACCAGCAGCACACACACCAGAGACATGATGAGATGTTGTAACTCAAGGTAACACGACACGAGCCTGGCTAAATCCGGAGGAGATCCTGGCTGGAAGGGTGATCAGGCCTTCCAGCTAACACGCGGACACTCCTGCTGATTCGGGCAAGCGACATAGTTTTATTCGAAGCCAGTATCCAATTGGTTCCCCGCTCCTGCACCAACCAGATTCCGAGCTGGTGCCCCCTACGTAACAGATTCTGCACACGGCACACTGGGGTTATGCACACGGCACGCCGGTGCTGTTGCACACGGCACCAATATGATCTGCACACGGCACCAATACGGCCTGAAGTTGACCTGCTGGAAGGTTCAGGAATGGTCACACGGCCCTAATGTGTTGCACACGACACGCTGGGACTCTGCACACGACACCGATGTGACCTTCTGACCGACAATTGGCCATACAGACGCCATGACAGAGCACAGGGTTGCGACAAAGGTGTAGAGGGAGAAGAGAAGGTGACCGAGGACAGAGCCATACATTTATCCCCCACCCTTAAATTAAGGACCACCTTTATGGGTTTGTGAACCAATGCTCAAAATGTAGGTGTATTTTGGCAGCCAGTATATTGTATGTCAGCATGTCTCCAAAAACACAGAAGTACTCCCTTAAGAAAGATATCACTGACTGAAAAAAATTCACTCATCAGTGTACAAACCTAGGGCCAAATCCCTGCTAACCCTTTTCTCACTTTGCTCCATTGACATCAAAGACCTACTCATGTGAGTAAATGTTCACAGATTCCCACCCTTATTTCATTCTGTAAATCAATATATATTTACTTTCTGCGGTGGGGGTTGTTGTTGCTACATATAACACCAATGAGAATTTGCACTTTTTCCACTGAAAATCATGCTCTGACAGTCACAACTATATTTTCGTCATCTTGGAGTTTATTCTCTACTCTAATTATCTTAATAGCAATTCAACTTTTCAGAGTGGGAGCTCTTTTCTTGGAAAGAGTACAGAAAGTCCTACCGTACAGTTATCTTTTTGTTGTTCCCTGCAAGAGAGGCATTCAATGGTTTGTAGTGCTTGTTATGTGCTTTTGTGCCAAAGGGATCCTGATGCACACTGGTACATTTCATTTCTTGACAGAGAGCAAGCCACTTAAATACCACTTAAACCCCTATTTTGAGGATTTACCTGTAAGCAGGTCTTAAGTGATACATACCTTTCCCAGGTATGGATTTCACTCACTGAGATATTTTGCCATATTCTGAATTCTCTTAACTGATCTTAACAGATGTAAGTTCATTGAAGTCAATGGATTTACAGAAGTGTAAAAGTAGTGTAAGATCAGAATCAGGTTCTGTTTTTGTTTTAAATTTGGTGCATACAGTGTCTTGATTCTCCATTTGATTTTAGTATTTGGACATGGCATGTTGTTTTCAAAAAAAAAAATTTAAACCAACCCTTTCACTCTCCCACTTTTTTTCTTTTGCTTGAGCTTCCTGAAAACAAAATCATTAAGCCACTAGTCAGGGTCTCCCTCCCTAGAGTAATGTGACACACTCCAGATCTAGAAGATCTGCTGCTGTTTATGACTGAGCCTCTGTGTCTCAAGATCCATACGGTAGTTAATCACAAACTGGGTAACCCTATCATTGACTGCTGCTCACCAGCGTGATCCATTTGTTGCTGACGATTTCCAGCTGTCTGCATCAATGTTGTACTGTTTCAAGTTATGCTTCAGTGTGTCCTTGAAGCATTTCTTCTGGGCATCTCATATGTGGTTGCCCACATTCAGTTCGCCATACAGCAACTGGTTTGGCATTCTTGTATGGTCCATCCTCAACGTATGACCAGCCCGGTGTGACTGATGAGATAAGTCTGGCCTCAGTTCCTATGGAGTGACTATGTTCCAGAACCTCATTACTGGTAACTTTATCCTGCCATTTGTGGCAGAGTAAGGCATGCAGATCTATCTAGAATGGAATGGAAGTTATCTGGAAGCTTAATGTGATGCTTGTAGCAGATGCAGGTCTCACACCCCTACAACAGGTTGGACAGCACAACTGCCTTATAGACTTTTAGCTTTATTTGAACGTTAGTACCATGTTGCTGCCAGAAGCTGCCTGATAGTCTGCCAAATGATGAACTGGCTTTTTTATTGCACCAACTTCTGTTGGTGAAAGTGACAAGCTTTCACCAACAGAAATTGGTCCAATAAAAGATATTACCTCACCCACCTTGTCTCTGTAATATTCTGGGACCAACATGGCTACAACACTGCAAACAACAATGGCAGATGATATTAATGATTATTAATGGTGTTTAGAGGAAACATGTTAAATTGATGTTATTACTTTCAAACTTAGCACCGATATTTTATATTTATTGTTGAGGCATTTGACAGACTAACCACATTAAAGGTTTGCTAGGTTTTTCACTATAAATCCTTGGAAGTTTTATTAAGCACTGGGTTGCAATTTGGCACACAGATTTTTTTCGTGTGTGTGGGTGAGTGAGAGAAAGAGAATGGTATAAATTGGTTACACTGATTTTTCAGTTGTTTAGCATTAAAAATATATGGCTTATCTGGGTTCAGAAAATATTGTGTCCCACTTAAGCTAATAGGCTCCCTGAATGCTTCAGTGGAATAACCAGAAATCTCGCCATGTCATGGCATTCCATTTCTTGGGTGGCAGAAATACAGGACTCAATCCCAGTCTGAACACAAGCAAAACTGCTGTATCAATCACCATGAAAAAGATGAGTATTCTTGCTACTTTGGCCCATAAATAGATCCCAGAAGGATGGGACTGGAAGTCAGTGAAAAACAAATACATAGATATGGGGGTTTGTTCTCGGCTTGGCACAGCCCTGGTAGGTAACATCATTGCTCAGTATAGATTACACTCACTGTATGGATAACGCAAAAAACATTAATTTCATGGTCCTCTGCTAGTTTTAGGAACAACCATCACCTGGGGTTGCCACTTGGAACAGCAACCATTATCCTCCTAAAACACACATGAAAACTACTCAATACAAGAAAGAAAAAAAAATTACTAGAAAAATACATATAATGTTCCATTTCCAAAGTTCTGCAATTCTTGTAAACGCCGAAGCTTAGTGCAGTAGAATGGCAGGCCCTGTGTGTGTTACACGTGTCTATTGGTGGTGTGAGACTCCAGATGCACTGGTGATGTAAGATAAAAGGAAACAGAGCTAAAGGAAACCTACCGCTGGCTAAGCCAAGAGTAGCTGTGGTAAGTGGGTCTTCTCTGAAGGTGGTAATGTCCATCACATATACTATGCCCATATTAACTGGATTGAATCTTTGAAAACTCCATCCAGGCTGAATTGAACAATTCTATTCATATCAGCAGAAATACTAGAGTAAGATCATGTCAGTTTTCAGGGGAAAGCATTAAGTGTTCAACTAAAATACAATGCAAGCTTCACCTTGTCTCCAGTTAATGTATTATTTGCTCCTATTTCATCAGTTTCCGTTTTGGAATCTGATGTGCTTCTGTGGCTCTCTCCTGTAGTGCTTCATAGAAGAATTTGCTGGGTTCACTAAACTTCTCTGTGTGAGTCCATCCATTTTACTGGCTTATTTTCAATTAATGGGAGGAAAAATGAATGAATCTATTTATATGTTCTGTCTACCTATGCAGCCATCTGCCTTTCAGACTTCTAGCACTGACTTGGAAATTTCACAAGCTTGTGAGCATAGATTCCCCCAGCCTCTCCAGTTCTGATGATGAAGAATAAAAAGCCTGATTCTCATTTCACTTACATCCCAGCCGTGTAAATTAGGAGGAACTCCATTGAAGTCTATGGTAAGACTAATGTGAGAGGCAAATGAAGCCGTGTTGCAGCTTTTTGTTCCTATTAGCCACAAGGGGGCAGCATGCATCTACCTCAGCTCTGCCGGCAAGTGAATAATCAGTGCCTTCAACAAACAACCTTGAAAGGTATGAACATGAAATGAAAACTCTTATTACCTTTCTGTGCCTAGATTTCTCATTCTTCATGTTTACTGACATGCGCCAGATCCTTGGCCCCTGGCTCCAGCTGGCATGCTCAGGTGTCTTCTGAAGCATGATAATTGTATAAAATGTGAAGACTAGATGAAGTAATTAAAATGTAAAATAGAGAGATTTTAGACTTGCTTTAAATGCAAATCTCAAAGAAATCTCAACTATGGACTTGCAGCAATGCCACCACAATATACAGGAATCATTTTACCTATTACAGAACGGCAGCCTCCTCTGAAGTGAAAAGCAACTGTTTAAAAGCTACACTACACAACAGTTTATAACAAGTTAAAAATACTGGATCCATTCAAAACTAAATAGGGCATTTGAGGAGGAAGAAGAATGTAATTACAAACAGGGATTTGGGCAGGACACTTAGGCTGGATAAAAGAATTCCTAGATGAAATTCTGTGCCCTGTGTTATGTGGAGGTCAGACTAGGTTTAAGATTATCACTATGGTGTATGAAGCTAGGAAACCAGAGCTAGCTTTCACTTTGTGAAAAGTGACTTTGGATCTTTAATTGGCCACTGATGGTCAGGACCTCAGTGTTCTCTCTCATCTGAAAGACGATACTTGCCGGAGCACGTTGCCCCATAACACTAGGCCGTGGCATTGGTTTGACCAGAGCCAGTGCTAGGCATAAGCAGACTACGCAGTTGCTTAGGGCCCTAAGCAGCTCAAGGGGGCTCCTATTTGCTTTTTATTATGTGTTGTGGGAGGGTGGGGGAATATTCCTGCTTAAGATTCCCAATGGGCTAGCACTGCCACTGGGGTCCATTCAGAAACAAGAGTGCCCCCTTCTTGAATCAACATTACCTACCTGGGTTTCATAAAATTTACTTTTACACATAATCTGGCAAATTTTTGCAGGACTAAGATGCTGACATTTTTCAGAAAAGGAGCAGAGGGGGGTTGTTTGATTCCAGAGATGGATCAGCCAACTCTTGGCCAGGAGGAGCAAGGAGAGGTAAGGAAAGGAGAAGATAAGCTACTCCGGGAGAGCATGTTCGAGAGGTGAGTCCCACCAGGTTCTGAAGAGGAGGAGTTCCTGTTTTGCAGAAGGCACTATAGATGCTGGAACTACGGGTGCTGTCGCACCCCCTGGCTTAAAGTGGATTCCATCATATACAGGGTTTACAGTTTGGTTCAATGGCTCTCAGTGCCCCCACTATAAAAATTGTTCCAGCCCCCCAGGAAGGCACTGCCTTCCCCAGGTGGCTGGTCATGCTGCCATCACAGCACTTCTAACCTCTGCACTGAGCTTTTACTTAGAACCCCTCAGTATTGCTGTAGCCGCAGGGCAATTCCTCAGGGGCCAGCGACAGTGGCAGCACAAAGTGTAGACCAGCCACAGGTATTTTTACCACTGTGTTGGCTAGAGCTGCTCAGGCTGAAACCTGATGCTTTAAGGTCAGATGGAGAACCATCATTTTCCCCAAGCCTGAAAAGTGTTAGCGCATTTTCTCTTGTCAACCTGACAGATGCAGGAACTGCTGTTGGGACAAGCGGAAGGGAGGGGATTGTGAGTCCTTGAAATACACACAGCACAATCCAACAGAAAAAGAACAGGGACAGCTAAAACGATGGACATAAAAACCAAACAAACAGGAGACCTCACAGTTTTAGGTTCTCTCCACAGATTTTGGTGCATTTGCTAATAGTCAGTGTACTCTACACTTTTCTTTAGAATTCAAATATCAGAGATTTCTATTTTTTCCATTGCAAAGATACAGCCAGCCTAATGACAGGTTTCAGAGTGGTAGCTGTGTTAGTCTGTATCAGCAAAAAGAAAAAGGAGTACTTGTGGCACCTTAGAGACTAACAAATTTATTTGGGCATAAGCTTTCATGGGCTAAAACCCACTTCATCAGATGTATGCAGTGGAAAATACAGTAGGAAGATATATATACACAGAAAACATGAAAAAATGGGTGCTGCCATACCAACTAAAACAAGACTAATCAATCAAGGTGGGCTGTTATCAGCAGGAGAAAAAAAACTTTTGTAGTGATAATCAGGATGGCCCATTTCCAACAGTTGACAAGAAGGTGTGAGTAACAGTAGGGGGGAAAATTAGCATGGGGAAATAGTTTTACTTTGTGTCATGACCCATCCACTCCCAGTCTTTATTCAAGCCTAATTTAATGGTGTCCAGTTTGCAAATTAATTCTAATTCAGCAGTTTCTCATTGGAGTCTGTTTTTGAAGCTTTTTTGTTGGAGTATTGCGACTTTTAGGTCTGTAATTGAGTGACCAGGGAGGTTGAAGTGTTCTCCGACTGGCTTTTGAATGTTATAATTCTTGACATCTGATTTGTGTCCATTTATTCTTTTGCATAGAGACTGTCCGGTTTGGCCAATGTACACGACAGAGGGGCATTGTTGGCACATGATGGCATATATCACATTGGTAGATGGGCAGGTGAACAAGCCTCTGATGGTGTGGCTGATGTGATTAGGTCCTATGATGGTGTCCCTTGAACAGAGTTGGCAATGGTCTTTGTTGAAAGGATAGGTTCCTGGGTTAGTGTTTTTGTATGGTGTGTGGTTGCTGGTGAGTATTTGCTTCAGGTTGGGGGGCTGTCTGTAAGCGAGGACTGGCCTGTCTCCCAAGATCTGTGAGAGTGAGGGATCGTCCTTCAGGATAGGTTGTAGATCCTTGATGATGCGCTGAGAGGTTTTAGTTGGGGGCTTGTAGCAATGAGCAGACTCACCCGGCGGCACCTCCTGCTGGTCGTCTCGGGGAATTAGCTTCCAGCCTCCGGAGTGCCCCCTGTCGGCCACTGTCGCGCTACCGCTGGCCCCCGTGTCCCTGCCGGATCCCAGGTGACCCTTTCACTGGGTGCTGCCCCCTGGCAGTACCCCCACTGTTTCTCCGGGTCTCCCCACTCAGGGGAACCCCCACCCACTACCCCCACCTCGCCTCAGTCGTAGGCTACTGCCAGTCACCAACTCGCCCCCGCACCCTGGGGCAGACTGCAGTGTCAGCCCCTCATCATAGGCAAGGTTGGGTCTGGACCTGCTGCCTCTCTCTGCAACCCAGTGCCTCTATGGGGCCTTGGACAAGGCCCTGCAGCCTGGGGAGTTGCCAGCACGGAGATCCCCAGCCCCTCTGGCCTTTCCCCAGCCCTACCTCACCCTAGGCACCCTGAGCTTCCCAGCAGCCAGGCCCTTCTCTCTCTGAAGGCAGAGAGAGACTGAGTCCTTGCTCCTGGCTCCCAGCCTTTATAAGGCCAGCTGGGCCCTGATTGGGGCGTGGCCCAGCTGCAGCTGCTTCCCCCAATTAGCCCAGGTCTTTCCTTCACAGCCTATGCCCTCTCCAAGGGCTGGCTTTAACCCTTTCCAGGCAGGAGCAGGTGACCACCCTGCTACAGGGCTGAAGGTGACAGCTAGTGGCGTTCTGTTACTTTCTTTGTTGGGTCTGTCCTGGAGTAGGTGACTTCTGGGTATTTTTCTGGCTCTGTCAATCTGTTTCTTCACTTCAGCAGCTGGGTATTGTAGTTTTAAGAACGCTTGATAGAGATCTTATAGGTGTTTGTCTCTGTCTGAGGGATTGGAGCAAATGCAGTTGTATCTTAGAGCTTGGCTGTAGACAATGGATCGCGTGATGTGGTCTGGATGAAAGCTGGAGGCATGTAGGTAAGTATAGTGGTCAGTAGGTTTCCGGTATAGGAACAGACCTAAAAGTCACAATACTCCAACAAAAAAACTTCAAAAACAGACTCCAATGAGAAACTGCTGAATTGGAATTAATTTGCAAACTGGACACCATTAAAGTAGGCTTGAATAAAGACTGGGAGTGGATGGGTCATTATACAAAGTAAAACTATTTCCCCATGCTAATTTTCCCCCCTACTGTTACTCACACCTTGTCTACTGTTGAAAATGGGCCATCCTGATTATCACTACAAAAGTTTTTTTTTCTCCTGCTGATAATAGCCCACCTTAATTGACTAGTCTCGTTATAGTTGGTATGGCAACCCCCATTTTTTCATGTTCTCTGTGTATATATATCTTCCTACTGTATTTTCCACTGCATACATCCAATAAAGTGGGTTTTAGCCCACGACAGCTTATGCCCAAATAAATTTGTTAGTCTCTAAGGTGCCACAAATACTCCTCGTTCTTTTAGCCAGCCTAATGTAACCTACTAAGCTGCTGCCCTTTTAACCCAGCCTTGAGAAAACGGTCCTTTGCCAAACAAAAGAAACTGCAAACCCCTCTTCACTCCAATCGGGGTCAACTCCAAAGCTTATCTGGGATCATTTCATTGATAACAGACGATCCCAGTGATGCTTCCATGGTCCATATGGAGAGGGGGGCCCTCCATTACTCCTGAGGGAATTCTGCACCAAAAAAATAAAAATTCTATGCACATTTTAAAATTCTGCATATTTTATTTGTCAAAATAACAATATAATCACACCATTTTCAATTATTTGCTGACAAGTATTTTGAAATAAATTACCAAAATAATTGAAAATGGTGTGATTATATTGTTACTGTGTTTCTGTATTATTTTGACAATTAAAATATGCAGAACTTTGCAGAATTTTAAAAATTTTAATGTTTTGGCACAGAATTCCCTCAAGAGTACCAGGGTTCTGTGTGGCGCAATCTGGGTGTGGGCAGCTTGTGGGGGGGTCTGGTGCGGGGGGGAAATCTGGATGCACTGGGGCTCAGTTCGGGGTTCTGGGTGCAGGGGGAATGGGACTCTGCAGGGGAGTCCAGGTGAAGGTGGTTAGGGCTCAGTGGGGGTGGACTGCAGGAGTGGGGCTGGGGGGGTCAAGGTGCAGCTGTTTGGGGCTCAGTACGGTGGGGGTCTGGGTGTGGTGGGCTCCCAATGCAGGGAGTGAGGCTCAGCGGGACGGGGGGCTCCCAATTTAGGGGGTGAGGCTCGGGGGGCAGGTGAATGGTGCGGGGGGGCTCAGTGGGGCTTTGTGGGTATGGGGAGGTCTGGGTGCACGGAGGGCTCCTGACCTGATGCAGGGGGTGAGGCTTGGGGGGGTTATGAATTTGGGTATGGGTTTGGGTGGGGGAGGGGTCACTGTATGGGGAGCTGCTCCCCATGTCCGCCCAACCCACGTGCATCCGGCCTCCCTGCCCCGCTAAGCCTCACCCCCCGCAGCCAGACCACCCCTCCGCCAGGCCCTCCCCCCCCAACACACACACACTGCAGAGCTTCCTGCAGCCAGGGGAAGCTTCTGGGAGTTTCTCTGACCCAGCCCCGGCTGCTCTGTGCAAGGAAGGGAAGGAGGAGGGGGGAGAGGGAACTCTATCTCCATCCTCCTCCTCCTTCCCCTCCGCCCAGCCAGGACTAACATCCCTGAGCAGCCGGGGCATCCCCAGACCCCCCTCCTCCCTGTGATTTACCTCTCCCCAGCTGCCAGAACAGACAGGTCTGAGCTGCCGGGGAGGGGTGAGTGAGCACTGGTGCAGCTTCTCTTTTCTTCCTCACAGAAACCATTTTCTGTGGAAAATAAAAAGAATCTGTGGGGGGCATTTTCCTGCTGCGCTGCAGTGGTGCAGAATTCCCTCAGGAATACTCCATGCACAGACCTCTTCCACGTCAATGTTGCCTCTCCTCCCAGACACTGCAAAGTGCACTCTGTGGTATGGGTTTGCATTGTAGGGGAAGCAGAGTAACAGCATGTACTGAGTATCCAGGAGTAAAGTGGGCACGGTTCAAGGGAGGACTTTTATCACCTCCATCTGCCCTGCGGAGTTCAAGGCAAAAAGGTATCACAGCATGTATGACTTTCCCATGCCCCCCCACCGGTGAGTATCCATGGCCCTTTAAGGGGAGCCTCCCTGGGGCAACTGCAAGTAGGGGAGACCCTGGCAGTGCTCACTTTTGATACCATGCTTCTGAGGAGCTGAGCTAGAGCCATAGGAGGCAGGGAACCTCCATGTGGAAGATTCCCCCTTATCTGTGTGAATGCCTGGATCTATAGGATTTTCATGGGCTGATCCAAGATCATATTGTTTGAGGCTGGGGGAAAACCTTGGAGAAAATGTGAGGACACTGTGGAGAAATCTCTCCTTCCTTCCCTTTAGTGCCCATTATCTTTAATGAATAATAGTAATAATTATTAATAATACTTAGCACTTTTATAGCACTATTCAATTATGAAATATTGCTTGCTGAGAAAATATGCTGACATTTTATAATGGATTATTTATAAAGTATATTTAAGTGATCCAGCAAAACTCAGCTATTCAGTGCATGTAAAAATGCATCATCATTGATTTATGGAGAGTATTATCTTATCTTCCCACAGGAATAATGTGACAACATGTCATATGGGATCAGAGCTTTGTTACATCAAGTCTGGTGTCCTGCCTCTGATGGTGGCCAATACCCGATGCCTCAGGGAAGGTGTAAACCACCCCAATGCACCTTGCTAGTTGTGCAAAACTGGACAAGGAGATGGGAAGGGGGAACGGGGGAGAACATTTACCTCCCTCTTTGATTATAGAAGTATAGGTACATTTAGTCACATTATCCAGTCCTTTCCAAATTCAGCTTCACTATCTGACTCCATACAGTGGGGATCCCCACTACTATAAATAATAATAAAACTTTGAGGCCAGATTGTGCCTGGCCCATGTATGTATATGCAAGACAGAGAGGATGACATGAAGCCTCTCCCAGCCCCCTGGCACCACTACAGGGGGCAGGACACTGTTGCAGTCCTTGCATGCCCCTGAGGATTGGTCCTAGCAGTGCTAACTGCCCCATAGTGGATGATGGAAAGGGAGGAGACAGGGCCATGCTCTGACCCACCCTCTGCACAGGAGAAGAGAGCTGGCTCAAAGGGGAGTGAACACTGCACCCTCTGAAAGGCGGAACAATGTGTTCTGAGGGGCATTGCTAAGTCTGCTGCTGGCTGCCTTCTCCCAGGCCCCACATACCCTGAAAAATTTACCAAGAATTCCTGCATAACCTTTATGTTTGGTTTGGCCGTCCTTCAGCTCCATGGCCAGCCCAAGGTCAGAAAGACAGACATTGAATATAGACCGAACAGTAAACATCAGCTATTCTCAAATAGCTGCGAGTACAACAAAGGAGTATGACGTGCAAAATACCTCTCTGGTGCCCTCACACACACAATACATGCCCTAGCCCAGCACCAGGAACCACAGGAGCAGCTGAGGTTGTAGAGCAGCAAATGGTTCAGAAATAGTTATGAGGAAGGAGCAAGGCCAGGGAATCTGTGCAAGGCCCTTTATGCTGAAGATCACCTATGATAACTCTGCACAAGGAGGCAGAGAAAATTGGGACTCTGCTATGGAGCTGGGCGCCACACTGGCTCCAAATACACTAAAGCAAAATGCCAGAATCAGGGAGATATCAATGATCAGAAAAGCTCTGCATAGAAAACGTAACCCATCAATCAATAACAAATAACCCTGCACATTTACCACCACCGCCAGCAAGGATACAAGCTCACTCGGTCTCCCAGTTCATCAATACATAGCCTCCCCAAATGCCCAAGTAAAGAAAGTGGCAAATTTCACCACAATTCAGCATAGCCTCAGGCAAAATATGTAACATAGATCCATTTTATTCAAATCTCCCCCTCCAGCATTCTGGAAAAAAAATACACGATGAGGCAGTTCATTTATGGAAAACTGGAAAATCCCCAGATTCCCAATGGAAGTTTTATAAAATTCCTTAAACACTGACTCCACTAATAATGGATGTCTTCATTGCAGCTTTATCTTCTTGCATTCTCTTAGAATCCTGTAATCTTCCTCTAATATTATTTTTAGAAGACCAAAGTATATAGTACATATGTTTTAGGACAAACGAATAAATATAGATTTGAAAATATTATCCGAAGAACTAGTTTGCATTTTGGAGATTATATTCTCCCGTGGACAAGATGCGTTTTATTGCCACTCATGCACCATCTGTATAATTTTCAAATCTTGGACAGTATCTGCAAATAAAAGTAGTAAAAAAGTTTTATCAAAACAGCACTACACTTCAGGAAAGTAATTCAAAACATATTTAAACTCACCTGAACTCTCCCTGTAGAGTCACCTGATTTCCCCATTCACTGAGTCGCAACAAACATGGACACCTACAAGTCCATCTTTGCAGAGTATCTTTTCAGTATACAACTGCATTTTAAAAATAAACACATTTAACTCAAACAATTATTCTTACCAGTGAGGCTTGAGGCGCTGATAATTCCTGGGAAACCAAGAGAAGTCGGGGATGAGCGGAATAGGGTTGAAAGGGGTTGAGAAGGCTGGCAGGAAAAGGCAGAGCACATTTCACTCTAGAGCAGTGGTTCCCAAACTTTAACAAACTGTGAACTCCTTTCACTAAAATATCAAGTCTCGTGAACCCCCTCCTAAAAATGAATATTTCCAGGGATTTTCTCCTTTATCTGAGTATAAATTATAAAAGCAGTGATCTTGGAAATATAAAATTTGTTTTGACATGCTTATTACACACTATTTATTATTATTATTTATCATTACAGTATTTTGATTACATTATGAAAACGGCAACACTCTTTCAAGATCTCACTTTCATAGCTTGTATCACTTTGAATAAGCCTGTTATAAGACAAGGCTTCTATGTTTCATCAAGGAGTATCAGATGTGAAACAGCATGAAGGTATTTAAGAAGCCAACTCAAAGAGTTCCTCCTACACAGGGATTCAGGTCTTGAGCAGTCCAGGCAAACAACGCACATTACAACAACGCTTAAACTTGTTCTTCATAATAATTTTAAAAACAATACTAGCTGCCTATTTAACTTTAAAAACAGCAAAGCAAATGGAGGTTGGTTACACCGGAGCTGAGGGAAAAACCAGGATGAAAAGTCAAAATATTGAAACGTTTCAAAGGAGGAAAATTTCTGAAACATTTTGATTACATAAAAGTCAAAAAGTTTCATTTCAAGTCAGCTCAACAGTGCACTGTGTCTGCATGAACTGCCGCAATGTCTCGTGGGAGCTGTTGCTCAGGGGCCTCATATCTAGCACTGATCACAAATTTCCGAACAATACAGGTTTATGTCAGAAAATGCCGATTTGACCAAACTAAACTGTTTTGCAGAAATGCATTGGTTGCAACAAACTTCGAACAACACACAGGGAGAATCCTGCTGGAACCCTGCCTGGTTTCCTGCCAGCTCACTCGGTTAGCTGCTGGGGACTTGGGGTTCCAGGGTCTGCAGGCTGGGAGGCTGGAAGCCCTGGGAGCCTGGCTTGATGGCAGGGAGCCTGGAAACCGTGAGAATCTTGGTTCAGTCTGGGGCTCTCGCAGGTTCCAGAGCTGGGAGCCCCACTACCCAGACTCTGAGGCTCCCAGCTCAGCCATGGCTCCAACAGCTTTTAGGCTCCTGGCTCCCTGTCAGGTCAACCCTTTGGCTGAGCCACCGTGGTTCATCGCAGGAGATGTAGCCTGGCAGGGAGCCCTGCTCATACATAGGAATGGGGACATGAGGCACCTGAATAGCAACTCGGACAGATGCGGATTAATGTTAAACTGACCTGCAAGGAAACACTTTGGTTTGGTTTGACAAATGGAAACATTTTGATTTGGGTCAACCCAACCCAAAAGCAGAGGTTTCTTTTCAATTTTGCAAACCAAAAAAATTAACAAAAAATCAACATTTTCCTATGGATATTAGGTTATTATGATGATGATGATTATTATATTATTATCAATAGGAAATACCCCCCATTATTATCTAAGCAATCTGCCAGTCAGCATAAATTGGAATGAAGAAAGAATGGCACCTCATATGCATAAAAGGGTTTTAAATAAATCTATTTTTATTCGGTGTGTTGAAGTTCAATGAATGTGTTACAGAACAGATGCCAGTGGCTCGAAGACGGTTACTAACTTTAAATAGTGCAATTCAGAGGTCTTGGAAAGACAGAAGTTGTACTCAACACATTTCAAGGTCTTTCACACTTTCTTTATCAGCCAAGAATGTGCCCACTAGAAGCTAGGTCATCTGGATAACACTGAAGAACGTGCAAAATGTACTTACCTCTAGAAATTCTCACCATGGTCTAGGAATTAGTTAAAAATAAAGCGACAAAGCGGGGGGGAGGGTGTCACAGCAATATTCTGGTGTCTCCGTGTCATGCTTGTTTCAGTACAATCTATTAGTTTGTTTATAAAGACAACAGGTGAACAGTTCTACATTTCTCCTTACTTATGGGGAGCCCACAGGTCTCTAGCTCCTAAACCAGATTCAAATGCCAAACTTCAAGGACAGATTTACAATAAATCTGAGATATTTGACAAAGAAAAACGAATGTATCTAGCTGGTGGGAAAAAAAGGACTGCTTGGGCAATGCCACAAGGGGGATTTTTCAGGGTTTTGCACAAGATGTGGCTGAACAGAGATCAGCCTTTAAAAGAGCCTGGGAACTTGCCAAGCAGCAAAGGCTCAAATATTTTATGATGTTTCCAGCACAACTCCATGTCAAGGTGGGTGAGGAAGTGCCTTTGTTGCAAAACCCCAAGAAGCACAACATTTTAAAAATAGCCTGCAGTGAACTGAGTAGCTGTTCTGATTTACATCGAGTTTACTTCCCAGTTATATCTGCCCCACCTGCACTTATGAACTTATCCAGTGACTGTGATTAACTTACTTATTTGGGTTATTTCTTCTGCACCAAGCTTATATTTTATTAACTTTTTGGGAAATGAATATCAATTCTCATCAAATGGCTGAATGCAAAGCATCCAGGAGGGGAGTTAAGTGGACATCTCATTCCAGATTTTTCTTCTTCTTTCGTATGGCTGGTGTTGAGCAGCAACTACAATTTAATCTGAAGTTGATCAAGCCAAATGGCCACATCAGAAGTAGCAGAATTTATTGCTGTAATGCCTCCTTCATGTTTATAGATTGGGCAGAAGGTGGTGATATAGCTCAGTGGTTTGAGCATTAGCTTGCTAAACCCAGGGTTGTGAGTTCAATCCTTGAAGGGGCCATTTAGCAATCTGGGGCAAAAAATCTGTCAGAGATGGTACTTGGTCCTGCTGTGAAGGCAGGGGACTGGACTCGACTCAATGACCTTTCAAGGTCCCTTCCAGTTCTATGAGATAGGTATATCTCCATATGTTCAATGGTCTGTCGTGGGAAGCCACACTCGCACACCAGGGAGTCCTTGATTTTCCATTTGTGCATTAGATGTCCACATCTACCATGGTTGGTTCAGAGTTGACCAAGATGAACATGGAAGGAACCTTGTGCATACGATCCAGCACAAGGTGCTTATTTTCTAAGTCTTGTTTAGCCCAATCTGCTTTCCAAGCCTCCTTCTGATCATAGCCTGATTGCATGAGGCTAAACGAATGTTCCCAGAAAGGCTTGTGGGACTTAAGATATTGGGGTGGGGAGCACGGTCAAGGTCTTGGTGGATAGGAAGAAATTGGTTTTCCTGGATTCGCTGAGCTTCGCGGAATGTTGTAGCAGTTTGATGTATCGGTGGCGGGGGGGGGGGAGAGGGGAGAATGTTAGACAGAACAGGTAGCCATGGTGTTGGAGTCGACTTAAGAGTTCCAGTGATGCACCTCATCACTGTATTCAGCTGTGTATCCACAAGCGCGTGGCTGCATCGGCTCCATACCAGTGCACAATATTCAGTTACCAAATATACAAGTGCTATTGCAGATGTTTGCAAACACTGATGCCGATGCACCCCACGTTGTACCTGCAAATTTCTGGATTATGTTGGCTCTCGTTTTTCTTCTTTGCAGCTACCTTCTCAAGGTGATCATGGAAGGTGAGGGTGTGGTCGAGTTTCACTCCAAGATATGCTGAAGTGTAATCATGTCTCACATTTTTACCACAGAAAGCTACTTTCAGTGTGTTTTTGGCACTCCTATTACCAAGATCAAATGTGCTTATGATTGTTTTTCCAGGGTTTGGTTTGAGCCTCCATTTCCTGAAGTATTGTTCCATAGATTGGAGGTCCTCAGTTGATGCTTTCTCAGTGTCATAAAGGTTGCTTGGATTGTCATGGCAAGATCATCTGCATATCCAAATTTTCATGATTTAGTTGGAGGCACGTCACTTATGTAAATATTAAAAAGGTACACCCATAGGCATCTGTTACTAAGCATGGTCCGCAGCAAGCAAAGTGTTTGGTAGGAAGGTATACTTTTAGCAAGTTTCAGCATCAGGTCCTTAAATCCATACAGTGTCATATGCATATGGCAGGTCAATCAATACTGCACCAGCCTTTAGTTTTTTCTGACAGCTGCCCCAATGTGAGTTGAGAGTGCCAGAACTTGGTCACAACAACTACATTTTAGCCGGAAGCCTGCCTGTTCGACAGGGATAATTGGCTCATTAAAAGGGTCTATTCTTTTGAGGATGTTATGTTCAAAAAGTTTATAGGTCATGCGTTGTAGAGATTCCAAATTGATTTCATGGTAGTGAACTGAAGGTGGAAAGGATTTATTAAATTGTGTATTAGCAAGATTAAGTGCCTTTGGTCCTCTATTTGTGCTGGAGAATTAATGAAACATTTGAAAACATCCCTAAATGGATAGATCAACATGAACCATTTGATTGTGATTATACAAGGCCTGTGAGCTAGCTTGGCACTGACATACTCCAAAGTGATCATCAGGGGGCTGTGCAGCTCCCTGTTGCTCTGTAGAAATTTGAGGGCTTCAATACCATTTTTTTAAATTGGTGCTAGTGGGAGACCCTGTTGTGTTACCACCCCTTACTGGTGGGGGTCCTCAAAGCCCCGCAGCTTGATGGCCGATGTGCTGGAAATGCAAGAGATGGCTCTCTTCCCTGCAACACTTAATGGAAAGCGGCATAGGAGCGGAGTTACGTAGTTGTACCCCCCATGGAGCAATGGAGCCCAGAAAACCAATCCAGGCTGCTGAGATACATGAACAGCGATTTCTGCCCTTCCTATCACCTACTACTTCCTCCCTCTCACCCTGCCCCGCTTGCCCCTTTCCCCACATCCCCTGCCTTCCTCTTCCCCCATGCCCTCCCTCCACCTCCCTACTTCTCCAATCTCTTTCCTCTTGTTGCCCCATCCTTCTTGCCTTGAAACCCCCCCAACTTCTTCAGCCCATCCCCCCACCCTAGCACCTTCTATAAGCTCAAACCCCAAGTACATAACATGAAGTATAAAGTGAATATAAAAGAGACACTTAGAGTCATCGAAGTATAGGACGGGAAGGGACCTCAGTAGGTCATCTAGCCCAGTCCCTTGCACTGAGGCAGAGCTAAATATCTGCGCAATGTCTTATAGATGCACCTGAATGTCTGATATTAGATATGGACAAAACTGAAATGTTTTTAGGACCTGCTACTTTCCTTCCCCTAGTAAACGCTTTCGCCTTTAAGTTCATTTCACCTTATCGCTGAAATTGGAATTTTGCAAGAACCTTGGCATTCCTTTTAGACTCTCAGTAGCTATTTGATTTTCCTCATATTAAATCCATTGCCAGATCTCCTGGTCTTATTTTCTGTAACATTTCAAAAACCCATAACTCACCAATTATTCAGTTGAAGGTTTTGTTGTTAAATTATGTGATTACTGGAATGAGCTTCTTGTTTGTCTTCCCCCTCTTTCTATGGAAAATAAATAGAAACTTGTCAAAAGTCTGATTTTCTTGTTGTTCTATTTTGCCCTACTCATATTTTATCACTGTAAAACAAGTAATAAAATATTAGGTTATTAAAGTACTCTTCTGGCAGATCAAATCCAATAGAAATGCACAAAATTTCACAAGCTGTATCCAGGAACCCAGCATTATTTAGTTGAAAACACTAACTGTTTTGTTACTCCAAATGTTCAGGTCAGTAGCAACTGTCTCAATTATGTGAATAATCAAAAGAAAAGATCAGCTGTTCTTTTAAAAAAAATTCCTATACAATATCCTTTGAAATGAATGCAAATCAAGACATACCAGATATAGCTATGCATTAGGAGTGAAAACTTGGTGTCACTGAATTCTCAGAAAGTTTTGCTATTAACTTCAGTGGGACCCAAATTTAACCCTAGATATTTCTGGCAGTAGGTTAACAGAGATAGTTAACATCAGTTAATAAAGCTGAAGGATGGCAGTGTGGTTAAAAGCAGTGAGTGAAGAGCTCTAGGATCTTAATCTAAATTCTGAACCATTATTTCTTTGTGTGCTAGTAGAACTTATCACACCCACTCTTTTTAAAATGGATTGAGTCCTAAGTGTATCATAGAATCATAGAATCTCAGGGTTGGAAGGGACCTCAGGAGGTCATCTAGTCCAACCCCCTGCTCAAAGCAGGACCAAACCCAACTAAATCAGCCCAGCCAGGGCTTTGTCAAGCCTGACCTTAAAAACATCCTTTCTTTTTTTCTGAAAAAAAACTAGGCAAAAGCACATTACAGTGCTGATCCTACAGAGACTTACACAACTATTGATTTCAGCTGGACTACTCACAGTGCATAATGAGAAGCAAATATCTTTGAGGGATCAGAGCCTCAGGTTGTGAAGTGAAACAATCAAAAGACAGGAATGCTAAAGTTAAGGTTGCCCACACAATCTTACTTCGGCTTCATTGTAGACATGCATTACAATACTGTCCTTTATTACACAATACTTTTTCCTGTAGGGCCCTTGCTTCATTTGATATGGTGGTGCATAGTGAATGAAACAGGGATATGAAGTAAATGAGATTAGTGTCCTGCATGTGCCAAAGTTAGTATAATCAGAGAGTGCACTATAACAACTCTTCCAGTAGAAAGCAGGGAGAAATTCCCCTTCTACTTGTAAAAGGTGGCAAACTGGATGGATAATTGACCAAACTCTGTGACAACTTATTCCCCATGCAACCCCATGGACCTGATTGGGCTTTCATGTGCTGCAAGGGGAGAATTTGATCCAATCTTTGTAGATTATTTCAAAAAGAAAAAATGCAGGGAAGCAGTTCTCCTTAACTTTATCTGCTTTGATAACAGCTATCAAGCTGAACGTATCACAAGCTCTAAAGGTGCTGTACAAAATGTGTAACACTGGAGAGCTACTGAGGTATTAAAGAGAAAGTAGAAGGACATGTGATAGCAACTAATTTTTCTTTGCCAACCTGAACATTGTACTTTATCAGCAATGTTTATACAGGACAACATTTTGCCATTAGGTGGTTTCAGTGATATCGGGTGTAATCTGTTTGACCTTCAGGGAAGAAAAGTATAAAAAGCAGAGTATTCTTCTTGACCAGCTGTTTGGGCATCAGTTGAATTTCTTGGTTTCTCGTGTTCTTTGGGTTTCAGGGGGTTGTCTGTGTGTTTGGGATCTTTTTTTTCTTTTCTTTTTTGAGAAAATGGCAGCTTTAAATGAAAAGAAGACCTGCAGCCAACGGATGGAAAATTTCAACCGTTTCGTCTGGAATCCAGATACAGGGCAGTTAATGGGAAGGACCTTGATTAATTGGGGTATGTGGTCACATATGTCTACAAAAACAAGAATCTTTTCTTCTTTCTAGTGCTGTTAGAAAGCTGCATGACTTTTGTTTTTTGTTTGTCCCTCATTAATTTGGTAGGATGAGATGATGAATGTTGCATGGTCATGGAGATCTCTTGTTTTCGTGGCATGCTTGTGAGTCATTCCAGGGGTTGATGAGATATTTTGTTAAAGCACGAGTTCATTTCCGAAATGTTTCTGAGTGTGAAGTTATTGAATGAAGAGATTTGGAATCTCTTAATTGTTTCACATATTCAAGGATCTTTTTGCCATAACTAAGATTCCCGAACTACCATTAGGATGAAATGTATCACTTTAAGCGTGACTTAAAACAAGACAATGAAAGAATCACTTGGAAAAATGTAGTAAGCACAGAGAAGAGCAACCAAAATGATTAAGGTGCTGGTAGGGTTGATTTATATGGAAAGATTAAAAGAACTAAGGTCTTTAATGCTGCTCCCACCGAAGTCAATGGCAAAATCCCCTTTGACTTCCATATCTAATGCACATGATTCCATGATTTGTGAAACTGAGAAATAATTATTAAAATAAACTATGGCAAGTCAGTGTTTTTCAGAATTTCTACCAAAGCCAGAGTGCATACAGCTGAGCTGTCTTTAGCCAGGACTTTTAACATTTCTGACCAGTTTAGAGACACCATATCAAAGGCAATGAGACTAAGGATAAATATTAACAATTGGCTATATAACCAGATAGGCCATTTTAATAAAGAAAAACTGATCCAAGTATTTTCCTCAAGTATGAGAATAGTTTTAAACCATTCTGGTTCAAATTACTGTCAAGGATGCAAATTAAGATAATCATTAATTATAAATACCTATGTGTTATAGTTATGACATGATTCTGACAGCAGGATTAACTAGAGGGGGCCTGACTTTGCAGTTTTTATGTACGCAAAACTCCTTTTGACTTTAATTGGTTGTTTTGGATGCTCAGGACTACAGGAACTGGACCTAATATCTATAAAAATGTCAGGATAACACAGGAAACAGGATCTGTTTTTTTCTCTTCAGGCCCATCGGGAAGCAAGTGAAGATAAATTCAGATCCAAATAACTGGAAATACAGTTTGCCTTTCCAAAATGATTTTTCTGATTTCATTTCTGTTTAGTAAATCTGCTGTTTTATCCCAGCACACTGATGCACATTTCAGCTCAACCCATCCATCCATCCATCCATCCATCACCAACCCCGCCTTTGCAACAATAATGTTTTTCATGGTCTACATTCAAAGAAGGCATGCTCTAGTTGATTTTAAAACGGCTTCTTGTCCCACAGATACTAATGGCAGTTGCAGGTTACTCTCTCCCTTCCCTGCTATAACAGATTTGCCTGTAAGATGTTTTTCTGAGCTGAAATTTGATATAATGGATCTGAACAGCAATTTTTAAATTTAAAAGAAAATCTACTTAAAATTAACCTTTCCTAATGTTGGCGGGTGCAGGGGTTATATGATAAAAATTAGTGAGGTTTTTTTTTTTACTTATTCCATGTGGATTGTTGTATTAATTATTTATGTAGAACTAAAAGTGTGCTAGGTATTATACAGACATGTATGAAGAAACAGAGCCTGGTTCTAATCTCACACCATTGTAAATCAGGTGGCAGTGAGAAGGGACTTACCAGAGAAGGATTCAATGATAAAGTGTGAAATAAGTGTAAATGGGATCTGTGACCAAATCATATTTTTAGCAGACTGGTGTTGTCAGTGAAATTCATCAGGACAGTTTTATATCCTTCAGATGGAATGAGCAGATAAGTATGGTGAACATGCAAAAATAGTCATGCCAAGAAGCGGCACAGATTTTTCAATTTATAATCTGTGCTGATCACCAGTTACGTAAAAAAAAAAAAAAAAGAAGAAGTTTTGTGTAATGGGTAGCCTTCAGCCCCTTCTTTCAAGCTATCCAAATTTACTGAAAGAGACTGAAAGAAACTATCAGTCAATAAATAATATCCAGTGGTATGTTACTCCACACCTTCACTATGTTCCTTATAAAATGGAACAAATTTACAACGTTTTCCAGAAAAAAAGTTTTTTAAATTAACAGATAAGACTCAAAACACCAAATTTAGTGCACAATTCTGGAAGATGCTGAGTACCTTCAACTCCCACTGAAGTCAAGTTCAAACAAAGATTCTGTCCATTGGAGTACTTTGCCTCTCCATTTTTCTATTCCTTTCAAGCTTTTTAGTCATGACAGCATCTACTAAAAACAAAAACATAGCAGGGAGGGACTTACTCACAATATTCACTTTAACCTGATATTGTTAATCATACATTTTCCCTACAGTGTGGATCAGTCTATACTACGTTGCTTTCTACATAGTGATAACTGGGCTGTTTTCACTCGCCATATATTCCTTAATGAGGACAATCAGTCCATATACACCGGACTATCAAGATCGATTAAAATCACCAGGTATAGTCACAAATTCTGTCCATTTCATACCGTATGGCTAATGTATCAAAATCACTCTAATTTCTCACAACACGAGTTCCTGTGTAGAGGAATGGTCAGGGTGCTGAGGACACAAAGCAGGGGCACAGGATCAGGGTCCTGACATTCTCTGGCTCTCAGGGGATCTGATCGGTTTGTGAGCAGGCCCTGTCACCTATTTAAACCTGCCCTCTCAGCAAATAAATCAGGGGAAATTGCAAGAGGAACTTCAGGGAAATTTCCTCCCTTTCTATGGGTTTTCCCACAGAAGAGTTGTAAATGGGCCCTTATTTCCTAAACAAGACAGGACTAAGCTCTCCACTCCTTGACAGCAGCACCTTCAAGTCTCTTCAGACACTGTACACTCAGAGAAGGAAAAAAGACAGTAGTAATGTGAGATTTATAGAAACAGAACCATGGAAGTGAAGTGATATAGAAAGGGAGAGAACAAAGAAGATGAAAGAAAAATGCCAAAAAGAAATAAATAAGGCGTAAAGTAAAAGTAAAAATAAGGTGGACAAAGAAACATGGAGTTAGTAATAAAGATTAGGACTTGAAAATGTGAATAGATGGGAGAGGGGACAGTAAAAAATCTGTTAAGCCAATCACTAGACAATTTATCTAGGTATAGAACTGCTCCTAATTAGGATTTTTAAACTGGGGAAGGGAAAACAACACATAATAAGTTTACTGGCAAAATAATTACTGTCAAACATTAAATTTACATGTTGGAAAGTCATTTCACAGAGAAATATACTTTGGCTTTTAGAATTGATACGATAATTATACCCACTACTTTAACAAGTGCTGGGGGAAATACAGTATAAATGAAATAGGACATCAGTCGCACTTGCATTTTAGGGAGACATACTTGAATCGAAGAGAAAAGAAAGCATTTCACAAGTAGCATAGATTTTTGCATACACCCTCTGAAGATTTCCTATCATTCCTGTGCAGGATGATTAAATCACTTCCAACAGTGACTGGCGGCTCAGTGAAGTTCCACTGATAGCTTTCATTTCAGTGTCACATCTGCAGTTAGTTTAAATAAATTGATCAATACCTGAAACACTTCTCTTTTCTTCATTTTTTCTTTTTTAAATAAAGGGGTGACATTACGTCCGGATGTCTATGGTGAAGGAGGATTAGAAATTTATTACAACGTCTCTGACAAAAACTCCTGGGAGAAATATGTAACAACTCTTCACAAATTTCTTTCGGGTATGAAAAGAAATAAGATTTATTTCAATATAAACATAACATTATAGAAAGACAGATCACTGCTCCCTAGTAAACGGAGAGTTGAGTTTTGCACTTAAAGTAGAGATTCAGTCTCTTTGCTTTGTAAGGAAAATACAGCATATCTTCCCACAACTACAGTGAGTATAAAATAGTACATTTTTTCAGTATAGAATACATTTTCTGAAAATTTACAAGTAAATCTGTTAATGAGCTTATGAGTCAAATTAATGTAAAATGGGTGATTCAAGAAATGCAGCACCACAACTATTCCCCCCCCCCCCCCCCCCCCCCCAATGATCTTAATATTCTGACACCATGAGGAGGAAAAAAGAAAGAAAAAAGTTTAATCTCATATGTGACCTCAAACACATATGCCTTAATTGTAAGCATGTGGTTATTGCCTGGTGTCACTACAGGGCATATTTAAAGTTGTTTCGGTGCCCTAATACCTTAATATATGTTGGAATTTATTTTAAGTTAAACCCTAGCTTTAAATTTCCTGAATTTCTAATGATTGTTTTGAGGATAATTTTAACATCCCCATAATGGATTTTATCCTAGATTATTGATACGTACTGTCAACCTTCACTCCATTTTAACATAGTTTTTGTCTGTGAATTATAGAAAGTACAATTTGCCCTTGTTAATACTATTTGATTCTATTCTCTCTAGAAATACAACTAGGTCTCCCACAAAAAAACCCTGGAGTATGGTATTAAAAATTACAATCTGTGAGGGAAATAGTTCAGTGCCACAAACCAGGACATGGAGGAATTAATGTTTTGTTTGTTTGTTTTACACTGATATAGCATATAATACAACTGCACAACATGCCAACATCAACTGCACAAGTGAGAAATACATCTTTCAAAAATCATTCCTTGGTCCAAACAAAACAAAATACTCCTGCAAGTTCACATCAGATATGCTTGAAAACTGCTCTGGCCTGGCAGATTCCACTTTTGGATTTCCAGAAGGAAAACCATGTTTAATTATAAAAATGAACAGAGTAAGTACCAATCCTAAAGTACTGAAAAAGAAAGACTGATGTGTTAAATAATGTTTGATAGAATAATCAGAATAATTTTCCATGCTAGGGGTTTCTATATCACCCATTGCTGTTGAATCTAACTCAATTTTGCATTAGAAATTCAGGTATTGTCTTTTTCCTGGACGATCCTATGGATTACTGGAGAATTAGTAAAATTATGACATCACAAGTACCAAGTAAATGAAACCTGAGCAACATAGGGGAAACTAATGTCTGCAAGAGCTAGCTCTGGGAGGAAAGCTTGTGTACTTGTTTTTTTCAGGTGAAGAACAGGCTCCTTTAGAAAAAGCTGCCACTTTCTCCAGTAATGGCTTGTTTAGAGGGCTTACCAGCTCAAGCTTCAGCAGAGAGGAAGGGGAGGTCCTGCCTCACACTCCCCAGTGGTGCTTACTTCCTTCTGTCTTTGCTACTGGTGATGGGGATCCTGCCAGTTTGCACCTGAGAAGGATGTGCCTGTTTACTCAACCCAAGCCAGTGCTGATGTATCAGGTCATGGAGGGCAGCAAAACTTTTAAAAACTTTAATTTTACTAATGCATTAAGTAATTTCTTCTCGTTGAACACTAGTCTCCAAATGAATGAATGTATGCAATTAAATTAGTTAGCCTCACTAAGGAAAAAAAAAAAGCCAGGAAGCGATGGAGTTCCACATTGCAAATATGATACTTTGTGATAAGGTGTTTTTTATTATTGCATACAATAAAAATGATCTAAGCTTCACAATTCTTACCAAGATCCAGAAAAAGGCAGCCAAAGCACTATGCAAATCTAAATACATCATTTTTGCCAATGCTTTTATATTATAAATAATTCTGAAGTGACTAATGTGAACATTTATTATGTTTCAGATTATCAATTTTCTCCCTGGCAATGGCACTGCACCAAGGGTGAGCTGTACAGCTCAAGTAAGTACGGAGTGCTCACATTTCAAAGGTTCCAAGCACTGCAGCTATCATTGATTTCAACAGGATTTATGGATGCTCTTGCACCTTTGAAAATCATCATTTCCCTAAGCAAACACTTTTCAATTTACAATTCACTGTAATGTCCAATTGTTCCTTCAGCAGAAGTATTCTTACCTGCATATACCTTTCAGATCCAGGAAACTGTAAGAAAATGGAAAGTTAATTTCTTTATTCTAACTCATTTGAAAACATAGTTCAGATATTGCTAACCAAATCAGACATTATCCTAACCAAACATACTTGTCACAATAAGTTTGAATGTTATCAGTTCTCTGCCAGTACCACCTTACCTCCACAGTTTATTACTCATCTATAATTTACTATGGGCAAACAGTTAGTATACAAGACTTCAAGCTAAGAAATAGATTTGTTTAGTTATAATTTAGGGGGGGAGGGGGAATCCATTTTCTCATGTCATATCTATACTGGCTTCATTTGTTTGCTTGGTTTTTTTGGTTTTTTTTTTAAACTGGTGCAAATTACCTGGTAAATTACTTGGGCAAGTCACACCAGCACCAGCTCTGGTTAACACTGATGCAGTGTGCCTCTACTCTAGGTTTGCACCAGTGTAACTATATAAAAGTAGTTACATTGCTGCAAATTTCTCTAACCTTCAGTGATACAGAGCTTGATCCACAACAGCTTGATGACAATGAGCTTTGGGTCAGGCTTTAAGGAAGAATGTATAAAAATAAAATGTGTCCAGAACAGAAAAAAAGTTATTTACAAAATTGGCATTCAGCTATCTGAGTAGTTAATTGCTTCACATAAAGGGTGGGAACTATGTATTTTGTAATACAGACTATACAACATGCTGAAAGAATCTTTCCAATCTATTGGACATGTCTCCCTCAGATATCACATAGCAGCATTTCCCAGACTTTTGAAAGCTGAGGCTCCTTTCAGGAAAATGAAACCAATCACATACCCCTTTTAACCCTATTATGTGTTGTTTAAGGTCTTCCCATATTTTAGAATTTTAAATAAATGAAATTAAATTGGGTTTTAAAAATGTGCTTGTGATTCTTTTTATCCTTTAGACCAGGGATCGGCAACCTTTGGCATGTGGCTTGTCAGGAAAATCTGCTGGCGGGCCGGGACAGTTTGTTTACCTGCAGCGTCCGCAGGTTTGGCCGATTGCAGCTCCCATTGGCCGCAGTTCACCGTTCCAGGCCAATGGGGGCTGCGGGAAGCGGCGTGGGCCGAGGGAGGTGCTAGCTGCCGCTTCCCGCAGCCCCCATTGGCCTGGAACGGCGAGCTGCGATCGGCCAAATCTGCAGATGCTGCAGGTAAACAAATCGTCCCAGCCATCCAGCAGATTTCCCTGACAGGCCACAAGGTTGCCAATCCCTACTTTAGACTAAGAAATAACTTATTTTCAATATTGGATATCAAAGATGTTTATAATATGATATCCCTCTCCTTTCTTCCATACGTTGAAAACCAGCGAACTAATTAAACTAAGTATCCTGAGTATCTGAAATAGTTGACCTTTAAAGTATCATCAGTGGTATCTGAAATGAACAGGGGAGTTCACAACTCGGAGCAATTGTTTCAGGCTCTCTGAAAACTCAGGCAGATACCCTTGAATTGGTTAGCTCTTGTCATGCTTTGGAGGTTTCTCTTGACAACCATAACAGCTAGAGATTAACTTTTTTCAAAAGAAAGCTGAGACTGTAGAATTCATTTCAGTGGGACAAAGTTAGGCATGTTCTCAAGTGCTGCGCTGATAAAGTATGGATTGCTGAACTGGGGTCTGTGCATATTATTTAGGTTTTAATAGCTATAAAATACTTAGAATCATACCGTCACCGAAATGTAGGGCTAAATGGGACCTTGAGAGGTCATCTAGTCCAGCTCCCAGCCCTGAGGCAGGACCAAGTATATCTAGACCATCCCTGACAGCTGTTTATCTAACGTTCTTAAAAACCTCCAATAGCGGGGATTCTACAACCTCCCTTGAAGCCTATCACAGTACTTAACTATCCTTACAGTTTGAAAGTTTTTTCTAATATCTAACCTAACTCTTCCTTGCTGCAGATTAAGCTCATTTCTTCTTGTCCTACCTTCAGTGGACATGGAAAACAATTGATCACTGTCTTCTTTATAACAGCCCTTGACATATTTGAAGACTGTTATATCAGGTCCCCCCTCAGCCTTCTTTGCTCACAGCTAAACATGCCTAGTTTTTTTAACCTTTCAGGTCAGGTTTGCTAAATCTTTTATCATTTTTGTTGCTCTCCTCTCAGCTCTCTCTAATTTGCCCATGTCTTTCCTAACGGGTGGGGCCCAGAACTGGACACAGTTCTCCAGCTGATGCCTCACCAGTGCTGAATAGACAATTCTGTTAATACATCCCAGAATGATACTATCCTTTTTTGCAACGTCGCCACATTGTTGGCTCATATTCAGTGTATGGTTCACTATAGCTCCCAGATCCTTTTTAGCCGTACTATTGTTTAGTCAGTTATTTCCCATTTGTATTTGTGCATTTGATTTTTCTTTCTTAAAGTGTAGTACTTAGTACTTGTCTTTATTGAATTTCATGTTATTGAAAACTGAGTGCTGTTTATAGTTTGAGTCCTAACAAATCTGATTTCTTACCTTCAAAAATAGCATAGTGATTTCAGCCCACTTGAACTACAATATTACCCAGTCAACGGCACCTTTAACCTTCACTACTTCCCTTACTATGGAAAGAAAGCACAGGTATGTGTTTCTGAACTCAAACTTGTGGTTTTGTTCCCCTATGTTTTTATCAGATCAGCAGTTTGAAACATCTCTGTGAAATTATGTGAATTTGATCAAAATTTAATTCACAAGTTGTATTTCTAAATTGATAGTTCAAGCTTTCAAAAGAAGGTTAAAAGATCTTTCTTTCATCCCAGCCCACCTACAGTAATCCTTTGGTAGCAGTGAAATTTCTCAACATTACAAGGAATGCAGAAGTTACCGTTGTGTGCAGAGTCATTGGAGCTGGAATTACCTCAGATAACCCTCATGATCCATATGAAGGAAAAGTGGAGTTCAAAATGAGAATACAAGATTAGGTATTACTGGTACAAACGAAGACATTTCAGAAAAGTGGGTGTGGTATGAAAAGTGACTTAAATGTCACCACATTATTTTATATTTATTTTTTTCCATGATTTCCATATAAAATTTGCTCAGATTTCAGTTTAACAAAAGACATTTTGTAAATACCAGTATTGAAATATCATCCAGCCATCTAAAAATCAAGATACAATTTACAATATATGAAGCAAGGTAGTAATTTTTCTTGATGTATACACAGAATTTGCTCTTCCATGGCTACTGTATGTTGGTGCTTTAGCACGAATACTATTATGAAATGGCTTTCCTCTAAATTGAGCATATATGATTCATGAGAAGCATGGACAGAGTACCAAGATGTCGATTTTAGTCACTTTTCTGGCCAAACTAATAATTATTCTTTACTAGGCCATTGTAGAAGCAATTCAGTTGCTGCAAAAAAAACCACAAATACCCTGATGTTTTGAAATACTAGCTTGCAATGTAATTTCATTACATATTAGTTTTATCCACTTAGTATAAAATGTATAAATCAAAAAGTATATTCAAATCTAACTGTATCATGCATTAACACATTATATTCTGAACTGTTTAGTCAGTCATAGTATTTGTTTTATGATACAACAAATCAATGACTGTAAAAGAAGTGACTTGAAAATTAGCCTGTGTAGCTTATAGCAGTATTTAGTATTACACCTTTTACAATTGCTGTATGTGTACCATTTAATAAAAACGAATCAATGAAAATGTAGCATCTAACTACATCCATCAGAGTTGGGGTAAAAGCACAAGTGAGCAAAGAGTATATTACTTCTGTAAACTAGTTACAACCATAGAGTTTTGGCTAGCTAGAATGATTCTGAAAAATTAAGTATGTTTGACGATGTTAAAAGTAATTCATGTACAGAATTATTTACAAATATTAAAAATCAAACTCTAACAACTGATATGAAAAATAGTAAGATTTCTAAAAGGTACAGTACTATATGCTTTAAAACTATTTGGGGTAAAATCCACAATATTTTAAACAGATAAGAGGCACTTTGGAGAGCAGATGATTCCAAAAAGATGTTTTTGAATCCCCAACTTAATTGAATTGGACATTCCAGAAACCGTGAAAACACACAGAAGTAAAAACTTAAACTGACACAGCAAAAACCAGACAAATAGCCTGTCACTTGGAATGACCAGCCTACTGAAGAATCCTGGGGGTGAAGACTCCTTTCCCTCCATAGCCACCAAGAGACTTTCAGTGCGCCTCATTAAACTCAAATTAAGGAGTATTTGGAAATCTCCGCATTTCAGGGAGAAGAATAAAATTTGTTCTTACCTATGATTTTCCTCTCCTGGACCTTTAATGTCTCAATATTAACAGTGAGCTTTTGCCTCTCTTCTAGGTGATTGGATGTAGACCAACCTTTTGTTCTGGCTGTGGCATTGGACTGCCTCCTCTGCACCTTTCCCAAAATAACATCCAAAGCTACAAAATACTGAACCTTCTTGTTAGCCAAAATACTTATTCATGCTCTAAAGTAAACTAATACTATCAGTAAACAGAGCATTCAGCCATTAGCAACAAGCATACAAATCTTCCTCTGTCTTGCAAGAGAAGGACTCTGTGCGTGGCTGTATCTAGTACAGTCCAAGCTGCTACAACCTTTACAGTTGAACCAGGCAATGCTTCATCACAAATCCATACTTTCCTGGGAAAACTGCAGTTCATTGTTGCTATAACTTGGATGCTTGTTTTGCCCCTAAGAATAATACAAGGAACAAGTTTCCCAAGGACTGGGTAGATGCAGATTCACAATCCCAGATTTGTAGTCAGGACCACTAGGATCACAGAATCATAGGACTGGAAGGGATTTCGAGAGGTCATCAAGTTCAGTCCCCTGCAATCATGGGAGGACTAAGTATTATCTAGACCATCCCTGATAGGTGTTTGTCTAACCTGCTCTTTAAAACCTCCAATGATGGAGATTCCACAACTTCCCTAGGCAATTTATTCCAGGGCTTAACCACTATGACAGTTAGGAAGTTTTTCCTAATGTCCAACCTAAACTTCCCTTGCTGCAATTTAAGCCCATTGCTTCTTGTCCTATCCTCAGAGATTAAGAACATTTTTTTCTCCCTCCGCCTTGTAACAACTTTTTGTGTACTTGAAAACCGTTATCTCCCCCTCTCAGTCTTCTCTTTTCCAGACTAAACAAACCCAATTTTTTCAATCTTCCCTCTTAGGTTATGTTTTCTAGACCTTTAGTCACTTTTGTTGCTCTTCTCTGGACTTTCTCCAATTTGTCCACATCTTTCCTGAAATGTGGCCCCCAGAACTGGACACAATACTCCAAATGAGGCCTAATCAGCGCAAAGTAGAGCGGAAGAATTACTTCTCATGACTTGCTTACAACACTCCTGCTAATACATCCCTGAATGATTGCTTTTTTTGCAACAGTTACACTGTTGACTCATAGGCCCCGTCTACACTACCCGCCGAAATCGGCGGGTAGCCATCGAAGTATCGGGGATCGAATTATCGCGTCTTGTCTGGACGCGATAAGTCGATCCCCGAACGCGCTAGTTCGAACTCCGGTACTCCTGCAGGGCGAGCGGAGTTACCGGAGTCGACGTGGGAGCCGCGAACTTCGATCGCGGCGCCGCGCGGACGCAAGGTAAGTCGCGTTAGTTCGAACTAAGGTACTTCGACTTCAGCTACGCTATTCGCGTAGCTGAAGTCGAAGTACCTTAGTTCGATCCCGCCCCTAGTGTGGACCAGCCCATATTTAGCTTGTGGTCCACTGCAGTACTCCTTCCTAGGCAGTCATTTCCCATTTTGTATGTGTGCAACTGATTGTTCCTTCCTAAGTGGAGTACTTTGCATTTGTCCTTATTGAATTTCATCCTATTTGTCCAGATCATTTTGAATTATAATCCTATCCTCCAAAGCACTTGCAATCCCTCCCAGCTTGGTATTGTCCGCAAACTTCCTCCACCCAGGGTGGCCTGGAGGTATGAGCATGGTCTACTGTTGACAGGAAATCTCTAGGGACAAAGGATTCTGGGGTATGCATATGGAGATACAAAGGAGGGAGCACTGAGCTATTTGGAAACCAAACATCTTTAAAAAAGAAATCCATTAATTTTTTTCAAGCAGAACCATATGGGTTTACAACATCTGAAGATTATTTTAGCAAATAGCAATACTGTGAACATGACAGCCATCTGAGCACCATATTTGGTGTCACTGTAAATAAGGCAATCTGACAAGATCCAAACAGTTGGGAAAACACTTTCACGCACTTCCTCAGATGTTGGGATCTGCTGCTTGCAGTCAAAACAAAGCAATTCTCCTCTCCAATGATGCAGTCAGCAGACTAATTCATAATATGGCTGCAGGTGTTTAGAAACAGCTATTTTAGGATTCAGGAGAACCAGTACTTCTCAATACAACTGGATGAACTACAGTTAAACCTTCTTTTGTCCAACTTTTAATATCAGTTTGGTAGGGGGATCCATAGATTCACAGTTTAAGGCCAAAAGGCACCAGTAGATCATCTAGTCTGACCTCCTGTATGTCACAGGCCATTACATTTTACTCAGTTATGCCTGTATTGAGCCTAATAACTTGTGCTTCACTAAAGCATAACTTGGGTTTAACTAAACAATATCTTTACGCTTGGCATACTTCTATTTTTATTTTTTTATAATTTCAGTAGATATTGTTGGTTTTTAAGCCTGTTTCTAATATTATCAATTTAAATGTTCACAGTTGTGAGAAATTATGGGTGATCAGAATTATTTAATGACAGTCGATGTAGATATTCAAAAAGCTAAAGCTTTATAACTGTTAACACAAGCTATCAACATCACATAAAATATTCTAAATATCTTTGAAGCCAAATGAGTTCCTACGCAGCATTTTTCTTACTTTGCCTAACTGTAAACTTAAACTATCATTAATGGAAATATTTTTTGTTGGTTTGTGTGCATCCAGTGAAATTAACGTTTAAATCACATTTACCAATAAAATCCTCCCAAGCCTATAGATCTTTCAGAAAGACATGCAGTCGTTCCTTGAAGACCAGAAGAGAGAGAGAATCCACCACTTCCCTTGGTAGCTTTTCCCACTAGCGTGGCTAACCACCCTAACAGTTAAAAGTTTTGTGCCTAATTTCTAATTTTAAACTTGTCTAGTTTCAGCTTCCATCCCTAAATTTTGGTAAGCCTTTCTCCTCTGGATTAAAGAGCCTATGGAAGCAGTCATACACTGTAATCAAGCCATCTTTTGATCATCTTTTTGACAAGCAAAACATATTAAGTTTTTTAAGTCTCTCACTCCAAGACATTTTTTCCAGCCCCTGAATAATTTCTGTTTTTTTCCCCCTGTGCCCTCTCCAATTTTTCAACATCCTTTTTAAGATGTGGACACTAGAACTGAACACAGTATTGGTGAGACCAATACTGGGTACAAAAGTAAAATCATTTCCCTACTATTACTCCTCACTACTCCCTTTTACACATCTAAAGCATACAATCAGCCTTTTTTGCCACCATGTTACACTGGGAACTCACATTGAATTGCTTGTCCTTTTCAGTCACTGCATTATTTGTTCCTAGATGTATAACTTTGCATTTGGTTGTATTAAAATGCATTTTGTTTAAATGGACCCAGTTTACCAAGCAATCCCGATCATTCTGATGACTGCCCTGTCCTCATCTATATTTACCGTACCACCAATCTGTTTCTTCCACAAATTTCATTAGCAATGATTTTGTATTTACTCAGCAATTAATAGATTATGAATAGCATTAAGCCTAGAAATGATCCCTGTGGAACCCCACTAGAAACACCCTGAGTTGATAATCAACACCTTACAAAAGTCTAAGGGCTTGTTTTCACCTATAGCAGCACAGCTGCACTGGTACAATTGTGTTGCTATAGCACTTTAGTGAAGACGCTCCTATGCTGACGGGGGAGAGCTTTTCCCATTGGTGTAGTTAATCCATCTCCCTGAGAGGCGGTAGCTCTGTTGGCGGTAGCTCTCCCGCCGACATAGCGCTGTCCACAGGGAGGGTTAAGTTGGTATAACTATGTTGCTCAGGGATGTGGATTTATTTTCCATAAAACTGTGTTTTCAGGAATGAATTATACTCCTATCCTTTAAACCAGGGGTAATCAATTATTTTTGTCAAGGTCCAAATTTCTTGGTCAAGGTATAGTCAAGGTCCAGAGTTCAGAGAAAATAATAAAAATAACAATGATAAAAATAAATAAAAAGATTTCAGGGTCCATTCAAAAGCGTCTGGTGGTTTGGATTTGGTCTGTGGTCAGCCTATTGACTACTCCCTGCTTTAAATCTTTACCAACTGAATCCCATATCAGCTTTTCTATTATTTTGCCCAGAACTGATGTCAAGCTAGCCAGCCTATAGTTACCTCATCACATTTGCCCATTTTAAATACTGGCCCAATATTAGTACTCTACAAGTCTTCTGGCAGTTCCCTCGTATTCTATGATAAATTATCAGCAGTCTAGAGATCTTCTCAGCCAACTCTTTTAGAACTCCTGAGTGCAAGTTATCTAGGCTTGCTGATTTAAAAATATATATTCCTAGTTTTTTGTAAATATTTTATTAATTTTCATAAAATAATCAAAAATACAGAAAGGTAAAATGACTTACAGCTTTTATAGGTTACCAAACACCACAAATTTCACAGAATAGCCAATAAAAATATGCAATTACACAACTTTACAATTTGTCAAAGCTGCAAGATCAGACAATACAAAAATCAGACAATATTACGCAGACATAACATGTTAGGCTGGGGATAACAAAAAAAAAAAAAGAGAAACAAACAGGCAAAAAAGGGAATGAGCGATTAAGGGAGGGAGACTCAAGAAGAAGAGAAAAAGTAGAGAGGGCAGGTGGACTGGAAGTCTGGCATTCTTTGAGCCATCTCAGCATTCTTTATTCAAATGTATCAAGAAATGTGGTCCAAATGTCTTTGAATTAATATAATTGCCTTGTACACTGAAAAGCTATTCTTTATTTTGTTCTTAACTCACACAGTTCCAAATAGCACTACTTCTCCATTTTTGTAAAATCACGTGCTTGGTAATCACTGAAGCCCTGAAGAATCAAAGTCTTTGTGGTGTAACAGTGTAGTAGGTCCGTAACCTAGGATGTAATTTTCAGCTACAGTTTGGCTGCTGAAGCGAAGAACTAATTTTCACTGGTGGCTACCTCTTTCCACAGCTGCCAAAGTCCTATAGCATATGCATTAGAGCTCCTTTTGTTCTATTACAGCACCAACAAATATCAGAGTACAAGCTCCCCCCCCCATCTTGCACAAACTCTGTGACATCCAATACATTTTGAATAAAATGTTTTGCTGTATCAGATCCACAGAAGCATTGTTACCTCAGATTCACAGAAGCATTTTTAACATTCCGTAATAGGCTCTGCTATTGGGGTTCTTTTAAGGGCTGTGATAATTCCTCTTCCTATGCTTTTACAAAGAACTCCAGACCAATGGAGTTCCTCTTCATTAGTAAAGCATACATAGTGGACATGGGCCTTGGAAGTTTATGAATCATTTCCAAGATTCCTAGTACATCTGTGGCCATTTCCAGAGCATCCGGAGCAAATTCATGCATTAGTGATTGTTTTATTTGCAAGTACTGCAGCTCTGCTGGGTGGTAGGTCCTACTGTGGCTTTTAGTGTTACAGAAGAGACAAAGCTCTCATTGTTTATTCTTCTGTAGTTACTAATGGACTGGAAAGTACTTCATCATCTTCCTTCACAAGGACTTCCAGTTTTGCTGTCCACTGACATGGTGTGTGCTACAGCAGAAAATATAACATTGAAGCTTCCTAACAATCCATTCTTACCACTGAGTTGGATTGGCAACGCTGTCAAAGTTGACATTACTGCTTCCTCTTTCTTAAAAGCCTTCTCTAGAGGGAGAGATGATTTCACTGCTACTTGCTCAATTTAGTGAGGCCTTTGATCATGTACCAGGTGGGAGTGGGGTAATTTCCTGTGGAGTTGCTGGGAACTAATCTCCCCTCCCTCCCCACCCCCAACCTGATTCTGCTGAGGTTTCTGGCAAGGTAGAAAAGCCAGGATCTCTGTGCCAGGTTGTAATTGTGCTGAGTACACAGTGTAATTTCCTGGCTTTTACCTTTCTCCTTCTCTGCAATCTTTGACCCAGCAGGAAGACTGGGGAGAGAAAGCATGTCAAACTTAAAAAAAAAAGTTGACATTCCTTTTATACTTTCCAAACAAGTAAGAAATGAGATGTATCTGAAAAAGCTGTCACAGATGTGTATAGCCTACTATCTGTACTTTCTTGGAGGCAGAGAAATCTGTAAAAGGCTCAGAGCAAGTGGTACTTTGCAACAGCTAGGACAAAAGGTCTACTCTGCTTCCAATAATCTAGGGGAGTAAGGAAAACCCACTGAAGATTGTGGGCCATCAAGGTAAAAAGGCAATATACAGCACCTCCCTCCATCAAGAAGTTGATTCTAATTGTGTGACTTGTGTGCAGGTCCCTTTTTGAACAAGAAGGCTGTATTAACACATGGTGGCAGAGAGGTCCACTAAAAAAAAAAAAAATCCATCCAAATTTCACAGTAAGGTTTTCTATTGGGGTGAAGGTTTCATAACTCAGATGAAAGTTACTTGTATTCATCTATAGCAGAAATTCAAAGATTTTTCTTTCTTACACTTATCTCATCTCAACTATTTGCCAGACGATCAGCTTCAAGGTCCAATGCACCACATATCTTCACTTATTTACCTTCCTCTGAAGAAATTATCCTGGGCTGCAGAGGACCAGAAGTGTTCTTTTAAAAAAAAGAAAATCACTTTTTCTTTTGAAAAAAGAGTGGCAAAATTCTATAGGGGAAACCAAACAATTTATGATTCCAGCATTGGTAAACACTTTATTTGCAAAGGCCTTCTGAACTTCTATTACCATAAAGGGAAAGGTGGTACCTTCTTCAGAAAATGAGTCATTTTAGAAAACCAACAAGGCCAGTAACAATTTGTGTATGCCGCCCGAAGCACACTTTAGAAGTAGACCCTTTCCAGATACACACACTGCAACCTTTACAAAATATTATCCTCCCCTTCCATAGTAATCAACAGGATATATTACAAAAAAGAGCAGGCAAATGAGGGGAGAGACAGTATGTTACTTCCCTATCATTGTCTTCTCCCAATGCCAGATACTCTATTTTCTAATCTATTCTTTACTCCCGGGGGCATGCTGTGCCAAAAATTAAAAATTCTGCACCAAAAAATTAAAAATCCTGTGCAAAGTATTTTAAAATTCTGCAACTTTTTGTCAATAAATGAACATATAGGGTCCAGCATGGCAGTGGGGAACACAGGCCACTGTCTGCATGAAGGTGGGAGATCACCCTGCAGCCTCTCTACCCCCCATCCCAGGGACAGTGACTAAGTGGTGAGGCTGCACCCAACCCTGACACAGTACAAGGCCTGCCCCAGAAACACCCTGGGGCCCTGCCTGTCTGCGCCAGGCTCAACCAGGCAGGATCCAAGTGTGGGGGGATCCAGGTGGGGGTGAGAGGATTCTGTGTGGGACAATCTGGGTGCAGGCAGCTCAGTGGGGAGTCTAGGTGTGGGGGGGTTCTGGATGCACAGAGGCTCGTTGGGGGGGGTTCCAGATACAGGGGCACTGGGACTCTGCAGGGGCTTTGAGGTGAAGGTGGTTGGGGCTCAGTGGAGGGGTCTGGGTGTGGGGGTGTCAGTGGAGGGGTCTGGGTGCTGGAGGAGTGGGGATTGGTGGGTGGGGGTCTGTTTTGCTTTCCATTATTTTCTCCCCTCTACCTCTCATTAATTCTCCCTTCTGTCTCCCTGTGAAGTCCCCAGCTTTCAAGTATCTTTTTCCTCTTTTAGTTCTCTACCTCCCCGCTTTCACTCTGCCAGTTCCTTTCCTCTTCTCCTCTTCCCAAAATCCATTCTCTTCCATGCTTTTGCTCTCCCTTTTTCTTTCCTTCCCCCATATTCCAAAGGGATCCATTCTGAGCAGGTGACTACTTGAAGAGCACATTAAGTGAAGTCTGACAAGTAATTTAAAAGAAGCCAACGGATGGATATTCTCGACTTCCTGGTTTCTGCCTTTGCTAGGAAGGATTTCTGAAGTGGGGGCAGTGTAAATAGATTAGTTTCCTGATCCCCGGCTCCAATCTTGCTTCTATTTCAGACCCTCTCCCTTCAGTTTTGTGGAAATAATCAGAGACAGGAAATGAGGAAAAGGGGGTAGCTTTTGAGACTCAGGTGCTTCATTAATTTTTTTCACTACCACAGCCTCAGCTAAATGAAGTTGGAGAAAGCAGTTGGGAACTGCTTTATACCCTTTCTTTTTATCTTTTTTGTCCCCAACTTTCAGCCTTCCTCTTCCCCCATCTGTCCTCCCTTCCTCAACATGTTTTTTTCTAGTCCAATCCTAACTGATGAATTTTAGAACTCAGGAGACACACCAGTCTTTCTGTTGCCATTTAAATATTGTGATAGGCTGTGCAGATACAGATGTGGCTTCTGCTCTTCCTTGCAAAAGTGGATGGGGCTGCCTCAGCTGCTAAGGAAGGATTGTTGCTCACATCAGTAGTGCAAAAGAAAACATGCATCCTGGGGTATGATGAAGCAGGATATCTGTTTCGTTACCCATTTAAAAACAATGTGTTCTTCTAGATACTCGCACCTCCACTTGACCATGGGGACACCTGCTAAGCCCCTGAATAAGATTAAAAATTCTAGGTAGAATAATCCTAAATTAGAAAAACACAGAGTTTGTTAAAAATGCCCATGCGCGTTTTATTAATAAAAACTAACAGTGCCAAGGTTAAACAAGTCAAACAATTAAAGTCTCTTTATATTCCATAAAATATTACAGAAAAGTTTATTTGTGTTTCAATAAAAAGACTACTGTCTTAGATAGGCAGCTGACAGTATTTGTGCAGTTAAATGTTTTGTGAATAAATTTTAAAAGACTACCACCTGCCCTGAAATTCCTTTTATAAAAAATGAACTATTAAAAATGATTGACAATTTTGAGTTAAAAAACTTAAAACATTCTCTATATTTAATTTCAACTTTATAATAGATTACAGGAAGATGCTTATGAAACAAATACAAACATTTGTTTCAGTACATGTCTTTATATGATAGACTTATAAGTATGTAAACAACTATATAATAAAAAGTTTCCAAAGTCTGCCTGTAAGAAATCAGGCAATTTTTACCATAAGCAATAACTCATTCCAAACCTTCAAGACATTTTATATAGCTGCACCAGCTGGCAGTAAACATTTGCCAAAAACTTTGTAATTCATATGTCCCAACATACAGTGAAAACAGCATATAAACTTGATGGAATCGTGTTAGATATTATTTAAGGGAAAATAAATTCACAACAACATTTATGGAATTTAACATGTAAAAAAGTAAGATGGATCTCTTGTTTGGTTCTTTGGACACTGCATGATTAACAAAAAAAAAACCACTCCCCACAACTATTACATGAGCTTGCCATCCCTCAACAAAGGCTGTCATCAAAATACTCCAAACTTATGGCCATTCAGTGTATCCGTTTCTCACCGAAAGTTAGCATTTTATTTCTTCATTGATGTGGCTACATTTTCTTTAGCAAACTTAGCAATAACATTTGGGGCAAAATGCATTTTCCTTCAAGTAAAAAAAAAAAAAAGAAAAAAAAAAGGAGCAAATAATAAAGGCTCTGCATTAACACACTGGTATCAAAACACACATCCACACCACATTTAAAAATATCCTACATAAAACAATCCTTATTTGCTTATCTGAGGTGCAATTTCTAAACTCAGAACTGCTTACCATTATTTTCCTTATGGGACGGGGCAAAATATATATATATATATTTTGAGAGAGAGAGAGAGAGAGAGTGTGTGTGTGCGCATGAGTGCGTTCTCTCCCTAGAATAATTTTATTCCTGAAAAGTATACAATCAAAAAGGATCAGTCATCATCATCATTTTCATTAAAGTCATCATCCTCGTCGTCATCATCTCCAACATAAGAGACTGGTGTTTCAACTCTGGAGCCACTGTACTGCGATCCATTGGAACTTGTTGCTAACATCCCGTCTCCACCATTGGTGAAGTCACTGAAGTAAGAAAATTAAGTTTTTAAAAAAGTGAGAAATGTTAATTAAACTGTTACTTGTAACTGAAGTGTAACTGAGGTGTAACACTTAATGAAACTTAGAACATTTCCAGGAAAAGAGTCATCAGGGTTTTATCTACTCCTCTTCACCACCCCAACCACCTACTTTTGTAACTGGTGCAATATTTCATTAATCACATTTTTTAAATTGTTTCCTTCCCAAGATTGCAAATCCATATTCAAAAGGCAAACTGCAACAGTTAAAAACAGCTAAACAAATCAGAGAGGGAAGACACTTGCGCCTTTTCCTATAGTTTAATGTACATTTTAGCCATTCAAAAGTCTGCTTACCAGATTTAACTCCAAATAAGTTTAGTGTTTTAAGGCCAGAAGGGACCATCAAATCATCTAATCTCATACCCTTAATTATAAAGGCCATAGAATACCATCAAAACTAAGGCATATTTTCCAGAAGGCATCCAGTCTCGATTCAAAGGGTATGTCTATACTACCCGCCGGATTGGTGGGCAGCGATCGATCCAGCAGCGGTCGACTTATTGCGTCTAGTCTAGTGTAGACCAGGTGAAAGACTTCAAGAAGTAGAGAATTCATCACTTCCCTTGATAGTTTGTTACAATGGTTAATCATTCTGTTACAAATCTGTGCCTTATTTCTCACTTGAATTTGTCTGGCTTTAACTTTCAGCCATTGGTTCTTGTTATGTCTTTCTTCCCTAGATTAAAGAGCTCTTTAGTACCTAGTATTTTCTTCCTGTGAAGGTACTTATCCACAATCAAGTCATCTCGATCTTCTTTTTGATTAACTTAACAGAGCTCCAAGTCTCTCCCTGTAAGGCATTTCCCCCCATTATGTAGGTACAGCCTGCATTATTTACTTCTAGATATATAACCTTGCATTCAGCTGTATTAAAAAAAACACAACAGTTTGAATGAGCCCAGTTTACCAAATAATCGAACTAGCGTGAACAACAGGGGTATGAACTGTAGAGTGCACTAACATGTTGCATTCTCACTGCCCCGCAGAGATCCTACTGATACAAACAAAAAGGTACTCAGTGCACATTAACATTACTTTTTGGTTCGTGCCAGCAAGGTCTACACAGGGCAGTTAAGGCACTCGACAATTCACACCCCTCTAGTTTGCACTGTGGCACAGTGTAGAATACACCCCCGATTGCTCTGTATGACTTCCCTTGTCCTTGTTATTTACCCACTCTGTCTAGTGTCAGGCTCCCATTTAATGATTCCCCATTGACAGTCACTCAGACTTCTTAATTTAACAGCTAATTCATTTAAGATGTGCTTGATATTGTACAGTGCTACTTTAAAAAAAAAATCAATGTTCTGTGGTACTAAGTCAAACACCTTACAAAAGCCTAAGAATCTACAGTTACCTTTATATTAACTAAACTTTTTATAGCTCATCAAAAAATGAAAACAAGTTTACTAGACAAGACCTATTTTCAATAAAACCATGTTGATTAGCATTAATTATATTCCTATCCTTTAATTCTCTATTTATTGAGTACCATATCAGCTTTTCCTTTATTTTGTCTGGGAATTATGTCAGACTAACTGGCCTGTAATTACCAAGGGTCATGCTACTTTCCCTTCATGAATATTGATACATTAGCACATTTCCAGCCTTCTGTGATTCCAGCCTTTCTGCATTCCAACACATTAAAATCTAACATCAACAAGACAAATCTCCTCAGTCAATTCTTCTAGGACTCTTGGGTGAAAATTATCAAGACGTGCTAATTTAAAAGTATTTATCCCTCACAAATGTTGTTTAACATCCTCCTGGATTACTAGTGATGGACTACTTACCAACTGTCCCTCATGCAATATGAATAAAAGATATATTAATACACACTTGTAAGGATAATGTATCATTGTTAAGAGAGAGTGCTCAGTATTTCAATGTTTAAGAATATAAAAGGGTAAAATATAAGAGTGATGCAAATCTAAACGGTATAAATAAGAGACTGGAAATGTGGAACACTGTGCTGTTCACCTTAATTACAATATCTATGACAAATAATAATGGTACAGAACCATTTCACAGAAGAAATGTGGCTTTCCTATACTTTAAGTAGCAGTTAAATTTTAAATATATAAATTGTGAAATACTGAAGTTACAGGTCTCTCATTTTACGCTGGGGTTACATTCCGCGGTCAGCGCGTAAAGCGAAAACCGCGTATAGTCAAAATTACATTGAGTGTAATGGCGGGCAGAATTGCCCGCACTACAGAAACAGTATTTAAATTGTTATTTTTCTCTTTTTTTGTTTGTTTTTTTCTTGTTTTTGCCGACCGTGTAAAGCTGAAATCGCACATGTTAAATGCGCCTAAGATGCGACAGACCTGTATATCACTCACTAATATTACTAATATTGTATTAGTAACACAAACATATAAGAATTAAAATACCAGCGGCTTTAGAGTTCAATGAACATGACTAGGAGCCAGTTCTAATCCCAGCTCTGCCACTAACTCAATAAATAGTTGAGGGCAAGTCATTAACTTTTCAGTTTTTCAGTAATATAGGCAATACTTATCTGACGCAGTGGCATTTTAAGAGGATTGTTTGTAAAACATATACAAACAATTTAGTAGTATAGTTTCCAAACTTGATGGAAACAAAATATCAGCTGAGAAATGACAAATTCACATATGAAGCAACATTTTCTAACAATGTCTGAAGGAAAACATGTTTGTAAGTGAATCGGGTCATATTTTCAATTAGCCAAATCATAAGTAGGGATGAGCAAAGCCATAAAGAAAGAACTGACTGCAACTCTGGATCATCCTTTGAACATAATCTCAGGTTCAATGGTTTGATATAATACTGTGTACTTTAATTTTCATACCATTCACATGCATTTTTGCATGTCTGGAATATGTCTGAAATATCTTATTTGTAGTATTTTTTGACTTGGCCAAAATAGGAGGCTCTGGAATCTCACAAGAAAAGTCATTTTGATTAAAAAATAAATAAATATCTATGATTTTTTGTTGCATGCTCTGCAGTCTTTTTAAGAAAAGGCCTGGGAAAAGGGAGGAAGCCAAAATGGCATGTGTTTGCAGTTGGAACACAAGTACCCCTAAAAGAAGGAACCCAACTGTAGAAGTTAAAAACAAGCAAAACAAACAAACAAACAAAAAAGAACCAAAGCAGTTGCTTCAGGATCCATAGAGCAAAAAACAAAACAAAACAAAACAATAATAAAAAAACCCACACAACCTGTTCCTCCTCCTGCAATAAATGGATTTCGGCCAGGAGTTGTTGTTTTTTTAATCAGATGTGTCAGCATTAGTGTAGAAAGTGCAGTCTGTGCCAGAAACAGCCTCACTGCAACACACCAAGACAGGACATGTGATTGCTGTTTTTTTGTTTTTGTTTTTTTTTAAATGTAGTAATACTAAAAGTTCAATTTGCTTGTGAAAGAAGTGAACTTAGAAACTGGTAAGTACAGAATGATGATAAAGCAATTTCCCATGTGGGAATTAAATATCTCTCCCCAGTGCTGAGAGAATGGAGTACATTTGACAGTGAGTCAGATACTTTGTTGAAGGACTTGAAATAGTGGGTAGATTCTTTTGTAGCTAATTGGCAGGGCATCCACGCTGACTGCTGTCCTCTGTGGTGCATTCCAGTGTGGTTGGTGGGTTAGGAAGTGCTCAGCTGAACCCTAAAATCCAGTCAGTTGTTTGGGATTGGTTCTGGGCAATCATATGGCATAGTGAAGGGTTATGCCTCTGTGTAGCACAACTTGTGACTCCCCCTCATCTCATCTTTACTACCTTTGGTGCGGAGGAGGAGAGGGAGTCAGGACTCTTACACCCCATCAGGGTCCCTTGGCAGACCTGAGGGTGCAGATGTGGCATGATCTTCACTCACCCTCAGGTTTTTGGTACATCAGGGGCCATGGGTAGTAGTTGAAGATCCACACTGGAACTTCCCTGTCATGTAGTTTTGGGTTGTTTATTTGTTAAAGTTGCTGCTTCTGCAATTAGTCATATTATAGCATCTACATCTGATTGCTTTTGTGTCTACATCAGTTCAGTTTGTCTACATTTCCCAAAGCCAGATCCTGCTCAGGCGGTGATTTAGTACCAGACAACCTAGGCTCCAACTTCATTAATTTTCTGGCTTTTCAAGAGCATTGAACACAAACTAAACTTCCTGAAAGAGAGAACAGGGCTTCCCCTTCCCCAAGACACCTGATTCCTTCCTCCCCTCACAACTTAATGGCACAGAAAAATCAGATTTGTTTAGCTCCTGCCAGGATAACTAACAGCAGCAGCAGTCAGAGACCACATTTTTGCAAAAATATTTCTGGGAAACTGAGCTCCTGAGAATGAAGATTATTGGATGGAGTGAGAAAGGGTAATATGTGGTGACCCAAATTCTCCCAGTATGCATGAGGGTATAAGAAACTCCCCATCTCAGCAGGTAGGGTTGAAGGGGTTCTACAAACTTATCCGACATAACAAGCCTAACTGGTACAATGTTGAGGTGTGCCAGCACATTGTAAGGGTAGTGTGCATATTAGAAGTCCAGTGCAAAGAAAAGAGCAAGTTAATTGGTTTTCTCACCAATCTAATGATCCACAGCCTCCACCTTAGTATGAGCCCCTGGCTAGTAGATTCCTGGTAAAATTTTAAGACCTATAGTATGTAAGGTTTCCCATTCACTTTGGCCCCAATCATTACACAAGAAACTTGGTGAAAACTTGAAGGTGAAAAGGGAGAAATTTACTAATTTTGTAATTATGCTTCTCTGAAAATATTCTGGCAGTATTCTCAGTATCCTGAGCTTCTACTCCCTAGCACAAGATAGGAAGAATTCCCCACCCTTCCCACACTGGTAGTTCTCATAGAATCATAGAATATCAGAGATGGAAGGGACCTCAGGCGGTCATCTAGTCCAACCCCCTGCTCAAAGCACAACCAATCCCCAAATAAATCATCCCAGCCAGGACTTTGTCAAGCCTGACCTTAAAAACCTCTAAGGAAGGAGATTCCACCACCTCCCTAGGTAACCCATTACAGTACTTCACCACACTCCTAGTGAAAAAGTTTTTTCTAATATCCAACCTAAACCTCCCCCACTGCAACTTGAGACCATTACTCCTTGTTCTGTCATCTGCTACCACTGAGAACAGTCTAGATCCATCCTCTTTGGAACCCGCTTTCAGGTAGTTGAAAGCAGCTATCAAATCCCCCCTCATTCTTCTCTTCTGCAGACTAAACAATCCCAGTTCCCTCAGCCTCTCCTCATAACTCATGTGCTCCAGCCCCCTAATCATTTTTGTTGCCCTCCCCCGGATTCTTTCCAATTTTTCCACATCCTTCTTGTAGTGTGGGGCCCAAAACTGGACACACTACTTCAGGTGAGGCCTCACCAATGTTGAATAGATGGGAATGATCACGTCCCTCGATCTGCTGGCAATGCCCCTACTTATACAGCCCAAAATGCCGTTAGCCTTCTTGGCAACAAGGGCACACTGTCGACTCATATCCAGCTTCTCGTCCACTGTAACCCCTAGGTCTTTTTCTGCAGAACTGCTGCCTAGCCATTCGGTCCCTAGTCTATAGCAGTGCATGGGATTCTTCCGTCCTAAGTGCAGGACTCTGCACTTGTCCTTGTTGAACCTCATCAGATTTCTTTTGGCACAATCCTCTAATTTGTCTAGGTCCCTCTGTATCCTATCCCTACCCTCCAGCATATCTTCCACTTCTCCCAGTTTAGTGTCATCTGCAAACTTGCTGAGGGTGCAGTCCACGCCATCTTCCAGATCATTAATGAAGATATTGAACAAAACCGGCTCCAGGACCGACCCTTGGGGCACTCCGCTCGATACCGGCTGCCAACTAGACATAGAGCCATTGATCACTACCCATTGAGCCCGACGATCTAGCCAGCTTTCTATCCACCTTATAGTCCATTCATCCAACCCATACTTCTTTAACTTGCCGGCAAGAATACTGTGGGAGACCGTATCAAAAGCTTTGCTAAAGTCAAGAAATAACAAGTCCACTGCTTTCCCCTCATCCACAGAGCCACTTATCTCGTCACAGAAGGCAATTAGGTTAGTCAGGCATGACTTGCCCTTGGTGAATCCATGCTGACTGTTCCTGATCACTGTCCTCTCCTCAAAGTGCCTCAAAATTGATTCCTTGAGGACCTGCTCCATGATTTTTCCAGGGACTGAGGTGAGGCTGACTGGCCTGTAGTTCCCCGGATCCTCCTCCTTCCCTTTTTTAAAGATGGGCACTACATTAGCCTTTTTCCAGTCATGCTGGACCTCCCCCAATCACCATGTGTTTTCAAAGATAATGGCCAATGGCTCTGCAATCACATCCGCCAACTCCTTTAGCACCCTCAGATGAAGCGCATCCGGCCCCATGGACTTGTGCTCGTCCACCTTTTCTAAATAGTCCTGAACCACTTCTTTCTCCACAGAGGGCTGGTCACCTCCTACCCATACGGTGCTGCCTGTGCAGTAGTCTGGGAGCTGACCTTGTTCGTGAAGACAGAGGCAAAAAAACCCATTGAGTACATTATCTATTTCCACATCCTCTGTCATTAGGTTCCCTCCCCCATTCAGTAAGGGGCCCACACTTTCCCTGACCACCTTCTTGTTGCTAACACACGTGTAGAAACCCTTCTTGTTACTCTTAACATCTCTTGCTAGCTGCAGCTCCAAGTGTGATTTGGCCTTCCTGATTTCACTCCTGTATGCCTGAGCAATATTTTTATACTCCTCCCTGGTCATTTGTCCAATCTTCCACTTCTTGTAAGCTTCTTTTTTGTGTTTAAGATCAGCAAGGATTTCACTGTTTAGCCAAGCTGGTCGCCTGCCACATTGACTATTCTTTCTACACATCGGGATGGTTTGTTCCTGCAACCTCAGTAAGGATTCTTTAAAATACAGCCAGCTCTCCTGGACTCCTTTCCCCCTCATGTTATTCTCCCAGAGGATCCTGCCCATCAGTTCATAGAATCATAGAATCTCAGGGTTGGAAGGGACCTCAGGAGGTCATCTAGTCCAACCCCCTGCTCAAAGCAGGACCAAACCCAACTAAATCAGCCCAGCCAGGGCTTTGTCAAGCCTGACCTTAAAAACCTCTAAGGAAGGAGATTCCACTACCTCCCTAGGTAACCCATTCCAGTTCTTCACCACCCTACTAGTGAAAAAGTTTTTCCTAATGTCCAACCTAAACCTCCCCCTCTGCAACTTGAGACCATTACTCCTTGTTCTGTCATCTTCTATCACTGAGAACAGTCTAGATCCATCCTCTTTGGAACCCCCTTTCAGGTAATTGAAAGCAGCTATCAAATCGTCCCTCAGTTCCCTGAGGGAGTCAAAGTCTGCTTTTCAGAAGTCCAGGGTCCATATTCTGCTGCTCTTTTCTTCCTTGTGTCAGGATCCTAAACTCGATCACCTCATGGTCACTGCCTCCCAGGTTCCCATCCACTTTTGCTTCCCCTACTAATTCTTCCCTGTTTGTGAGCAGCAGGTCAAGAAGAGCTCTGCCCCTAGTTGGTTCCTCCAGCACTTGCACCAGGAAACTGTCCCCTACACTTTCCAAAAACTTCCTGGATTATCTGAATCATCCCAAAGCTCACTGGTAACTGGTAACATGGGCACTGGTAAGAAATGCCAGTAATTATAGCAAAAATAATACCTCTCTCAGAATTACCTTAAAAAAAAAATCTGATACACCAGGTTTACCATGTAGCTGAAGCAGAACTAGAGACAGAACAGTTCATGGAATACAGGCTAAAGCTAATTTATGTATTAACTTACCTGGCAGAAAATCTAGTGACATCTGAAGTGGAACCTGATGATGTTGTTACATATACACTGCTGATTGATCCCTGAGCCATTTCTGTAAAACAAAAAAGTATATACTTCTAAAATACATTCAACAATATCACATACAAACACCTGACTCAAACTCAATGGGACCTGACTACAAGTGTTGGGTTCAGGTTGAATTGAAGACAGCCTGACACTTTTGGGCTCAGGTCCGGTAGTCTCTGATCACCTCCTCCTGCTTGTGGCTTTGGTGCAGTGATGGTTGTGTACCCCACTCCTGCCCAACACTGCCACCTTCCTGCATTTGTACACTGCAGAATGAGAAATGCTGAGACTTGTCAGCACACTCACTCCACAGCACAGTCCTAGCAGTGAAGTGATGGTGGCTGGCTGGAATGGGGCATTCAGCTGTCACCACACCAGCCCCATGCGCAGAAGGTGGCTGGAGATAGATGACAGATACAGGATGTGGGAAGCAGCCAGGCCAAGACCTAAGGATGAGGCAGTGGCCCAAAGGAGTGGGGAACTGACTCACTGGGCTGGAGCAGGGTGGGTAATTTGTCCCCCCAGTTCCACTGAAGGAAACAAAGTAAATAAAATGGAGTCTGGGTTGGTGAATAGACCTTTGCAATCTGACACAAACCCGACAGAGTTGACTATTAGTATTTGGATCAGGTATGAAAACAACTCAACACACTTGGGCTAGGGTTCAGATTGGCTGTGGTCTAGTCAAATTCAGGCAGGCTTTAAAATTATGCCCAAGCAGATGTCTAAAATTAATATAATTGCATAAACAACCAAAATATTCCCTCTGATTGCAGCCTGGGGGTGGGGGGAGGAGAGAGAGAAAGCGGAAAAGAGGTCTTCCAACTCTGAAAAATACACTCACTCACACAGACATTTCCTCAAGCACCACACCTAAAATGGCACCATTAGTGGGGATAAGAGAGAAGGAAATCAGAGAGCTACAGAGAACTTTCAGACTCCAAAATGCAATAACATACTTCCTATTTGAATGCTACACATTGAGACTTTTTTCCTTCTCAGATGGTGGAAGTAACAATCATGGCAACAAAAAATAATCAACCAGAAATGACTTTTGTTGTTACCAGATGTTTCCCATTTGTAATTGAATCAACTGAATATTGCCTTAAGTTTTCCTCCACAACAAAAATTATCATTAATAAAACTAAAAGGATGAGTTACTCATGTTGTGGTAACTTTAATTCCTCGAGATGTGTTGTCCCTATATGTAGTGCACTTCAGGTTGTGCATGCGCTCCATAAGCCCAGGATGGAGATTTTGCCCAAGCAGTGTCTGTCTGGTGTGTGCATGTGCCCTCACTCTCCTCACTGAGGGGATAAAGGGCGGTGCTGGACCACTGCCTTCTTAGTTCCTTCTCTACTGCTATTCACACTGGGGGAAACCAGGCAGTGAAGGCGAAGGTTGAGTAGTACACTACACATAGGGACTACACATCTTGAAGAACTCAAGTTACTACAAGATGAGTAACCCAGATTCTTTGAGTGATTGTCCCTATGCATAGGGTACTCCACATGATTCACAAGCAGTGTCTCTTTCAATGAGGGTGCATGGGGGACTATAATGCAACAGATTGCAGAACTGGCTGCCCAAAGAAGCATCACAGGCAGCTACTTACACCAGTGCATAGCATCTAGAACTACGCGTATGGAACTCCAAGTTGCTGCTCTGCAGACATCAGTAATAGGATGTCTCTAAGGGAAGCTCTTACACTGCCTTCAAGAGGGACACTGTTCATTATGTAGCAGAGTAGGATGCATCCCAAAATCCATTTTGACAGCCCCTGGGAGGAAATGGCCTCTCCTTTCATTCATTCTGCAAGTGATATAAAGAGCCTAAGAGACTTTCAAAATGATGTAGTCCTTTACAGCTAAAAGGCAAGAGTCCTATGCACATCCAGTGAGTGACACCAGTTCCCTGCTAGACTGATGTTTAGGGTATCACACCAGTAAGTCAATACTTTGGTTAATGTCTATTAATTCCCATAGAATACACCTTTGGGACAACCTTTGGATGAAGTTTCATGGTTACCATATCTTTGTGGAAAACTGTATAAAGGAGATCTGCCATGAGCACCCTTAACTCCCCAATTTTTCTGGCCGACATGACAGTGACCAAAAATGCTACCTTCGTAGAGAGATTACTCCCGAGGGCATTTCGCGCCAAAAAATTAAAAATTCTGAGCACAATATTTTAAAATTCTGCAAATTTTATTTGTCAATAAATAAATGCAGAAGCTCCAGCATGGCAGTGGGGAGCACAGGCCACTGGCTGCACAAAGGTGGGAGATCACCCTGCAGCCTCCCCACCCCTCACCCTAGAGACAAGGACTCAGTGGTGAGGCTGCATCCTACCCTGACACAGCACAAGGCCTTGGCCTGCCCCAGAGACACCCTGGGGCGCTGGTTCTCTGTGCCAGGTGCACTAGGTGTGGGGCAGGCAGGCTCAACCAAGCAGGATCCAAGTGTGGTGGGGCTCAGTGTGGGGGGATCCAGGTGTGAGGTGAGAGGATTCTGCAGGCAGCTCAGTGGGGGATCTAGGTGTGTGTGTGTGTGTGAGATCTGAATGCACGGAGGCTGGGGGGGCGGGGGGGGAAGGTTCCAGGTGCAGGAGCAATGGGACTCTGCAGGTGCTTCCAGGTGAAAGTGGTTGGGGCTCAGTGGAGGGGTCTGAGTGTGGGGGTCTGGGTGCTGGGGGAGTGGGGGTCAGGGTGCAGCTAATTGGAGGTCAGTGGCATGGGGTCTGGATGTGGGAGCTCAGGGTGGTGCAGCGGGTGGGGGTTTAAGTGCAGGGAGCTGAGTGGTGGTCATCTGGGTGCAGGGGTGGGAGTCTGGAGGCAGGGGGTCTGGATGCAGGGGGCTACAATTGGAGGGGTTGAGGTTCAATGGGGTGGGGTTCAGGTATGGAGGGTTAGGGGGGTTCTGGGTGAGGCTTGGCATGGATGTCTGGGTATAGGAGGTCCAGATGCATGGGGGTTGGACGGATGGGGGAGCAGCTCCCCGTACAGTGATCCCAATCTCATTCTGTGGAGAAATGTTTGCTTTAAGAGTAGTTCAGAGTGTTCTGGATGCCAGACAAATGGACGTCAGTCAGGGTAATCTGCATGAGACTGCACCAGTTCTAAAGGGCTACAGTCTCTTTGCAGAGCTGCTCCTCTCTGCTTGTTGATATAATAAACTGCCATTATGCTGTCCAACACCTGGACTGACTTGCCCGGATGTGAGGGAGGAATTGCTTGCAGGCCAGTCTGACTCCTCTCAGTTTCAACATGATGTGAAGCATAGACTCCTGATACTTCCCTTAAGCAACCTGCTCTTCCACAAGTGCTCCCCAAACTAAGTGGGATGCACCCATGATCAAAATTTTCGTTGGAAGTGGAGAAATTGAATGGCACCCAGAACCAGATGGTGTATCCTGAAGAGATGACTTCTAGCATCCATCTGTCCATTGTGATTTGCGTTCAGGCAGACAGGAAGTTGGCAAGTCGGCCTGCAAAGGGAGGAGAAATACCAGAAGGGTTTATCAGGTGTGGTGAAACAGTTGATGCACAGCTCTCAAGAGGTCCCATCAAAGTGCTGTCTGGAATGTAAAGTAAGATTGTCCCTGGGCGCCCTTCTATGCATCCTTTAATGCTTGCATGGCCGTTCATACTGCTGCTGGTGAGAAAAAGCTGGTGGGACTGGTCGTTTAAACTGTAGCTTACTGGGTTTTCCTTTAATTGCAGATGTGTAAATACCCCATGATCAAAGTGTAGCTTGGGAGTCTTTCAATGAGTGAAGAGACTCATCCAACTTCACACTGAACAGCTGATCATGCTCAAATGGAAGGTCCTCCACCTGTTTGTACTTCCTTCAGGATTCCCAAGGAGGTGAGCCATGACGAGCATTTCATTACCATAGTAATCGCATAGACCTAGCTGCCATGTCTTAGGCTGTCTGAAGGGCCGATCTTGTCACCTGCTTTTCCTTGTCAGTCAGGGCCTGGAACAGGCCTCTAAACAGCCTGAGGCACCTTATCAGTGGAGACAGCTAATTTGTCATACATGGCAAAATTGTACTTGGCCATCAACCTCTGACAGTTTGAGATGCAAAATTGCAGAGAGGCCAAGGAATACACCTGTCTCCCAAAGAGGTCAAGTCTCTTTGCTTCTTTCCCATTCAGTGTAGACCTGGCTTCTTTCTGTCTGCTACACTCAGTGGCTGCTGAACACCACCAATGAGTTGGGAGGTGGGAGACACAATAGGTACTCCAACCTTTTCACAGGTATGAAATACCACTTTTGACCCTACTTACTAGTAGAACCAGAGCAGACACCTACCAAAGTATCTTGGTGGATTCAAGGATGGTCTCCTTAATAGGAAGCACCACTCTACTTAGACTTATGAAGGATGTCCAGCAGTCTGGACTGGGCTTCCTGGACCTCTTTTAGTGGGGTTTCTAGTGAGTCTGGCACCTTCTTACATAACTCCTGGAATTAAATAGTTGCATATCTTAAAGAAGCTGAGGATGCTCTTCCTCCTCCCTGGAGCTCCCCAATATTGTTATTGTAGGATATCATACCTCCTTGGTGCAAGGCCATAGTGCTGGGTAACAGGAGAAGTAGGGAGAGTACTCTCTCAAATGGGAGTGGTGAGATACCCTGGAGACTCCCAATATTCCACTTAGGCTCAAATCACGCAAGGACCCCTTGGGGTAGATAGCCCAGAGATGGGTGTCTGCCATAATGCTCTTCCAACACCAAGAATTTGAGGCCTGGATTCAGAGCGTGAACCCTCAGTGCTGAAGAAGATGGTGATAATCTGCCTCCACTCCATGGTACCAGCAACAGTCTGGTCCCTACTCGAAGACAGGGACAGAGAGAGGTACCGCAGGGAGTTCAGTACTGGCTGAAGTCTCAATACTGGGCACTGGGGTCAGAAAGTAATGATGAATCCAGTTCTTGGAGCACAAAGATGTCATTTGGAGTCAAGAAACAAGCTGGAGTCAAATGGAGTTGTTTCTGTAAGCCGAGTCACCAACAGGGGCGCCAGACCTGGCAGTGTTGACATGACAGATTTTGGTGTCGAGTACCAATCCCAGCACTGGAAGTACAGCTCTCTTGTCCTTCAAAGTAGTCATGGTCCAGTTCTTCCAAGTACTGGACAGTTCCACTCCAGAGTATGAAGTTCCCAATGATTCAGTACAGTATGGGGATTTCTGCCTCTTCTTAGAGGGCTTGAAGCTGGAAACTTCCCTCTTGTCCTTGTGGGAACACTTATCTCCCTTCCCCCATCTGTCCTGGCTTTACTTTCCGAAGTCTCTTGGCACTGAAGATCATAGAACCACCTGGGACCAAAAAGAGGTGCCACTCCTACCTTCTTCAGGATGATGTACAGGTGTTGTTCCTGCCTTTGTGGACTTCTCCATGAGGAACCTGAGAGTTGAAACTCCTCTCAACTGTTTGGGCCTACTCAGGAACATCCTGCACACTGCACCTGGAAGGGATGTGGGTTTCCTCCAGGCAGTAGATAAGTGTGGTAATCTGAGCAGGAAGGGTTTGTAGCACTTGATGCAGCTTTTAAACCTGGGGATCCTTGGCTACTCTCCCACAACTGCAGCAAGAACAAAGGGTTTTTTTCGTTTGTTTGTTTGTTTGGGGGGGGGAGGGGGAGTTCATACAGAGATCACTTCTTGCCCATGAGGAAAGGCACGGGTCCGAAATGGAAGTGTACCCCTAAAACTATCTCCTACCTAACTAAATGGCAAAAGGCATTTAGCTGGCAATAGTCACTCGGAATCATCTGTGCATGCACTCCAACTGCATTCACTATGTTATAGCTGCATCAAATGGTAAAGGAGTAAGTTGGAGCACCTTGGAAGAGCTGTGATTATGATAGGAGGAGATCTGGGTCTGTCTCCCATGTATGTTATCAAACAAAAGAATTGCAAGTGTACCTTGAGCTTCCAATCTACATCATTTCAACAGAGAATTGTGTAGATTGTGTCAGTAGCAGGGCAGCAGGGTCTTCTTGCCATGGATGCCAGCATAGAGGTGGGTGAGACAGCAATCTGTGGATTTAATAGTGGGTAGTGGAAATTATAGGTTAAGGTAATATTCTGTGTGCAAGTGTGAAGGGGTTGTAAATGGGTATGAAATGGTTATTAAATGTTACAAGTGTGGTATTTTGTTGGGGTAGTGAGCTCTGTGTTTGAGCAAAGGACAAGGACAAGAAGCACCTGTTCATTACAGTGAAAAGGCAGAATGGGGGGAGTTGTCAGTTGGCTTGCGTGTGTGTGTTCTTTTAGTGCACTGTCCACCTCTGCACAGATAGCTGGTTCAGCAGCTTCAATAGTGTCACCCGGTGTTGTTAAACGCTGAAGACCAGAACATCATTGCCTTAGTAACACTGTTCAATCTGTCCAGAGCATCTGTCCTTGATTATTATTAGCAGCAGATAATGTAGCCTGCTCGTTCAGCAAACTTCCATGTTACTTATAATGAAAGAACATAGGCACGATTTAGTGGCAAAGGCCAGGTTTACTGGCATCAAGGCACAGTCCTAGCCCCCTTGGATCTGTGATTACAGGTATGCTAACACGAGTGCCCTATTGCAAGAAACAGCTCAGTCAACAGTGAGAATTTCTGCTGTCCTCCAAGCCACACAAAGAATTAAGGTGAAGTAGCCCATCATTTATAGATTAAGACATACATACATAAACAACTAACACACCACCTTATGTATTTCATGACATCTGTTTGTTACTGCCCTTTATTCCTGGCATCTTGGACAAAACATTCCTATTCATTGGTTTTGTCACGCCATCTTATCTTGTACTAGATTGGGATGTATCTGTATTAACTGAACTCTGCATTAACAAAGTACAAAGTACTGCATTAAAGTAATTTCCTAGTTTTTTGAACAAAGAGAAATGTTTGTTGGTAGAGTTAGTGGTCACTTAGACAGTTGTAGTTCTCACCTAGGTTTGCAGTTGATATGCTACTGGGGATAGTTAATAAAAGACCTAGCTTTTATATAGTGCTTTTAATCAACAGATAAAGAACTTTCCATCACTATCCCCATGTTACAGATTGGAAACTGAGGCATAGAGAGGTGAAGTGACTTACCTAAGGTCACTCAGCGAGCCAGTGGCAGAGCGGGGAACAGTTTCAGTTCAGTGGTCTTTCCACTAGTCCACTCAGCTCCTGTGAGATTCCTCAGTGCTCCTCCACCCCTCCAGTAGAGTAGGGATAATGGTCATACTTTGAAATGTTTGCAAATGTGTAGCTACTAACAGGGCTGGTGAGAGAAATCTTATCTGTGGTGTATGTGCCAAAACCTTGACCGTTGTAGTATATGGTTGTTACCGTAACCTTAAGTGTGTGAGAGAAAAGTGGTGTCTCTCTCTCCCCTACCCCATCGTTCCCCACAACATGTATCCCCCCTGCCAATGTTTCCAGCTCCCCCTCACTTCCCATTAAGACATTAGATGGCAATGCAGAAGCCATTCACATGTAAAATGCTGATCCTTGCGGTCTCCTGCCCTATGCTGCTGGGTACACATATTACAGGCAGCAGAATCCTGGAAGGTTGCACACTATCTTGGTTATGTAGCCTGAGCTACACACTGAGTTGGGACCCTCGCTCCCTGCTTCAGCCAGGCTTCCCCAGCCATGACCCAGGGCACCCAGACAGCCCCTCCTCCAAATGGGGCCCCCTCCCTCCCACACACTGGCCAGCCTCCCATCCCACACAGGGGCAATATGCATCTTCACTGTTCATTTTCTAAATTTCAGATGTTTAAATTTGTGTTACCTTCATTCCCTCCATCTCAGATGCCAGCTCACATGAAAGGACAGGAAAAAGGGGTTTAGATACTCCAAGAAGAACAGGGTCCCCCCAGATTCCAGAACACACAATAAGCAGGAGAGGGACTCAGACCCCCGCATAGGGGTAGGGCTCCATCAGATGCCAGCACACACATGGGAATGGGGAAATTTAGGGCTGACAGGGCCTTTTCACTCCTAAATTGCCAAATTCTTCAGATATCCCTCACATTCTTCAACCTCTTCAGTTCTTCCTAATCCCTATCACCTTCCCTCTTACCTGAGTTCCCCAACCCCCTTCTTCCCTCCCCAGCACACATTTTCCATTTACTCCCCTTTCCATAATACCCCCATCCTTCGCTGCAGACCCAAAACCCCTCGTCCCCTATTACCAACTACTCTTGCACCCCAATCACCCCTGCCCTCTCATCCTCCCAGTGAGCATTCACATAAGGTTACTCACCTTGTGCAGTAACTGAGGTTCTTTGAGATGGTTGTCCTTGTGGGTGCTCCACTTTAGGTGTCTTGGCGCCCTGCGCTTGTAATTGGAGATTTGTAGTAGCAGTGCCACGGTTGGTCTTGCGCCGCTCCGAGCGACTACTTGGCATGTACAGCCAACTGTCCCCCAGTTCATTCTCTACCCCAGAGCATCAACGTGGAACTCTGAAGTAGAGGGGAGAAAGGGGTGCGGGCTAATGGAGCACCCACAAAGACCACCATCTCGAAGAACCTCAGTTACGGCACAAGGTGAGTAACCTTCTCTTCTTCTTCGAGGAGTGTGGGGTGCTCCACTTTAGGTGATTGTTGAGCAATGCCCCTCAGTGGAGGGGAGGGGCTTCGCAGTTGGTTTATTTACAGTGGATAACACCATGAGTACAAACTGAGCGTCTGTAGCTGATTGTTGTTCTAAAGCATAGTGTTTAGTAAAGCTGTGCCCAGGTAGCAACTTTGCAAATGTCCATGATGGACACATTATTGAGAAAGGCCACAGATGCAGATAACGTTCTGGTGGAGTGTGTGCAGACTCGCGATGGAGCTGACAGATTGCTGTTTTGGTAACACAAATGGAAACAGTCAGATATCCTTTTGGATAGTCTCCATTTCGAGATTGTTTGACCCTTCGAATGTTCAGTTGTAGACACGAAGAGGTGAGATGATTTTCTGAATGTTTTTGTTCTTTCTAGGTAGAAAGCTAGCACTCTGCAGACGTCTAGCGTGTGAAAGGCGGCCTCCCTGTTGTCAGCATGTGGCTTCAGGAAAAATACAGGTAAGCACATAGCTTGATTTCAATGAAATGGGGAGGCAACTTTAGGTAGGAACTTAGGATGCGGCCTTATGACCACTTTGTCCGTAAAGAATGTAGTATAAGGTGGGTGTGCCATTAGGGCACCTACTTCTCCCACTCATCTTGCTGACGTGATAGCAATGAGGAAGGCCATCTTCACAGACAAGTGCAACGAGGATCAAGTTGCGAGGGGTTCAAATAATTTGCCCATGAGACCGTAGAGCACAAAGCTGAGATTCCACATGGGGGTCAAGGGATGAGTGAAGATAGTGACTCTGTCCACCTTGTCGTGGAAGGAGGTGATGGCAGAGAGATGCATTCTGAGTGAGCTGGTGGATAGACCCAATTTCTTAAGTGTTAATATGTAATCAAGGATTCTGGGTAATGGGGACGACTGTGGAACAATTTGTTTGTCCTGGCACCAAGTGCAGAATCGTTTCCACTTATGTATATATGTCTTTCTTGTGCTCAGTTTATGGCTCTTCAATAGTATGTCTTTCACTTCCTTGGAACAGTCCTTCTTGGCCCCCATTAGCCACGGAGTAGCAGGCCGTGAGACGAAGTACTGCAAGGTGAGGATGGCAGCATCCTATGTCAGCAGGTGAGGTACTAAAGGAAGAATTCGGGGTGGTTCCACTGCCATCTGTCTCAGGTACGGGAATCATGTTTGCCTGGGTCATGTGGGTGCAATGTAAGTGACCCTGGATTTGTCCTGTTTGATCTTGTGAATGACCCGACCCAGTAGTGGGATCAGAGGGAATGCATACAACAGTGGGGCTTCCCACTTTACAAGGAGAGTGTCTCCCAGGGAGTGGTGTCCCAGCCCGGCTCGGGAGCAGTATTGTGGGCATTTGGTATTCCGAGCTGTTGCAAATAGGTCTATAGTGGGGAACCCCCATAGCTGGAATACGGTTGTTAGGGTTCCAGTATCTATCTCCCACTCGTGTGTTGGAGAGAAGTCCCTGCTTAGTTGGTCCGCTGTTGTGTTCTGACATCTTGGTACACAGGACGCCAAAATGTCTATGTTATTGGTGATGCACCAGTTTCAGAGATGTATTGCCTCTGTACAGAGGGGGTATGACTGAGCTCCCCCGTGGCAGTTTTTATAGAACATGCATGCTATATTGTCTGTGACAATCTTGATGGTTTTGTTCTGAATCAAGGGAAGAAAAAATGCTGACATGTATTTCGGACTGCCCTTAGCTCCAGTATATTGATGTCGAGATTGGATCCTGCTGGGGACCAGCGACCCTGGATGGTATTGTCGCATAAGTGTGCCCCCCAACCCAGAAGGGAAGCATCTGTCGTGATCATTATGGTTGGATCTTTCTGTTGAAAGGGGACACCTGAACAAACGTTCTGTGGTTGTGCCCACCATGTGAACGAGTCCTTTGCCCTGCGGGGCATCATGAGCAATGTGTTGAGAGAATGTCTGTGTGGTATATAAGACAGTTTGAAGCCAGGCTTGTAGGTCTCATGTGAAGCCTGTCATATTTTACAACAAACATTGTTGCAGCCATGTGCTTCAAGAATTGTAAGCATGTTCTGGCGGATATTTGTGGACTGTCCATCACTGTTGCGATTAGATGGATTAAGGTGAGGAAATAGTGTTGGGGTAACCTCGCTATTGCTGTGAGACAGCTGAGGTGAGCGCCTATAAATTCTAATTGTTGGGCAAGAACCATTGTGGATATCTGATGATTTATTTGTAACCCAAGGTGCGTGAACCAGGTTATCATGGTGTGAGTGGTGTTCAGTGCTGCCTGTTGCGCTGTTGCTTGTAGAAAAGTTGTCTATGTATGGAAAAAATAACTCTGTCTGCGGAGGTGAACTGCGACGACAGCTAGAACTTTGGAAAAGACCCTTGGGGCGGCTGACAGGCCCAAGGTTAGCACTCCGTATTGGAAATGCTGATTACCATTCACCTGGCACACAGAAGATTCCTGAGATTCACCCTAGGGAATGTGAAAATAAGCACCTTGAAGGTCGAGGGCCGCGAGCTGATCTCCTTTCTCTAATGCCAGAATTATTGTAGATAGTCACCATTTTGAAACGTTCTGTTCTCACGAATTTGTTGAGCTTTCATAAGTCCAGGATACGTCTCCACCTGCCAATCTTTTTCTGAGTAAGAAAGTAATGGGAGTAAAACCCTCTCCCTATGTGTTGAGCTGGTACGGGTTCGATGGCACCTAATTGAACAAGATGGTTTACTTCCTGCTGTAACAGGTGTTCATGAGAGAGGTCCCTGAAGAGGGACGGGGAAGGGGGGTGGATAGGTGGAATAGAAATAAAGGGGATGGAGTAAGCCTTCTGGATGATTTCCAGCACCCATTTGGCCATAGTGATGTTGTTCCAGGCTGGGTAATAAGGTGACAGGTGGTCTCCGAATGGTTTGGAGACCGGATCTAGTTCCGAAAGTAAAGAGGTCTCATGCCCTCAACCACACCTTCAAAATGGTTGTCTGGAGGTGGATGGGTGAGACGTGGAAGATTGATCTTAGTTCTGCCGGCATCTCGTCTGTCTCTGCTTTCATCTTGGTCGTAGTGTCTTTGAGGCTAGGAGTATGGGGCAGTGGGAATCTTTGGTTGTAAAACCTGCCTTGTTTCTTTTTGTTTGCAGGTACATAGATGCCCAGAATTTTCAAGGTGGCTCAGGAGTCTTAAAGTGTATAAGGACACGTTGGTGCTTTCTGCAAACAATTTTTGGCCCTCAAAGGGCAGGTCCTCGACGGTGGATTGAACCTCCCTTGGGAACCCGGAGAAATGGAGCCAGGATGCCCGGCGCATGACTACAGATATTGAGATGGATCGTGCTGCCGTGTCTACAGAGCCGAGGGAGGACTGTCCTGGCGATGAGACCCCCTTCAGAAATGTTTGCTTGTCATCTGGTAGATGTTCAATAAAGGTTGACATTTTAGAAAAGAGGTTGTGTGTGTTTTTGGCCAGCAGGGCCAAGTAGTTTGCTATGTGGAATTGTAGCGTAGCGGAAGAATAGGCTTTCCACCTGAAAAGGTCCAGTCTTTTCCTCTCCTTATCATAAGGGGTGGTTTTGGACTGATGTTGTTTTCCCCTTTGATTGACCATCTCTTCCACAAGCGAATTTGGTGTGGGGTGGGTAAATAGAAACTCAGCCCCTTTAGCTGGCACATAATATTTTTTGTCCTGCAAGAGGGAGGGGCTATTGCACTGGTGGGTGTCTGCCAGATTGTTTTCGCAGAGTCCATTATGGCAGCATTAACAGGCAGCTCTATCTTTGCTGTTGAGGACGCCTGAAGTATGTCTGGGACTATGTTGGGTGTCTGGTAGTTCTGATAATGAAATACCCAGGGATTTGGCTACCCTTTTAAAGAGATCCTGGAAAATAATCTCCCACCATGGGGGGTGGGGGCGTTATTGCTTCATCCAGAGATGAAGACAAAAACCTTCAGGTGAATCCTCAGGCTCTTCAGCCTCTTAATACTGTGCCTCAGAGGGTGCTGGGTCCATTGGCGAAGGGGACTGTGTTGTTCTGGATCTTGGTGGGTTGGAAAGCCTGAGGTTCTGGGCCCTATAAATAGCCCATGGGTCCCAGTAAGGCCAATTTGATGGAAGAGAAATAGGAGGCGGGAGCCAGTGTTGAGTCTGCCAGCCACAAAGTTCCGCAGTTGGTTGGTGATGAGAGGGTCCCGGTTTAAGGGAGGAGTGGCGAGAGGTGTATATACCTCCCTCATCCTCTTTCTCCTCATTACTGGAAAGGGGAGGTGCTGAGCCACCGGGAGTTGTCATTCTGCTTGGTTCCGGCCTCGCTGAGGTACCATTGGTACCAAATAGAGGAGTTCCTGGTGTCAGCAGCATGCTCTGACTAGGAATTAGAGCACGAGCTGTCAGTGCCGATCATTTGCTGTGTTGCGCAGGTGCAGCAGGTGGCGCCACTGCACTACTCGGTGATGAGGTTTGCTTCAGCTCCATCGGTGCCAAGCTGGGAGGTTTTGCTTTAGGGCACATACCTTGCCCGCACCGGGTCCATAGCTCATTGGGAAATCTTGGTACTGGACATTCCTGATGCCTCGTGGTCTGACGCTCTCGGTACTGTGGCAGATTTTCCACTGGAAGATCGCTTTCTTTTCGGTGAATCTTGTTGGGGGGAAGAGTGAGACCGCTTTTTAGTAGCCTTTTTGGGAGCAGGCTCGTTAGCAGCCGTTTTAGAGGTAGAACCCTGTCAGACGCTGCCACTGGCGACCGTTGGCCAGGAGGCATCCTGAACTCTGGGTTGGAGGCTGGCTTGAGGGATTTCTCCATAATCAGGAGTTTCAGCTGAAGATCCCTGGCCTTCCTTGTCTGAGCAGTTAATTTTTTGCAATGTGGACACTTTTGAGCAATGTGTGTCTCACGAGGCAGGGGACACACTGTGCGTGGCCATCAGAAATAGGTATCGAAAGTCTGCAGGTCAGGCATAATTTAAAGCCAGGAGAGCTGGGCATGCCTGAGAGAGTACTTGTTTTGGAGAGTGAAACAGGATAAGCCCGTTATTTTTCTCTTGTTATTGTTTTTCAAGCCGGGGAACTGCCGGTGCGGCAGGATGAGGGAAAGGTAAAAACAATTTATTTATTTTTTTGAGGAAAATCTGAGTAAATATAAAACATAGCCTATCCATTTTGTTCTTTATAGACCCTATCACTATTAGGAAAAACAGAAAATATTAAGCTATCTTAAGTTAGAGAAGAGCTGCTGTTGCTCCGACAAGCTAAAGGCAGTAAAGAAGGAACTGGGGGATGGTTGGCTGCGCACACCAAGTAGCCACTTGGAGATGGCTGCTGCGCATGTGCGGACAACCAGGACACTGCTACTACAAATCTCAGATTACAAGTGCAAGGTGCCAAGACACCCAAAGTGGAGCACCCACAGGGACACACCTCAAAGTAGTATAATTTATTTTTTCAAAAATAGTTTCAGAGCCTTCTGAATACTCTTCTGTACACTCAGATTACAATTCTCCAAAATAAAACCTTAACAGTTCATGCCCAGACCTCTGACCACAGTGGGTTTCAAACTTCAAAGTTGCTAGAACCTGTGAGCTTAACGGAATGCTAGGGGTTGGGGGAGAGGCTATATCTCAGGAACCCCTTGCTCAAATGACCCCACATTTGGATCACTAACCCTACTCTCCTAAACTCCCATGAGCATAGGTGCCGACTCCGTGGTACTCTGGGGCTGCAGCTCCCACAGGGAAAAATTAGTGGGTGCTCTGCACCCACGCTCCCCTCACCCCACCTCCTCCTCCCCTGAGTGTGCTGCGTCCCCACTCCTCCGCCTACCTCCCAGCCGCCGCCAAACAGCTGTTTGGCAGCGTTAGCACGTTCCGGGAGGGAGGGGGAGAACCTGGAATGTGGCGCGCTCAGGGGCAGAGGTGAGGAAGAGGCGGGGCCGGGATTTGGGGAAGGAATTGGAATAGAGGCAGGGAGGGGACAGAGCTGGGGCGGGGACTTTGGGGAAGCGGTTGGAATGGGGGTGGGGCGGGGGGGTCGAGCACCCACAGGAAAGAAGGGAAGTCAGCACCTATGCCCATGAAGCATAAGCAATTTAAGACATGCCATGCTTGCACATATATTTTAGTGCTCTAAAAACAGTCATTCTTTTAACAGGAAGGACTTCTCTATCTTAGGGTACGTCTACACTACGGGATTAGTCCGAATTTACGGAATTCGATTTTATGAAACCGATTGTTTAAATTCGATTGTACGCGGCCACAGTAAGCGGATTAATTCGGCGGTGCGCGTCCATGCAGAAAGACTAGCGTCGAATTCCAGAGCGTTGCACTGTGGGTAGCTATCCCATAGCTATCCCAGAGTTCCCGCAGTCCCCCCCGCCCATTGGAATTCTGGGTCGATATCCCAATGCCTGATGGGACAAAAAACATTGTCGCGGGCGGTTCTGGGAACATCCTCCCCCTCCCTACGTGAAAACAACGGAAGACAACCATTTCGCGCCTTTTTTCCTTGTTGAACTGAGCGGACGCCGTACCTCGGCAAGGATGGATCCCGCTCAGCTCAAGTTTGCAGTCATGAACATTGTAAACACCACGCGCATTATAGTGCAGTTTATGCTCAACCAGGACCAGAAAAGCCAGGCGAGGAGGAGGCGGCTACGGCAGCGCGGCGACGAGAGTGATGCGGACATGGACATGGACACAGAATTGTCTCGCGCCACGGGCCCCGGCGCTTTGGAGATCATGTTGGCAATGGGGCAGCTTCTTGCTGTGGAACGCCGATTCTGGGCCCGGGAAACAAGCACTGACTGGTGGGACCGCATAGTGCTGCAGGTGTGGGACGATTCCCAGTGGCTGCGAAACTTTCGCATGCGTAAGGGCACTTTCCTGGAACTTTGTGACTTGCTTTCCCCTGCCCTGACGCGCCAGAACACCAAGATGAGAGCAGCCCTCACAGTTGAGAAGCGAGTGGCGATAGCCCTGTGGAAGCTTGCAACACCGGACAGCTACCGGTCAGTCGGTAATCAGTTCGGAGTGGGAAAATCTACCGTGGGGGCTGCTGTCATGCAAGTAGCCAAAGCAATCGTTGAGCTGCTGCTAAAAAAGGTAGTGACGCTGGGAAATGTGCAGCTCATTGTGGATGGCTTTGCTGCAATGGGATTCCCTAACTGTGGTGGGGCGATAGATGGAACCCATATCCCGATCTTGGCACCGGAGCACCAGGGCAGCCAGTACATAAACCGCAAGGGGTACTTTTCTATGGTGCTGCAAGCAATGGTGGATCACAAGGGACGTTTCACCAACATCAACGTGGGATGGCCGGGAAGGGTTCATGACGCCCGCGTCTTCAGGAACACTAGTCTGTTTAAACGGCTGCAACAAGGGATTTACTTTCCAGACCGGAAAATTACCATTGGGGATGTTGAGATGCCCATCGTTATCCTTGGGGACCCAGCCTACCCCTTAATGCCGTGGCTCATGAAGCCATACACAGGCAGCCTGGACAGTAGTCAGGAGCGGTTCAACTACAGGCTGAGCAAGTGCAGGATGGTGGTAGAGTGTGCCTTTGGACGTTTAAAAGGTCGCTGGCGCTCGTTACTGACTCGCTCGGACCTCAGCCAAACCAACATCCCCATTGCTATTGCAGCTTGCTGTGTGCTCCACAATCTCTGTGAGAGCAAGGGGGAGACCTTTATGGCGGGGTGGGAGGCTGAGGCAAACCGCCTGGCCGCTGATTACGCGCAGCCAGACACCAGGGCGATTAGAAGAGCACACCAGGAAGCGGTGCGCATCAGAGAAGCTCTGAAAACAAGTTTCAGTGCTGCCCAGGCTCCTGTGTGAAAGTTCTGTTTGTTTGTCCCTGTTGAAAACCCGCCCACTTGATTCACTCATTCCCTGTAAGCAACCCACCCTTCCCCCTTCCCCCTTCGATCCCAGTTTTATTTAAAAAAAAATAAAGTCAGTGTCGTTTTCAAATTACAAATCAAGAACTTTTTATTAACGGGGGGTAATGAACATAGGGAGAGAAATAACCAGGTAGTCCGGGTGGGGTTTGGGAGGAGGGTAGGAGTGAAGGAACAGGGCAGGAACAACATTCAAAATAATGAGAGCCTTTTGCTCGGGCTCTCTAATGGGGTGGACTGGCAGGTTGCACGGAGCTTCCCCCCCCGCGTTCTTACACGTCGGGGTGAGGAGGCTACGGGACTTGGGGAGGGGGGAGGGCGGTTATAGAGGGGCTGCAGCGGCACCCGGTAATCCGGCAGCTGCCGTTCCTGGAGCTCCACCAGACGCCGGAGCATGTCTGTCTGATCACGCAGCAGCCCCAGCGTTGCATCCCGCCACTTCTCCTCTCGGGCGTCCCTCCTCTCCTCGCGTTCGTCCCTTCTCTCCTCACGTTCATCCCTTTTCTCCTCCCGTTGGTCCCTCATGTCCTCCCGCTGGTCCCTCTTCTCCTCACGGTCACTGGCCTCTTGACGGAATTTCAATACAGTCTCCTTCCAATCGTTAAAATTAGCTCTCTCATCCCGGGTCGACTGCATTATTTCCGAGAACATATCGTCTCGGGTGCGCCTCTTTCGCCTCCTTATCTGGGAGAGCCTTCGTGCTGGGGGCGGGAGGATGGAAGAATTTGCAGCTGCAGTAGGAGGGAAAAAAAGGAGAGAAGTATGTAAAAAGATACATTTTATAGAACAATGCTTATACTCTTTCACGGTGAACACTTTTCACATTACATAGCAATGTACAAGGTCGCTTTTTGCATCTTATATTGAGTGCCCGCGGCTTTGGTGTTAGAGATCACAGCAGACGCAGGGCCGGGCAACAGATTTCGGCTTGTATGCAGCCATGGTAAGCCATTGTCCTGCTGCTTCTGCATTAAATCAGCGCCCTCCTTTCCCATAGCAAGCAAAGCCCTTTACGTGCTGCGGTTTCCCTGTTACCGTGCAGCATCAGATAACATAACAACCACCCCCCACCCACCCATTCAATTCTGTGGGATGACCCCCTCCCCCCACCACGTGGCTGGTACCATGGAAGATCCATGCAGATCGCAAACTAGCCCCCCCATCCACTTCTGTGGGATGATCGCGTTACCCCTCCCCCCACCACGTGGCTGGTATCAGGGAAGACCCCTGCTAGCCAAACGCGAAAAACTCAGCGACATTATCCACCCCCTCCCCCCCGCCCGCTTGGCTAACTGCAGGGAAAGATTTCTTTTCAGCTACAGGCAAACAGCCCAGTAGGAACGGGGCCACCTCTGTCCCCCTAATTACATTCCCATATCTCAAACAGGTTACCCTGAACGATATCACTCTCCTGAGGATAACACAGCAAGATAAAGAGCGGATGTTGCTTGAATGCCAGCAAACACCGGGACCATACGCTGCCAAGCTTTGTCAAGCAATGATACCGGATTACTTGCTGCTAGCATGGCGCGGTCAAGTGTCCTACCATGGAGGACGGAATAAGGCTGCCCTGCCCAGAAACCTTCTGGAAAAGCTTTTGGAGTACCTCCAGGAGAGTTTCATGGAGATGTCCCTGGAGGATTTCAACTCCATCCCCAGACACGTTAACAGACTTTTCCAGTAGCTGTACTGGCCGCGAATGCATCCCAAGTCCCCAGGGCAAATTAATCATTAAACAAATACTTGTTTTAAACCATGTTTGAGATATTTGAAAAGGTTCACTCACCAGAGGTCCCTTCCAGGGGGTCTGCGATGCCGCCTTGGGAGGGTTCGGAGGGCACCTCTGTCAGGGTCAGAAAGAGCTCCTGGCTGTCGGGGAGAATGGAGCGCTGTGTGCTCTCCACAAGTTCGTCGTCCTCCTCCTCCTCCTCTTCCCCGTCCGCAGATTCGTCATGCAACGAAGACATTAACCCCTCCTCGGAGTCCACGCTCAGGGGTGGGGTAGTGGTGGCGGCCCCTCCGAGAATTGCATGCAGCTCATCGTAAAAGCGGCATGTCTGCGGCTCTGCCCCGGACCGTCCGTTGGCCTCCTTCGTCTTCTGATAGGCCTGTCGGAGCTCCTTCACCTTTATACGGCACTGAATGGAGTCCCGATTGTGGCCTCTCTCCATCATCCCCTTGGAGATCTTGTCAAAGATCTTTGCATTCCGTCTCTTGGAACGCAGTTCTGCGAGCACTGAATCCTCTCCCCATATGGCGATCAGATCCAGTATCTCGCGTGTGGTCCATGCTGGTGCTCGTTTGCGGTTGTCGGCCTGCATCGCTACCTGTGCTGCTCAGCTCTGTGTGGTCACCTGTGCTCACCAGGCTGGGCAGACAGGAAATGAAATTCAAAAGTTCGCGGGGCTTTTCCTGTCCAACTGCCCAGAGCATCCGAGTTTCGATTGCTGTCCAGAGCGGTCACAATGGTGCACTGTGGGATACCTCCCGGAGGCCAATACCTTCGAATTCCGTCCACACTAACCCTACTTCGAACCAGCAAGTTCGAATTTAGCGCTACTCCCCTCGTCGGAGAGGAGTACAGAAACCGATTTTAAGAGCCCTTTAAGTCGAATTAAATGGCCTCGTTGTGTGGACGGGTACAAGGTTAATTCGGTATAACGCTGCTAAATTCGAACTAACATCGTAGTGTAGACCAGGCCTTAGGGTATGTCTTCACTAGCAACGTTAAAGCGCTGCTGTGGCAGCACTTTAACGTGGCTGTGTAGTTGCAGCACCAGTGCTGGGAGAGAGCTCTCCCAGCGCTGTAAAAAACCCACCCCCACGAGGGGAATGACTCCCAGCACTGGTGCACTATCTACACTGCCACTTTACAGCGCTGAAACTTGCAGTACTCAGGGGTGTGTTTTTTCACACCACTAAGCGAGAAAGTTGCAGTGCTGTACAGTGGCAGTGTAGACAAGGTCTTAGGTAGAGCAGAGCTGCCCTCCATTATAAAATTAGAGAGAGAATGGAAGGGAGGGGCTCTACACATTCATCATCAGCATAAAGGGCTCATTCAGCTTAATGAGATGTTCTCAGATGAAAGAGAACATAACCTGATACAACTCTGACACCTGTGAACTGGCACATTCATGTGGCATGGGAGTTGTGTTTCCCCGCTCCCCAGAGCTGGAGAGTTTCTGATGTGTCAAGCATACCCATTCTCAATACTTCACACCAATCTCAGCAGTGTTTTTGGTGCCTGCTCCAAACATGCCTATTGTAAGCTCAACACCTAGAGGGGAAGGGCTTCCACAGATTCTGGCTCATGTGTGGGGGAGGGGCTTGGAAGCTACTAGAAAGGCATGCCCCCATGAAACCTGGCTCACCTGGGGAGGTGGGGCGAGGGGCAGGTCACAATACATGGCAGGGCCCATCCAGAGCCTGGCACACACAGTGGGGCAGGGAACAGGGCTGAGACATTCCCAGGGACCAGGAACCTCAGATTTCAGCTCAGATAGCGGGAGGAAGAAGGGCTCAGACCCACGGCCCAATAGGTGAGCCCCTTCTAAAACCTGGCTCACATAAAGGGGCAGGAAAGGGGGAGGGGGAGTCATAACACACCTGTAGATGGCCTGGGGGCTCCCAGATTGTGGTACATACCTGGGAGGGGACTGTGGGGCTAACAGGCACCTCACTCACCCCCCATAATGTCCTACCACTCCCCTCCCCCGTCCCCTCCTCATCACCTGATCCCCCAATCCCTCTTCTCCTCCTATTCCCACATACTTTTCCACTGTTAGTCACCCTCCCCTCCCCCAGCAAGCATTTGCTCGTTGTAGTTTATTTTCTTTTTAAAAAATAGCTTCAGTGCCTTCAAATATTCTGCTGTACTCACATTTCATTTCCCCAAAACAAAATCCCCCCTTTAACAAAGAAAGGTTGGAGCAGTATGCCTGGGGCTTTTTAAATTTCAAATGTCTGCCCTGAGTTGGATTTGAACTCTCAGTGCCTGACACGATGCTCAGATTCAATAACATCAAATCCTATGATGTGAGGGGAAATAAACAGGAAGAACTAGAAATATTAAGTGAATAATCAGTTACAACATAATTAGCATCAGAGATTTGGTGGGATAATTCACATAACTGGAACATTGGTATAGAAGGGTACAGCTTGTTCAGTAAAGACAAGCATGGGGAAAAAAGGAGGTGGTGTTGCTTTGTATATCAAAAATGTATACACTTGCACTGAGGTCAAGATAGAAGTGGGAGGCAAACCTGTTGAAAGTCTCTGGGTAAGGATAAAGGGGTAAAAAACAAGAGTGATGTCCTGGTAGGAGTCCACTGCAGACCACCTAACCAGAAAAAAGAGGTGGATAAGCCCTTTTTTAAACCATCCAAAGCACAGGACTTGATGATGGGGGACTTCAACTACCCAGACACCTGTTGGGAAAACAACACAACCGGACGCAGATTATCCAACATGTTCTTGGAATGCACTGGAGATAACTTTTTATTACAGAAGGTGGAGAAAGCGACCAAGGGAGAGGCTGTCATAGATCTGATCCTGACAAACAGGGAGTAACTGATTGCAGATTTGAAGGTTGAAGGCAGCTTCAGTGAAAGTGATCAAGAAATGGTACAAGGGAAAACAGCAGAATAAAGACAACAGACTTCAAGAAAGCAGATTTTAGCAAACTCAGAATTGGTAGGTAAGATCCTGTTGGAAGCAAGTCTAATGGGAAAACACAGTTCAGGAGAATTAGCAGGTTTTTTTTACAGAGACATTATTAAGGGAACAAGAGCAAACTATTTCAGTGTGTAGGAAAGATAAAGTATAGTAAGAGACAACTTTGGCTTAAACCAGGAGATCTTCAATGACCTGAAACTCAAAAGAGTCATACAAAATCTGGAAATTAGGTCAAATTATTAAGGATGAATATAAAAAAAAACAACTAAGCACGTAGGCACAAAATTAGAAAGGCCAAGGCACAGAATGAGATTAAATTAGCTAGGGACAAAGGGTAACAAGAAAACATGTTACAAATACATTAGAAGCAAGAGGAATACCAAGGACACGGTAGGCCCATTACTCTATGAGGAGGGAAAGACAGTCACAGAAGAACACAGCAAAGGCTGAAAAAAAATAATGCCTTTTTTGTTTCAGTTTTCAACATAAAGGTTAGCAGTGATTGGACGACTACCATAATGAACATCAATGTAAATTGGATAGGATCTGAGGTTAAAATAGAGAAAGAACAAGTAAAGAATTACTTAGACAAGTTAAATGTCTTCAAGTCAGCAGGGCCTGATGAAATACATCCTAGAATACTTAAGGAACTGGCTGGAGAAAGATCTCTAAGCTGCTAGTGATTATCTTTGAGAACTGGTGGAGGGACAAGAGAGATTCCAGAGGACTGAAAAGGGGCAAATATAATACCTATCTATAAAAGAGAAATAAGGACAACCCATGGAACTACAGACTAATCGGCTTAACTTCGGTACCCAGAAAGATAATGAAGAAAACAATCAAGCAATCAATTTGTAAGCACCTAAAAGATAATAAGATGAGAAGAAATAGTAAATATGGATTTGTCAAGAACAAATCATGTCAAACCAATCTAACATCCTTCTTTGACAGGGTAACAAGCCTTGTGGATGGGGGGAAGCAGTATATGGGATGTCTCTTTACTTTAGTAAGGCTTCTGATAGCATCTCACATGACCTTCTCATAAGCAAACTAGGGAAATACAGCCTAGACAAACCTACCATAAGATGGGTGCACAGCTGGATGGAAAAGTGTACTCAGAGTAGTTATCAATGGTTCTCAATCAAGCTGGAAGGCATATTGAATGTTGTCCCACAGGGATCTGTCCTGGGTCTGTTCAAATCAAGATCTTTATAAATAATTTGAATACCACCATAGAGAGTACACTTAAAAGTTTGGCGATGATACCAAGCTGGGAGGGGTTGGAGGACAGGATTAGAATTCAAAATGATCTCAACAAACTGGAGAAATGGTCTGAAATAAATAGGATGAAATTCAATAAGGACAAATGCAAGGTACTACACTTATGAAGGAATAATTAACTGCACAAATACAAAATGGGAAATGACTGCCTGTGAAGGAGTACTGCAGAAAAGGATCTGGGGTTTATTGTGGATCACAAACTAAATGAGTCAGCAAAATAATACTGTTCCCAAAAAAGTAAGCATTCCGGGCTGTATTAGCAGGAGTCTTGGAAGCAAGATAAAAAGTAATTATTTTACTCTACTCAGCACTGATAAGGTCTCAACTGGAGTATTGTGTCCAGTTCTGGGCACCACACTTCAGGAAACATTTAGACAAATTGGAGGAAGCTGAGAGTAGAGCAAAAAAAATGATTAAAGGTTTAGAAAATGAGACCTATGAGGAAAGATTGGGGGGGGGGAGGGGGGAAGAGGAGGTTTGTTTAGCCAGGAGAAGAGAAGACTGAGTGGTAACATAACAGTCTTCAAGTAGGTAATAGGTTGTTATAAAGATGAGGGTAATAAATTGTTCTCCTTTTACACTGAGCACAGGACGAGAGGTAATGGGCTCAAATTGCAGCAAGGGAGATTTAGGTTAGACATTACAAAAAACTTCTTAACGGTAAGGGTAGTTAAACATTGGAACAAATTACTTATGGAGATTCCACAATCTCCTTAATTGGAGGTTTTTAAGAACAGGTTAGACAAACACTTGTCAGGGATGGTCTAGATCAGTGATGGGCAACCTGTGACCCACGCCGCTTCCCGTAGCTCTCATTGGTCAGGAACGGCGAACTGCGGCCACTGGGAGCTGTGGGCGGCCGTGCATATGTAAACAAACAGTCTGGCGGCCTGCCAGCGGATTACCCTGATGGGCCGCAGGTCGCCCATCACTGGTCTAGATAATTCTTAGGCTTGCCTCAGTGCAGGGAACTGGACTAGATGATCTATTGAGATCTCTTCCACTCATACATTTCTGTGATTTTATGTAGAGGTAGTTTTCCAGATAGCCTCTCTCTGTACTTGTTCAGCATAAACCATTAGGCATGTGAGCCTTAGCATGCCTAACTGGAGAAACAAACTTTTTCAAGTAACATTTTAATTTGATTTCCCCCAAAAGGGTGGTGCATGCCATGCATTCTGTTGGGGTAATCTTTGAGCATCTGAGTACCTGGTGCAATGATCTGAGCCCTGGTTCGATCTCTGTGAGCAAAAAACACTGTCAATTTTTAGAATGTGTCAATTTTTAAACAAGCTGTTTTTTCCCCCTAGTGCTGTATCTCTGGAACCCATTGGTCAGGTGACCCCAAATTTCAGTCACTGACTGTACCCCTACCTCTACGAAGCATAACAAATTTCAAGGCAATCTCATTAACTATGACTTTTAGAACCCCTAGAATAAATAGACTTTAAACAGAAAGCTGATCTTAACCTTAACTATATAGCAGAGCTATCACTATAGAATTTTTTTTTTTTTTAACTATTTACGAAGAGAAGCTGAAGAAGTCGGCACAAATTGTGAAGCTCCATCCACAACCATCAATGGAAGAAAGAACTAAGACAGCGGCAGTCCGGCAGCTCCCTTTATCTTCTCAAGTGAGGAGCAGGAGAGTGAGGGCACACACGATGACCAGACAGACCCTGCTAGAGAAAAATCTTCAGACCTGGGCGCATGTGCATCCTGATGTGTAGTACACATAAGGACAACCACTTGAAAAAGGAAAAAAATTCAGTCTTGTTCTTACCACTTACATCCTACTACAACAAACATACACATTTAAGAATAAGTTAAATATCTACACTGTTGGCTAATGAAAAGTTAGCCAACTAAACATTTTATAGATGGGTCAAGTCAGAGTTCTAGTTCAACCAGTTTTTCCTCAAGTCCTATTTCAAAGAGAAAAACAGCAGAAGTATCTTACTTTGAGTAACTAACCTGTCACATATGGTTCCAGAGCTTTAGGAACCAAACTCCTTGCAATTTTTAGGTCCTCTGCTGAACAGCTTCCAGATTCTAGCCCACAAGCCATTCCCATTCGCTTTAGTACTTCTATATCATCATGAATTTCAAAAGTATTGTCAAAATTAAATAGATATTCAAACCTGGAGGCGAGAAATTCAATCAGCTTGAATTACTTGCACTAATTTTTCCAAAACATTTCCAACAGAGTGTGGTACTTCAAGAAAATGAAGACATGGCCATTACAACATATGTAGCCTTCATATTTTGTTCTAGTGAGCAATTCCAATGTCTCAAAATTCATACCTTTGTTAACTATATAAGAGACAAATAATGAAAACGTTGCATGTTGCCCAAACCATTAACAGGAGATTTAGCTGCAAACCCATAAGAACACAAGAATGACCGTACTGGATCAGACCAATGGTCCATCTAGCTTAGTATCCCATCTTTCAACAGTGGCCAATGCCAGATGCTTCAAAGGGAATAAACAGAACAGGGCAATCATCAAGTGATCCGTCCCCTGTCATCCACTCCCAGCATCTGAAAATGAGAGGTTTATGGACACCCAGAGCATGGGGTTGCACCCCTGATCATCTTGGCTAATAGCTATTGATGGACCTATGATTAAGGCTGTGTTTGTCATGGAGATGACTTTCTGGGACCTCTGAGACTTTTGCACTGGCCACTGCTGGGACAGTCTCGGGCCACTGCACCCTCCTCCCACAGCAGCAGCAGGAGTTTGGGTGTGGGAGGGGACTCATAGCTAGGGCGTGGGAGAGGGCTCTGGGTGGCACTTACCTTGGGGGTGCTCCCCGTAAGCGCCGACATCCTTTGGCTCCTAGGTGGAGGTGCGGCCAGGGGGGCTTTGTGTGCTGCCTCTGCCTGCAAGCACCGCCCCCGCAGCTCCCATTGGCCGTGGTTCCTGACCAATAGAAGCTGGTGCTTGGGGCCGAGGAAGCGCAAAGCGCTGTGTGGCTGCGCCTCCGCCTAGGAGCTGAGGGATGTCGCCCATGTTTATTGCCCATGACCTATCCATGACTTTTATTAAAAATACCCATGACTAAAACGTAGACTTACCTATCATCCATGAACTTATCTAATTCTTTTTTTAATCCAGTTATAGTTTTGGCCTTTAAAACATCCCCTGGCAACAAGTTCCACAGGTTAACTGTGTTACATGAAGAAGTACTTCCATTTGTTTGTTTTATACCTCCTGCCTATTAATTTCATCAGGGACTCTGGTTCTTGCATTATGTGAAGGGGCAAATAACACTTCCTTATTCACTTTCTCCACACCATTTATGATTTTATGGACCTCTATCATCTCCCCTCATTAGTCTCTTTCCCAAACTGAATAGTCCCAGTCTTTTTAATCTCTTTTCATATGGAAGCTGTTCCATACCCCTAATCACTTTTGTTGCACTTCTCTGTACATTTTCAGTTTCTAATATATCTTATTTGAGATGGGGGGAACCAGATCTGCACACAGTATTCTAGATGTGGGCATAGCACAGATTTTTATAGAGGCGTTATGGTATTTACTGTCTTATTTTCTCTCTCTTTCCTAATGGTTCCTAACACTGTTAGCTTTTTTGACTGCCACGGCAGACTGAGCTGACGTTTTCAGAGACTCCATAATGACTCCAAGATCTCTTTCTTGTGTGGTAACAACTAATTTCAACCCCATCATTTTGTACGTACAGTTGGGATTGTGTTTTCCACTATGCATTACTTTGTATTTATCAACACTGAATTTCATGTGCCACTTTGTTGTCCAGTCACTATTTTGTGAGATCCCTTTGTAACTCCGTGTAGTCTGGTTTGGACTTAGCTATCTTGAGTAATTTTTTTATCATCTGCAAACTCTGCCACCGCAATGTTTACCCTTTTTTCCAGATCATTTATGAATATGTTGAACAGCACTAGTCCCAGTACAGCTCCTTAGAGGACTCTACTATTTACCTCTCTGCACTGTGAAAACTGACCATTTATTCCTACCCTTTGTCTCCTGTCTTTTAACCAGTTACTGATCCACAAGATGACCATATCCTATGACTGCTAAGTTTCCTTAAGAGCCTTTGGTGAGGGACCTTGTCACAGGCTTTCTGAAAGCCTAAGTATACTATTCCCTCTCGATCACCCTTGTCCACATGTTTGTTAACCCCCTCAAAAAATTCTAACGTATTGGTGAGGCATGATGTCCTTTTATAAAAGTTGTGTTGACTCTTCCCCAGCAAATTGTGTTCATCTGTGTATCTGATAATTATGTTCTTTACCATAGTTTCAACCAATTTGCCTGGTACTGAAGTTAGGCTTACCGTCCTGCAAATGCCAGGTTCACCTCTGGAGCCTTTTTTAAAAATTGGTATCACATTAGCTATCCTCCAGTTATCTGGTACAGAAGCTGATTTTAATGATAAGTTACATACCACAGGTAGTTCTGCAATTTCATATTTGAGTTCCTTCAGAACTCTTGGGTGAATACCATCTGATCCTTGTGACTTATTACTCTTTAATGTATCAATTTGTTCCAAAACCTCCTCTACTGGCACCTCAATCTGGGACAGTTCCTCAGATTTGTCACCTAAAAAGAATGGCTCAGCTATGGGAATCTCCCTCACATCCTCTGCAGTGAAGACTGATGCAAAGAATTCACTTAGCGTCTCCGCAACGACCTTATCTTCCGTGAGTGTTCCTTTAGCACCTCGATAGTCCAGTGGCCCCACTGATTGTTTAGCAGGCTTCCTGCTTCTGATGAGGTACTTAAAAAATTCATGAACAACCTACTTGTCATTTGAAATACTACAATCGATCACGGTCTTCTTGCTGGTGTTCACAATGATAAATGGCAGATGTATGACAGAATTGGAAGGCGGTGGTCGGTTTGCCTGTTGTTCTGTTTGACGATTTCGTTGAACTAGGTTCTTGAAGGCAATTTGCTGCAAAAAGTAATAGTGGCTTACAAAACTACACATATTCAACAATTATTCCTTCTTTGTTATTCTCTTATTAAAATGTATATATTTGTGGTGTCTCTGAAGAAACTAAAGCAGAACTAGGAATCTCAGTATTTAAAAGAAATACTGAAGTCCTATCAACTTGACACTGTCAACTTTTTCCAAACTTGTAAATAACTGAAATATACAAAATACAAAAATACATTTGGAATTAATCAGCTTACTTTAATGAAAATATTTTGAAACTTAAGAAGCAGACATTTATCATGTAAATGTTCCTCCACTTCTTTAATGTTACTAAACATTGAACACAAGTCAAGGATACCATAACCCAGCGGATCTCAAACTGTGGGTCAGGACCCCAAAGTGGGTTGCGGCCCAATTGTAATGGGGTCGCCAGGGCTGGCATTAGATTTGTTGGGGCCCAGGGCCAAAACTTGAGCCCCAATGCCTGGGGCCGAAGCCAAAGGGCTTCAGCCCTGCGTGACCGGGCTCAGGTTTTGGCTTTGGTCCCCCTGCCCGGGGTGATGGGGCTTTGGTGGGCTCAGGCTTCTGTCTCCCCTCCTGGGGTCATGTAGTCATTTTTGTTGCCAGAAGGGGGTTGCGGTGCAATGAATTTAAGAAACTCTGCCATAACCCAACACTAGGGCTGGCTGAAAATCTTCCATTAGAAAATTAGATTTTTGACTAAACAAAATTTTCCACAGAAAGTTTCTATTTTCCATGGAAAATAAGCCATTTTCCAACCAGCCCACACCAGCATTTGTGGCAATACAGTCAGTTTTCTTTCTGAACCTTTAGCCTAAAGTTATGTCTACACTACAAACCTGATCATGCCTACTAACAATATTTGCAACTGTAAGTGCACACAAAGAAACCACGTTCAGAATGCCCTCAGATTTTAATTTCTAAAGGTGTCACAGAATTATGCACTGAAAAATGCATAAAAGTTTGGGGAGAACTGGAGGTTTTAACCACTACTGAGGGGCAGTTGTGGCTTCTGACAATGTAGGCGGCGTGGTGGTAAAACTTCTTTAAGAAAAATTAGTTTGAACTCCCAATTCCTGACACACCAGACTCCATACTAAACTCCTCCTTCCTGACACCTACAACAGTAAATAGAAGTAGTAGTTACTCACCTTGTGAAGTAACGATGGTTCTTTGAGATGCATGTCCCTATGGGTGCTCCACTGTAGGTGTGCTTGTGCCCCTGCGCTGCTGACTGGAAAACTTCGGTAGCAGCATCCATTAGGCCTGCACATGCAGTGGAGCACCCATAGGAACACTACTCGAAGAAGAACGTTAGCTAGATCTTTCTGCTAAAGTGATCAGCAATGAAAGTTTTAATTTGGCTTTTAAATTCACCTAATTACATTTCAGGGTTACTTCACTGAGATGAACAGGGATGTATCTCACATCTTTTAGAGCTAGTATTTCAACATGGAACTGGTTCACATACCAAATGTTATTTTTCCAAACATGAGGACTCAAAACTTAATTTTCTAGTGTAATATATTCGGCAGACAAATTTGGTGGCATGGCTGTATTCTCAGGTCACGAATCACAGAAAATAAAATGCCAGTACTCATTAAAAATAAAATATACAAATCTGCGAACAGCTGTAAAATAAAGAAACATTTCAAATCTGAGATCTGAATTGAATGTCATAATTCAAGGAATAAAAGTACAGGTTATATTGTCATTGTCAACAAAACCTTAGTTTAAATGCACTTGAAGCTGCCATGGAATTTAACACGGAACACTGGGTTCTTGTCAACTTCTCCTACAGCAGAACAGTCTTGGCTACAGTGCTAAATTCACATTGTGTGTGTATTCTTCAATCTCCTGCTAGATCTTTTGTTTTTAATATGTGTAAGAAAACTGGTATACAAATACAAGTTACCTTGCCCTACAGACAAGAGTACCTTGACTGTACCTGTAGAATAAGTTCTTGTAGCTGAGACTGTTTTTGCTTTATTCTTTCAAGTCTCCTCTGTCTCTCCACCTTCAGAAAGAAAAGGGGTTTTATTTTAACAGTATTTCATATTCAAATATATTTTATGATGAAAACATTTGGCATTAAAAATGCCATCCACTGAATTTTAATAAATTTTTATACTGCTTTTTAGTGCGTGGTCTCAAAAAACAAAAGTTTTTATATCAACTCGAAAACTAGGGAGTTGGCATTATATTAAATCACATACAAAAAGATAGTCTCAGGCTCAAAACTTAAATTTATGGAATTTACTATCTAAGCTAGTGAAAGTAAAATCTCATATGTGGTGTGATTTGACAGTTTAATTCAGATATTTCCATACTAACACAATTAAACTAAAACTATTTGCAAGATTATTTCAAGCTGAAGACCTTACTCATTACAGCAAATTGTGTGTTATGAAACCACAGGTGTCAAAACAACTGAACCTCCAGTGAGTATATACACTATAGATAATTTCAAAAGTGCCTAGCAGTCAAGAGGATTTAGCTTAAGGCCCAGATTTTTAAAGGTATTCAGGAGTTGCTGCACTCAGCATTGCAATGCCTAACTGACTTAGAAGCCTAAATCTCATCTTCAAAAGGAATGTAGGCACTTACAAGCCACAATCCCATTGATGGGGATGAGGGCCTAAATGAGTAAGATGCTTTAGAAAACGGGGTTTAGGGTAAAATTTTCAGAAAAATCTATATCCGTGTATACAATACTTGGCCTGTTTTGGAAACATTTATTTCAAGGGTGAAGCTACACATTTTCCATTGATACGGGACAGTATTGTTTGTGCATTAGGCAGTGCAATTTTACAAGTTTATTAAAAAAACCCACATTTATTATAAAAGGTACCTGGGTAAATTCAGTTATAACTAAAATTACAACAGAACTCACATTATAATCCCTATTTCCAAATATTCAAAACTTCCTGGAAAAGCTACTCTCCTGGGCTGAATTTTTCCATGGTTAGGCTCAGTCTAGAGGCAATTTTGTGTTTTGTTTGGAAGTTAAAAAAATTTCTTTACCCATTTCCACATTATACAACAACCAGAATACACACTTTTTCTCCAATTAAAAAGAAACTGAAATCATTTTTTTCTTATGTAAGAATCAAATGTCTAAGAACTTGAAAGTTTGAAATTCAGATTAAGTCTTAATTTGCACAGAAAGAAGAACAGCAATAACTTTTGCTAATTTTGGCTGCTACAATACTAACTGCAGTACCAATTATGATGAGTATCCACATAGGAAGTCTTCAACATAAACTCTCTCTCCAGACAGATTTCAATACAGACAAACGGAAAATCTTTTGTTCCTACACATTTTATAAGTTCTGCAGGAGGGAGCTTATAATCACCCCAAGAATAAATAGGAGGACTTTCACGTTCTTCTATGTCAGAAGAAGTTATATACAAAGAGAGAGGTTATTCACCCTGTGCACTAACAGTAGTTTGAGATGTGTGTCCTATAGGTAGTGCCCTATCAAATTTACGGTCTATTTTGATCAATTTCATGGCCATAGGATTTTAAAAATTGTAAATTTAATGATTTCAGCTATTTAAATCTGAAATTTCACGGTGTTGTAATTGTAGGGGTCCAGACCCATAAAGGAGTTGTGGGAGGTCGCAAGGTTATTGTAGGGGAAGTTGCGGTACTGATACCCTTATTTCTGTGCTGCTGCTGGCAGCAGCGCTGCCTTCAGAGCTGGGCAGCTAGAGAGCAGCGGCTGAAGGCAGAGCCGATGCCAACAGTAGAACAGAAGTAAGGATGGCATGGTATGGTATTGCCACCCTTACTTCTGTGCTGCTGCCTACAGAGCTGGGCCCTCAGTCAGCAGCTGCCACTCTCCGCCCACCCAGCTCTGAAGGCAGTAGCGCAGAAGTAAGGGTGGCATGGTTTACTATTGCCACCCTTACTTTAGCGCAGAAGTAAGGGTGGCATGGTTTACTATTGCCACCCTTACTTCTGCGCTGCTGCTGGCAGGGCGCTGCCTTCAGGGCTGGGTGCCCGGCCAACAGCCGCAGGTCGGGTCTCTAGCCCCCCAGATCTGAAGACAACGCAGAAGCAAGGGTGGCAATACTGTGACCTCCCTGCAACTCCCTTTTGGGTCAGAGCCCGCAATTTGAGAAACGCTGGTCTCCTCTGTGAAATCTGTACAGTATAGGGTAAACGCACACAAAAGACCAGATTTCACAGGGGGAGACCAGATTTCACAGTCCGTGACACATTTTTCATAGCCATGAATTTGGTAGGGCCCCTACCTATAGGTGCTCCTCTTCAGAAGACTACATCTTGGATTGGACATTTTCAGTAGCAGTGCCCGTTCAGCTTGCACATGCCCTCTACTTGGCCTCATGATCTGCACTGAGATCATATGGCGCTGTGCAGGTGAACTGCACTCAGTTCCTTCTCGACTGCAAGGTCTCATAAAGGAAACCCCAAAGCAAGTATAGAGCACTCATAGGGACACACACTATCTTGAAGAACTACAGTAACCTTTCCTTCTTCGAGCAGTGTTCCTATGGGTTCTCCACTTCAGGTGACTACCAAGCAGTATCCCTCATGAAAAGGAGGGGGCTTTGGAGTCAAGTCCAATACTGAAATAATAGTGCAGAGTCAGACACAACATACAAAGCTGAATTACAGATTACTACAGAGTGCTTTGAAAAAAGTGTGTATAGAGGTTCAAGTTGCAGCTCTTCAGATCTCAGTGATGGAAACATTCTTGAGAAAAACTACTAAGGTAGACACACACCTCACTGAATGGGCTAATGTCCTAAGAAGAGGTTGAATATCATTATACTGATAACAAGAAATGATGCATCCAGATATGCACCTAGAGCAGGGGTCCCCAACGCGGTGCCCGCCGGGAGGTCTAAGTGCGCCCGGGTTTTTTTTGTTTTGTTTTGTTTTTTCTCCACCGGCAGCGCTCGGGGTTTTTTTGGGGGTTTTTTTGGCGCCCGCCAGACGAAAAAGGTTGGGGACCACTGACCTAGAGAGTCTTTGTCTGGAAACTGTAGATCCCTAACATCTGTCAGCAAATTGATACAAACAATCCGGGAAGTTTCCTAAATGATTTAGTTCTGGCCATGTAAAAGACTATCCCCCACAAGCCAGATATGGTTTGGGGAAGAAAACTGGGATATGAATAACCTGGTTAATATAGAATTCAGCTGACAACTTAGTTACGAATTTTGGGTGTGGTTATAGCAAAAACTTATCTTTGACAAATACAGCAAAGGCAGGGCTTGCCTGTAGGGATCCCCTATCTCTCCAACTCTTTGAGCAGACATAATGGCTACCAACAAGGCCATCTTCATAGATAAGTTCAGTAGTTAACAGGGAGGGAACCACTGAATCAAAGGGAGGTCTCATAGGCACCTGAGCACTAAGGTCCCAAACTAGAATAGGATGTTTGATTTGAGGGAAGAGTTTCCCCAGACTTTTTGCTCCCCCGATTACGGTGAGAATTGTCAACACTGAGAAACCTTCTGCCAAAGAATGGAAGAAGTCATGCTAGCTGCCAAGTGAACTCTAACAGAGCTCAGAGATAACCCCAAGTTCTTCAGTTCCAGAATGTAGACCAATAGCGAAGAAGATGAAAGGTGAAAGATGTCGCAGAACACGCCAATGGCTAAATATATTACACTTTTGCAGGTTGGTACTGTGTGTAGACTCCTTCCTGCTGTTTAATGTACCCTTTTTACCTGGCAAGAGCAGGTTGATTCTATCCCTATGAACCATCGATGAGCTATGCTTTGAGGCAAAGAACGCAGAGGTTCGGATGAAGGACTCGACAAGCATCCAGAGAGAGGAGATGGGGAATGACTGGGAGACTAATTGCCTGATGATCTGCCAGCTGCATGAGGTAAGGAAGCCATATCTGTCTTGGCCACATTGGGACTATCAGTATGAACTTGGCCTTCTTCGGTCTTGTTCTCTACTTTCAATATTAGAGGTCCTGGGAGAAAAGCAAATAACAGTCACAGTGTCCAAAGCAGGAGAAAGGCACACCCCAGCGAGTGGCAACCGAATCCCTCTCTTGAACAGAACTGAGTGCACTTCTTGTTCATGGTAATGATGAAGAGGTCTCCCTACAGAAGACCCAAATCTAAAATAAGCAATCGAGAATCCAAGGGTCTAGCTCCAATTCATAATCCTGTGCAAAACTTCTGCTTAGAGAGTATACTATGATGTTCTGAATGCCAGAAAAGTACACTGCAAACACGTAGATATGATTGAGTATGCACCAATTCCATAGTCTTATAACTTCAGAGTAAATGGAAGGCGATCTCGCTCCTCTTTGCTCGTCAACATAAAACATGCAGGCCACATTGTCTGTCATGCTCTTGATGCACCTGATTCTGATCAATGTCATAAAATGGAGACAGGCATTTCTGACTGCTGAGTTCCAGCAAGCTAATGTGTAGGGTGGTCTTGTGGGGATGAGTATATAGCAATACAAGTATCTAGGTGTACTCCCTATCCCAAAAGAGATGCATCTGTTATTACAACAGTTGGAGGTGGCTAGGTAAAGAAAAATCCTGCACAGACATTGTGGGTGGTGGGAGTATCTTTCCACAAATCAAGGGAGTCCTTTATGAATTGTGGAACTGAGACCTGTTCGTCCAGACTGTTTGTTTGGAAAGTAGATGGTTGAGTCACTGTTGGAGGCAATGAAAATGCAATCTTGCATGGCTTACTATGAAGGTACATGCTGAGATATGCCCCAAATGTTGAAGGCAGTTCCTGGCTGATGTTTGCAGGCTGACCTACACTGTGGGAATAAGATTCAATAGCGTCATAAACCTGGGTATTGGAAGGTAGGCTTTGGCAGTTACTGTATCTGCAGACGCCCCTATGAATTCTAGTAATTACACAGGTTAAAGTAGATTACTGGATATTGAACTGAAGTCCTAGCTTGAGGAACAGTGCTATGGCCTTCTGAGTGGCTAATGAGGTCTCATCATAAGATTGACCCTTCAGCAGACAATCATCAAGATACGGAAATATTACTATTGCTTCTCTGCAGATAGGCATGACCACTGCCAGAACTTTTGAGAACACTCTGGGAGCAGAGGAGAGACTGAATGGGAGAACCCTGTATTGAAAATATTCTTGGCCTAAGGCAAAATGAAGAAATCTCCTATAGGAAGGATAGAACACTATATGGAAACAAATATTTTGTATGTCGAGGGCTGAAAACCCTTTGAATTTTTTTACCTTCAAAATTTGTTGAGGATCCTTAGATCTAGGATGGGTCTCAACCCTCCATTGTTTTTTGGGACCAGGAAGTACAGTAACTCCTCACTTAATGTTGTAGTTATATTCCTGAAAAATGCTACTTTAAGTGAAACAATGTTAAGCGAATCCAATTTCCCCATAAGAATTAATGTAAATAGTGGGGGTTAGGTTCCAGGGAAATTCTTTTCGCCAGACAAAAGACTTACACACACACACAAAATTTTAACAAACAATTTAATACCGTAAACAGCAATGATGATTGAGAAGCCTGGTTGAGGTGGTGGAGTCAGAGGGTGGGATATTTCCCAGGGAATGCCTTACTGCTAAATGAGGAACTAGCACTCGGCTGAGCCCGCAAGGGTTAACACACTGTTGTTAATGTAGCCTCACACTCTAAAAGGCAGCAGGAATGGAGGGAGGGGAGACAGCATGGCAGAGAGAGACAGAGACACACACTGTGTGTGTGTGTGTGTGTGTTGCACATTGTCCCTTTAAGTACACTGGATCCTACTCTAAGAACACTGCCTTTTTAAGTAGGTCAGCAAGTAGAGACAGCAGCTGCAGGGAGCAAGCTCCCTCTATCCGGAGCCCTTTTGTGTGTCCTCCTTCCTCCCCTTCCCCCCCCGTCTGTGGAAATGGGGTAAAGCAGCGGGGGGGCAGGAGGACACGTGCAAAGTTTCAAAAATTTTAATGAATAGAAGACTGTTGGGGGCACAATAGATCTGGACAAGGAGAAGAAGTCTGGAGATAAATGTGAGGAGGGAGGGACAGGCAGTAGAAACAAAATTGAAACTGTTTGAGCAGCATATTCCAGAAGTCTTGAGGTCTTTCTGAGTGTAGCCTTCATTGATTTGAGATCTACCATACCATTCTCTCACTAGAAGGGAAAACCTATAATGGCAGCAGGCACTAAAAGAGACCCAGTTTGGGAATATTTTAATGAAGTTCCTCTACCTGTGGGTAAAACAGGCACACGTGCAAAATGCAAACAGTGCAACAAAGAAATGCAAGGCCTGGTTGCTTGAATGAAACAACATCATGAGAAGTGTTCCTTCTCAGGAGGAAGTTGCGTTGAAGATGATGAAAGGAACATGTCTGAACATGCAGGTTGGTAAGCTTTTTTATTTCATACGTCTTTCTTAAAGATTGCCTGTCTTCCTTCTGGACTATTCTTGAATTCCCATGTTGGAGAAAAATATAGTACCATAGAGTAACAATTATCATTTTAGATGCAGTTGTGATAAAAAATAAATAGCTGAAATAAGCAGATCTTCCTTTTACAATTTCACCTTTCAAGTAGTACTGAATGTCAGTGAATGCAATGAGTAATACTAAAGCAGCAGTATGGTAATAATAATTAAATAACTGCATTGACTTATTTTGTTTAGGAGAATCCATCCTCTACATACAGGATTCTGAAGACTATCCACCTTCAAGATCACCATCATTTTCTATAGTTTCAGAGTAATATGCCAAGGATAGTGTTTCAGTCACATCATGTATGTCACATAGCCACAGTATATCACCTGTAGCAAGAAGAAAGAAAATCTCCATCAGCCAGAAACAACCATAGATAAGTTTGTGATAAGAACAAGCCGATTACAAAAAGAGGTAATTGATGAAAAAATTGCCTCGTTTGTTTATGCAACAAACTCACCTTTCCGTATGATTGGGAAACCACACTTCATTAACATGGTTCAGTCATTAAGACCAGGATACAGTCCACACAACAGAGCAGATATCGCAGGCAAATTGCTGGATAAAGTGTATGAAAGAGAAATTGAGCAATGTGCAAAAGGTCTAAAGGGTAAGATTGATAACCTGAGTCGTGATGGGTGGAGCAATGTCCACAATGATCCTGTTGTATGTGCTTGTGTGACGACAGAAGAAAGGAATGTCTTCCTTACAGAAACAATTGATACATCAGGAAATGCACACACAGCAGAATACTTACAAGAAGTAGCAGTAAAAGCTATAACAAACTGTGAAAAAAATTCAAATGTCTAGTACACAGCTTGATCACAGACAATGCTGCAAATGTATCCAAGATGAAAAGAAATTATTTAGAAGAGAGTCCCAAGCTAATAACATACTGTTGCAGTGCTCATTTGATGTACCTCCTAGCCAAAGACTTCAGTGTTCCAGAAATAAAGGCTGTTATTGAAATTGCAAAATACTTTCATAACAACCACTTTGCAGCAGCTGCTCTGAAAAAAGTGGGAGGAACCAAGATAACTCTCCCACAAGACGTGCGATGGAACTCAGTAGTGGACTGTTTTGAGCACTATATCAAGAACTGGCCTAACCCGATGACCATTTGTGAACAAAATTGTGAAAAAATAGATGGCACTGTCACAGCCGAAGTTCTCAACTTGGGCTTAACAGAAATGTTGAACACATGCGGAGTATCCTGAAGCCTTGAACAAAATGCAGGGAAATAGCTGTTTTATTGCGGACGCTGTTGAAATTTGGAAGGAACTGAGTGAGATCTTAAAAAGAGAAAATATGCAATGACAGAATTAAATTACACGCATTAAAAAAAACAAATGGGACAAGCACCATCTCCAGCTCATTTTCTTGTAAATATTCTCAATACTCGGTACCAGGGTCAAACCTTAACGCCTGAAGAAGAGGAGCTGGCTATGACATGGACATCCAGCAAGCATCCCTCCATAATGCCAACTATAATAAACTTCAGAGCTAAGGGTGAACCATTCAAGAAATTTATGCTTGCCGATGATGTTTTAAAGAAAGTCACACCAGTGAACTGGTGGAAGTCACTTAAGCACTTGGATTCAGAGACTGTTGAAGTGATAATCTCACTTTTAACAGCAGTAGCTTCTTCTGCCAATGTAGAAAGAATATTTTCTTCCTTTGGACTAATTCATTCCAAATTGAGAAATCGTTTGGGACCTGAAAAAGCAGGAAAGCTTGTTTTTCTTTTCCAGATTATGAACAAACAGAAAAATGAAGGTGAAGACGACTGAGTTAGCTGCAGAAGCCAATATTTTAAGTTTCTCGTGTTGACCTGGCTGACAGTCGATTAATTTTTGTTTTTAAATATTTCATTTAACTATTTTAGTTAAAAACAATTTTAACAAAAACAAACCTGATTTTTAAAAACGTGAATCTTTAACTAAATTCAAAAATTCATATTTGTGTTTTGTTAAAATATTATGTGGTTGTTGTGGTTGAAGAAAAAAATCCAGAATACATAACGTTGTTGTTTTAATTAAATAAAACAATTTAAATGTCTGTCTGGTGATGTTCTCCTCGTAATACAGGATGGCAAGAAAAACATCCAAATATTAATGATTAGCCTCTGTTGAATTGGAGATCACCTCCCAATGACTTCATAAATATCTGCTTCAATTACCTTTGGTAAATGAAATAACCCAACAATCATTCGTTTTCTGATATAGCTGTAAAACTAATCTGAAAAGTTTTCAAAATAAATCACTTTAAAAATGGATAGGGTGTGCCTTCTAAAACTGAAACCTACATCTATCTCTGAGGTGTGAAGAATATGTATTAAGGTTATAACAACCAACAAGAATGCACTTTTATGTAGACATCCATGATTAAATTGAGTCTTCCTGACTAGTGATTTAAATCAATTTGATTTAAATCAAATCCACCCTGATTGATAGCCTGCTTGGTGGTTGCCACACAGGGAATATAGGGGAGTGGTGAGCTGATGCGGGGCTGCCGGACCACCCTGGTTCCAAGCCCCCACCAGCTAGCTCCAATGGGCTGCTCTTTCTGCAAGCAGTGGACAAAGCAGGTGGCTGCCAAACAATGTTATAAGGGAGAATTGCGCAACTTTGAACGAGCATGTTCTCTAACTGATCAGCAACGTGACAACGTTAACCGGGACGACATTAAGTGAGGAGTTACTGTACCTTAATAGAACCCCTTCCCTCTGTGCTGAACAGGAACTGGTTCTATAGCTCCTATGGTCAGAAGAGAGTCATCATCCTGCCTTAGCAGGTGCTTGTGAGGAGAGTCTCAGAAGAGAGATGGGAAGGGGGGATGGGGTAGAGGGAGGGAGGTAAAGTGGATTGAACATCCTGATATTGCGACCTCCAAGCCACACTTGTCCAAAGGGACTCAGACACCCAATGATTCTGTATTGCTAGCTTAGAAGACCATATTCAGGTAGCATTAGATAACATTTAAAATCTTTTAGATTTATCCAAACAAAAATACCAACTACTGAATTTCCCACATGTATACCTCTAAATTCTGACATTCCTGAGCTGAGTTAGTAGGTAGACCAATCCATTTGATTTCCTTCTTCTCCTTAGAGATAATGTTCATAGCCATAAGGACATTTAAGGCATCGTAGACACGTCGTCTAATATTCTTCTGGTCATAAGCCTGCTGTAGACACAATGAATTAATCAAAAACATACCTGTGACAAAAACGTTTGAAAACGTATTACAGTCGATGGGTAAACTCAGCTAGTATCTCAACTGTTTCATTTAGCATTAGGAAAAACAAAAAAGTTACATCTTTTCCCCACTCAAGTGGCATGTAACCCAGCAACATACTTACTGATTCATTTGGTGAAATGTGATTATCCGTGGTACTAAACTCTGCAACCAACTCATCCGCCACCTCATTATATGAGGTGGTTCCTTTTCTCTGTACCTTCTCACAAACCTTCATAGAGAAGTGTCGCAAACCCTTGCCATTCTTCTCTCCTTTTTTGTTGCGCTTCCTAGAAAAATACGTTTTAAAGTAACTGATCAATATTCCAAAGTTTTCTGGTTTGCCAGATAAACACATTGTTCTGAAATATAACCCTTACAATTCTTAATCAGCAAAGAGGGCACTGTACTCCTAAAACAGGACAATCAAAGTTATTTGCCTGAATCATGGATTTGATTAAATGTACAACTAATTCTTGGTATTATCTTGAATATGAAACAGATCGAGCTAAATTCATCCCTGCTGTAACTCTGCTAGTTTCAATACCAGAGATGAATTTGGATGATTACATTTAGAAGATGTAAAAATTAGTGGTAAAGAAGTTTCTTCTGAAAAGGAGGACAGTAAAGAAAAAACATTCCAATTAACATTAACATCTTCAAGTTGGGGGGGGGAGGGGAGGAAGGAAGGGCTAAAACTAGAAACCCTGTGAACTATAGGAGCTAAAATTTATTTTTCTAGAGCATATATAATTTGACATTCAGGAAAGTTAAAATAGTCAAGTATGTTAGACTCAAAATCTGATATTGTATTCAACATTACAGAATAACCAAAATATGGATTTGAATGGTCATGGAATACAGCTTTACTATGAACTCTTCAAACCTAGGGTAGATGCTTCCTATAGCACTTTCAGTATTACTGCATAAGCATTTAGAAGAATATGATAGTTAAGTTCTCAGCATACATTTCAAATGAAAAATTGTCTGGGTAACTAAGACAAATATTTTGTTACAATAAAATGTAAATATGAAAGTTAGCAAATGGAATAGCTTTCAATTTCTGCATATATGGGTGCTTACATACTTTAGGAACAATACAACTCTATAATCCCCTAATATAAATATTTCCTAGCCAAAAAACAAACAAACAGACACACCGATAAATGTTAACTTTAAGGCAACTATATTCATCAATGGGTCCTTCAAAACAATCTTGTGCGTAATAAACCCCCAAAGCACGTTATGTTATATCTGGAAGTGACGCTTTCTTCAAGTTGAGCTACGAGCTTATTCTTCTCATTTAAAATTGTCTGCAGAATTATGCTTGTTCGATTTCAAACAATATATTGCATTTATATATTTTATCTGACAGTACAAGAGGATGAAAAATCTCAGTTGATTTCGCTTGTTCTTTTAAGAGCCACTATCTTAGTGTAAATATGACATCAGAACACTACATGTCCGTTTGTTTCCTCAGAAATCTGACTTTTGCTACACTGAAGTGAAAAGGTGTTCTTATTTATCTCTCTACTCTAGGTATTAAACAAACTTAGAGATCTCTTAAATTAAATCTAAGCTGAACCCCTTCTTCATATCAGCGTACTTACAAAGCACATCAATAAAAAAAAAAAAAAAAACCCACACACTTTAGGACAAAATTTCCAAACAATTCTATTAAACCCTTGTAACTTAACAGAATTTTGCTCACCCAGCAGACCAAGGCGAAGAGTCTGCAGTCTGGTTCTGTGATACAAAGTGTGAATTGGGTGTATGTGGACTTCCTACCAGGATAGTATTTGGCGCTGAAGGTCTCTGAGGTGTACCAATAACCTACAGTTAAAACAAAATAATTTGGAATACAGTCAGAAGACTCCCACATTATTCAGATGCATTTCCCCCACCTTTCTGGAGCCATTTCTTTATTTCCACCTATCTCTACGAGATAAATAAAATACCACCATACTACTAAAAAACCCCTAGCAGTTGTACATGGGTTTTGTACATATTGGCCTAGACTACTGAATGTTCAGGTGACAAGTTTTTATTTTTCCTTCCTTTGATCAACCTCATTTGCTTTCTTGATTTATGATCAAAATTTGGCACAAAGCTGACAAAAGTCAAAGCAAGCCTCAACAACTTAACACTAGTAAGTCAGCAAAATTTAAAGAGGAAAGGATAAACTAAGCTTATAATAGAAAACAAAAAAAGGAACTCTAAAGCCACTAACTCCTCTAGTAAGTAGGCATAAAAAGTAGCGCCTACTGCAAAGAACAGCCACATCATCTCTTCTGATTCTCTCTCCTTCCTGCTACTGCATCAAAAAAAAAACTAACACACAGCTTTGGACTTGGGTAAAAGTAAAAGTCACTCTTCCAGTCCGCTTCAGATTAATCAGGTTTACCATGAATAGAGCCAATTTTCGCAGTATATACGGAACCCTGTTTTCTCTACAGTTGTAGAACTGGATGATGCAGTAACCCTCGCCTCTGCTGTAGGATTGTGTTTCACATCTAATCCTGCATAACAATATAACTTTCTAAAGCTTATAGTTATGAAGAAAAACCTCTAAAACAAACTGATACAGAATAGCCTTCCTGATTTTGCAGAAAAAATCTGCTTATTCATCTAAATTGCATCTACCTCCCCAAAAGAGGCATTAAATTGAACCTGAAAGCTAAAACCTCAAAATACCACCACCCCCATATTTTTCTGGGTGTCAAATGCCTCAGTATCCTTCTACCCAGCTGCCTCAAGCTTCTTCCCCAGTCCAATTTCAATAGATTAGCGTCAATACAAAATTCTATAGCACAATGAAAATTGAAAGTTTAAGAGCAGCTGAAGATGAAACACATTTCAGATTTGAAATTCATATTCAATTCATTATTCAAATACACAATACAAGGAATACTTTAAAGACTATTATTTTGTTTCATATTTAATTTAATAAGCATCTCTTACGTTACTTGAAATCGGACCAGGACATTCAACATGACACAGAATTAAGTGCTGATAAGCTGTAGAAGTCAGATGTTGCCACAGAATTTAGGTCCAGTGTACCAAAGTACAGGGCCCTAGCTATAATACTCGAGGGAATTCTGTGCCAAAAAAATAAAAATTCTCTGCACAATATTTTAAAATTTGTCAATAAATAAATGTGGTAGCTCCAGCATGGCAGTGGGGAGCACAGGCCACTGGCTGCATGAAGGTGGGAGATCACCCTGCAGCCCTCAGCCCCTGGGACAGGAACTCAGCAGCAAGGCTGTACCCAACCGACACAGTGCAAGGGCTGGGCCTGCCCCAGAAACACCCCAGGGCCCTGCCCCTCTGTGCTAGACACACCAGGCGTGGGCAGGCAGGCTCAGTCCAGCAGGATCCAAGTGTAGAGGGGCTTGGTGTGGGTGGATCCAGGTGTGGGATAAGAGTTCTGTGTGGGCAATCTGGGTGCGGGCGGCTCAGTGGGAGATCTGGATGCACAGGGTCTCGTTGGGAGGTTCCAGGTGCAGGGGCAATGGGACTCTGCAGAGGGTCCAGGTGAAGATGGTTGGGGCTCAGCTGGGGGGAATCTGGGTGTATGGGCCTCATCGGGGTGGTCCATATGAAGGGGAGGTGGGGCCAGGGGTGGCTCCAGGAACCAGCGCAGCAAGCGCGTCCCTGGGGCGGCAAGCCGCGGGGGGCGGCCTGCCGGTCGCTGTGGGGGCGGCAGTCAGGGAGCCTTCGGCGGCATGCCTGCAGGAGGTCCGCCGGTCCGGCAGCAATTCGGCGGCGGGTACACTGAAGCCGCGGGACCGATGGACCTCCCACAGGCGCACCGCTGAAAGCTGCCTGACTGCCGTGCTTGGGGCAGCAAAATACATATAGCAGCCCCTGGGTGGGGCTCATCGGGGTGGTGGTTTGATGGGCCTGCTTAACGGGGGAATTCCAACTGCAGCTGCTGCAGAGGGAATGCTGCAAGCCAGACTCCTACTCCCTCCCTCACCCCCAATTCCCCTATCCCCTTCTCTTTCCCATTTTATCCCCCTTCCCCACAACCCCATCCTCTCCCCTATCCCACCACATCTTCCTTCCCCACTGCCTCTCCCCTTCCCCCCTTTACCGTGCCCCACTGCGGGCACTCACTGTTGTACAGAAAACAGGATGGCTCCCGGCTTACTGAAGGGGTGCTCAACTAGCACTAGGACCCAGGAGGAGACATCCAGCTGCGGAACAAAGCAGCACACCCTTTGAGCTGGGCAGCTGTGTGTGCGCCCCCTACCATGCCCCACCCCCATTGTCTGCCTCGGTTTGGTGGACAATGCTTCTCCCCCCACTATGCCCATAGGCGTCCCCAGCCTCCTCCCCCACCTTTCATAGAATCATAGAATCTCAGGGTTGGAAGAGACCTCAGGAGGTCATCTAGTCCAACCCCCTGCTCAAAGCACGACCAATTCCCAACTAAATCATCCCAGCCAGGGCTTTGTCACGCCTGACCTTAAAAACCTCTAAGGAAGGAGATTCCACCACCTCCCTAGGAAACCCATTCAATGCTTCACCACCCTCCTAGTGAAAAAGTTTTTCCTAATATCCAACCTAAACCTCCCCCACTGCAACTTGAGACTATTACTCCTTGTTCTGTCATCTGCTACCACTGAGAACAGTCTAGATCCATCCTTTTTGGAACCCCATTTCAGGTAGTTAAAAGCAGCTATCAAATCCCCCCTCATCCTTCTCTTCTGCAGACTAAACAATCCCAGTTCCCTCAGCCTCTCCTCATAAGTCTGTGTCCAGTTTTGGGCCCCACACTACAAGAAGGATGTGGATAAATTGGAGAGAGTCCAGCGGAGGGCAACAAAAATGATTAGGGGGCTGGAGCACATGACTTACGAGGAGAGGCTGAGGGAACTGGGATTGTTTAGTCTGCAGAAGAGAAGAATGAGGGGCGATTTGATAGCTGCTTTCAACTACCTGAAAGGGGGTTCCAAAGAGGATGGATCTAGACTGTTCTCAGTGATAGAAGATGACAGAACAAGGAGTAATGGTCTCAAGTTGCAGAGGGGGAGGTTTAGGTTGGACATTAGGAAAAACTTTTTCACTAGTAGGGTGGTGAAGAACTGGAATGGGTTACCTAGGGAGGTAGTGGAATCTCCTTCCTTAGAGGTTTTTAAGGTCAGGCTTGACAAAGCCCTGGCTGGGCTGATTTAGTTGGGTTTGGTCCTGCTTTGAGCAGGGGGTTGGACTAGATGACCTCCTGAGGTCCCTTCCAACCCTGAGATTCTATGATT